>OY728128.1:1813464627-1814089627 GCA_963277665.1 Viscum album | reverse complement strand
TTCACTTATTTCCAGGGAATGGAATATATGTCAAAGTACTTTAGAATAACTACCCACCACGATATATATCGTATCAGTATAGGATGACTTAGGATAAATTTGAGTAGGTTATTATAAGAAACCAAGTGGATATCGTGGTGCTTTAAGTAGTGACTTAGCTTCTGAACGGAAAATATTAATGCCAGAAAGATCTTCTCAAAATCTGAATAATGATTCTTAGAATAAAGAATGGTTTGACTAAGATATTAAAGGCTGTTTTTATTCCTAGTATCATTATTTTATGTGAGAAATGTTACCAATGACTCCTCTAGGTCCATCACATACAAAATGAGCAACTTTCCTTTAATATGTGGCATCAATACTAGTGGGATCAAGAGGTATTTATTAAGGGAATCAAATTATTCTTGATATTCATTGGTCCACTGATGAGTAGCCTCCTTCTTCATTAATCTAGTGATTTGTTAACACTTACCTATGAGGTTGGATATGAAGTGACTGATGCATGGAAATTGTACTTGAAATCCTCTCAATTATTTAAAGTTTCTAGGTGGTGACATGCCAAGGATATATTTTTTCTTTTCAGGATTAAATTTTATGGTGTGATGGAGTACGGCGAAGCTGATAAATTTTCTTGACGTTACCCTAAAATCATATTTCAAGGGGTTCATCTTCAGATTATACTGTCGAAGCTTGATGAAGATGGTATATAGGTCATCAAGGTGGTTAGAACATTGTTGGGACTTGACTACTATATCATCGATGCAACATTCAACAAAATTCCACAAAAAGGGTTTAAAGATTTCATGCATAACACATTGTTATGTGGAACCAACGATATTCAAGCCAAAGGGAATTACTCAATAATATAATACCCCATGAGGGGCTTTGAAGACTGTGTCTTCTTTATCTTCCGGGTCCATCTAGATTTGGTTGTACCCTGAATAGCCATCCATGAAGGATAAGTCCTAAAATCCAACTGTTGTATCAATTAGGAGTTCTATAATTGGAATCAGGAAATCATCTTTAGAAAAATTCTAGTTGAGATCTCTAAAATCAATGAAAAATATGATTTACCCATTATTCCACTTTACAAGGAAAATTTTGGCTACCAATTTTGGGTATTGCACCTCTCAAATAAAATCATCCTTTATGAGTTTATCCACTTCAACCTTAATTTTAAAGGCATAATTCGGGTGTATCCTCTTGGCTGATTTCTTATACCCTCGATGATCTTCTAGAAAACCCAAGTGATGGGTGGCCACCTTGGGGTCATGGTCTAACATCTATGTGTAGTTCCATACAAACACACCTCGATGCTATTTTTGAAAGGGGGTGTATAACACATGTTCTTCAGCAGTCATGTCATCACTAATTAAAGTAGGCCATGGATCTTATTTTGTACCCATATTTATTTCTATGAGTTCATCCACGATAGTGGAGACACCTTCCTCAAATTCTAGAGAGGAAACACTGATATATTCTTCTTATTCCTATTCCTCATGCTCCACTACTTGTGCTTCTTCCTCAGAAGGATATGATAAAACAAGTCCCTCATAGGGAAGAGGGGAGCCACCATTTTTAAATCCAGAGGACAACTCAATTGTTTCGGGATCACTTGCTAGCATAAAGCCTTATTGGAGTCCTATAGGGGAGACGAGGGACTGAGAATGAGTCTCTTCACTTTCTCCTATCATCATGATAGTTTCCTCTAACCCAAATAACAAAACCATTATTTTTTGGGGATCAGGGGATGAAATGAAGACATTTTCATTCGAGCTTTCCCTATCAATCGAATATTATATAACTTTTACCACATCATTAGGCTCAGCTATCATGATTTAAATCACAGAAGATACTGAATGAGGGCTTGAATTCAGGATCACCCCTTCGATATGATTAATTCGAAACACATATGTACATTTATCTTCTTGAAAGGGTTAGTTGGGATCATATCCAAGCCATTTGGGGCATTTATTCATGTGGCATCATTAGCCGCATATTGTTTCCCTCCATTGCGATAGAATATTTCATCAATATATTATGTATCAAAAGATTTGAATGGGACCTTATCACCATATAATGTCCCAATTTGATAATTGATATAATATTTAAGACATTGGTGGTATAGATAAGGAATGTCTTCATGCTGATATATCCAAGTTCTTCCCAGCAAAACATTAAAAGCTATATCTTTCCGAAAAACCATGAACTCTGAGTCAGACACGAGATCCTTGAACCGAGTTTTGAGTGTGATATCACCAAGAGGATTTTTATCATTCTTATCATAATCTTGTAACATAATAGTGGAGGGAGATAAGTGATATTCATTGATACCCAATTTATGAAGTGTCTGGACTAGGATGAGGTTGACTCCTGATACATTATCAATGAAGGATCACCAGATATCAATGTTTTTTATACTACTGGATATATAGAGTGGTATAAAATTTCCTTATATGATATAATTCTCATCATGATCAGTGAAATAGATGTCCACATGGACTTCTATAGGATCATTCTCTACAGGATATACTTTGGTAGTAGAAACCACAACTTCAAACTCCCAAGGGTTTGATAATGCCTCAATGGGTGATTTTGGGAGGTCCTTTAACAGAATCAAGCATATAGGATTGATAACATAGATGACACTTGGGATAATTTCTTCAATAAATCATATTTTTGATCCAAATTTCTTCACTTTATAGCATTAAAATTCTCCTTTGTAGGAACTTTTGTAGCTGATGTTCCTAATGTGGATGGGTCATCCCTTGGGATAAGAGATGGAAGTGTTACTGTTCTTGGTGGATTCGGCCAATTGGGTTAGACTACCTGTTGAAGAGGTAGTGTAGTATCCAATAACTGGTCTTATAATATGATCATGTTAAGGAACACCCTTTCATGAATATAGGAAGAACTCCCTTGTTTCTGATGAACTTGCTGGAGAGCCTTCCAAAAGTTTCGGCCACATAGACGGTTCGAGTGGGGGTTTGGTTGATGTAGTGTATCCTAGAACAACCAAATCTTCCCCTGTATCCTAGAACATAACAACTTCTTCCCCTAGTTCCCTAATAAAGTGTAGAGAAATTAGGTTTATAATAAGAATCATCATTTGATAGGGGATCCATTAAGTGAATAACATTAACGGAACTAAAGATCAACTACTCATCTAATGAAGATTCTTCTTGACGGGTTAACTCTTATTGTGACATTTAGTGGGGTGGTGGCCGTGAATTTGGGAATTTAGGAATGAAGTTTTCTAAGGTCAAGGAAAACTTTTTACTTGACATGAGATCATCTTCATATGTTTTCTCCTTAACCTTCTAGACATGTAGCTTTTTTTGAATATTGTCCTTCAGAGGATTGCGCTTTTGATGAAGCCAACTTTTCTATAGAAGAAGGTGTTGAGGGAATAGTTGGATATTTAAACTATGTTCAGAGAATAGAATGTGTCCATTTGATAATTTTTTGGACCATCTAATCACCTAAGATCTTTGTACTATTACTTTTAACTTCTTTCCATTCACCCCCTTCTAGATTGGTAGCAAAAACACATGCTACCTGGGATGAAGAATTTTTTAGTTTCACTTTCCCAGAGTAAACTATCTTTTGTAGAAGTTATTTGAAAATAAAACAATCCTAGATGGGGTTTCACAACATTTGATGGAATGGGAAATAGTTTGGGAGATCTTCATCAACTTCTTTACTAGGATTCTTAGGCTTTGAAAACTTAATTAAGTTGTTTTCAATGCTGAGATGAAGTAACTAGGGACTTGTTCATTTGGAAAGGAATAAAACTTGTTTTTTTGTCCCTAAAAAATATTTCCACCTCTGATCTCTTTGATCATCCTGATGAGGTATCCATTTCTACCGACACTTGATAGGTGGATCCCTACGGTATGGTGCGGTATTTGAAGTAGGAGTGGGTATAGGGGCCTAATTAAGTGTAACTGTAGTGACCTATTCTTTTCCTGTTCTCTTTCCATGAGCTGATAGAACTACTTGGGACTTGTCTTTGGTCTCTATGATGGAGTTTTACACCTTTTTAATAATTGAGGCTAGATCCAAAAACCCTCCTATGTATTTCACAGGGATCAATGGTGTGTATAACTCATCATAAATATTTTCTACATAGATAGGTAAAATATATTCTTGAGGTAGCAGTAGTTTTAAAGAGTATGTCAATCCTTTCAACCAAGTAATAAAATCTGATACTGTTTCATTCTCCTGTTGTTTTTAGTTCATAAGATCAAAGACTATTGTCTTTTTAAGTGTTGAGGTAAACTGGAAGAGGATGTTTTGATGGAGATCTTCCCATCTAGTAATTGATCAAGACTAAAAAATCATGTACCATAAAAGGTAGGCACATGAAATGATTGTATGAAGCACCGAAGTTTCAGTGCCTCATGTTGTTCAGGGGTACCCATCACAGGATCACAGTAAGAGATGAAGTGCTTCAAATTCTGCTATGGGTCTTCTAATCCATTAAATATCAAAAGTGTGGGATTATTAAAGTATGGTGAGGGAGGGGTCAAATATATCCATTTTGGGTAAGCCTTCTTTTTCGGCTATACTAGAGCACACCATTCTTCCATAGCTTCTAATCTATCCATCAGTGACTCAATGGGGTTTATAAGAATTTTAGGAATTTCCAACTGAGTCGGGACCTGAATAAGTGTGGAAACTAGAGAATTAACCAGTGCAACATATGGTAGGACCAACAGTGGGGGAACTACTAGTATTTTCCATGGTTAACCTAGAGGGACATTTCTATAATGATTTTCTTGACCCTTCTCTAGTTTCACACTCAATATAGGTAATTCTTTATATGCTATTGCAAGATCCAAATATATTGGTGGTTGATATCCCACATTGAGCAGATGTTCCCTTTCTTCTTTAGTTGTTCCAAAAAACCCTCTTTATCTAGGTGCACCAACTAAAAGTGTGAGTTGAGGATCTTCTTGTAGAGAATATCTGGCAGGAAGGCTACCTTAGAGTAAATTTTCATTGAGTCTTCTCAACTCTCTCATATCATCCTCTTGTTGAGAAAATATTTCCTCTAGTGAAATGGATTAACCCTCTCTAGGGGGAAGGTGGGACATAGTATGAACCTTACCTTTTCCCCTATAAGGTGCCTTTCAAGGAGATAGAGGTGGATTATTTGAGGGGATACCAAAATTTTGGGTGAGCCTCTGGTTTTGATTACGTACACCTCATTCATTAATTTCAGTGTGGACCATCTCATGAACAAGAAATTCCTCTCCGGACTCCTCTAAAATGGTCTCATTTTATAGAGGGTCTTCAATGAAAACATTGATGATGTTCACATATTCATAGTGCATCATAGGTGTTCTGTTGGTATATTTGTGGGATCTACTTTTTCTTCACCCTCCATGAGACCTTTTCCTCTTCTTAGTTGATTACCTGAGAGCTATTTGTTCAAAAGTGACCTAAAGGGTATTCCCAGAGAGTTTAGTCATGCATGTTCTAAGTGACTGTACTGGATCACAAGACATTACATATTGAGAGGATTCAATCGGTTACATCTTCCCTAATTAGGAGAAAAATGATTCCCACCAAGGAGGGGATTGTTGAGGTTAAAAACCCACTGACCTGAGGGATGGGGTTGTTAATGTTCCACTTTAATATCCCTTTGGGCCTTATTGGATTACATTGAGGGTTGGGTTAAAAAATACCCATTGTCTACAGGATGGGGTTCCTCCCAAACTATTGTGGATGATATTACCAAATATTCTCTTTTAATTTTATGGATTTATGTTCAAAGGTGGGTTTGGTGAATTATTTAGAACTCACTTAAATCACCTATTTCCAAAGATCATTGTGCTATTTTTTACATTTGTGCTATCTGAAGGATGACATCCTCTAAGAAGGATTCCTGCTCGATGTTCTTAGATGCTTGATGGAAAATTATCTCAACAACCTACCCTATTTTGGCCCGAAATTAGTGAGAGTCAGTTGAGACATGTTCCTATTGATCATATCTTCGGTTATGAATAGATTATATTTTTTGTAGCCAGCCTGGGAAAATGAAATTGAATGATACCTCCTTTGGTGGGCTTTGATGACTGGGGAGCATGGTGAAATGTATCACTCCACTCATACCCCATATTATGATACGAACACCAGATGGGGTATCTGTGATCATTCCTCAAAAAATCATTAATAAATTAGGGCATGCACATTGAAGGGATCCTTATTGTTTCTTTATCTTTGGATGTCAGGAATCTAGGAGAGATGCCAAGTCAATTTGGTGATGCAAACCATCTATTAACTTGATGTGAGTTTGATACTTGTCATAGTGTAATACTTTTTCTTTTAATGACAAAGAGTTTTCCATATGTTTAGGTGGATGTCATGCATACAGTATTATGCTAACATCTCTATAATACTTTATCAATGGGTGGATAAAGAATAGAAAAAAACTGATATTTTATATTTAGCTAGCCATTTATTCATTTTTAACAGATCTTATTCATCTTTCACTAGAGGTTCCTTGACCTAGTCTAACCAGAGTGGACGCTTCCTAATTGTTTTACCATAAACAGTGGGATTGGTTGGGATTTCATCTATTTTGTTAGAAGGAAAGTTACCCAATGGTGGTTTGTAGAATGACTATCACCATAAGTTGTCATCTAGTTGAGAAAAGATTTCACCTACCAGTAATAAGGCATCATACATGACTGACCTTGTGTTTCCAAGTGCCTCATGATAAGAGGTATTTATCATCTCTACATTTTCAATTATACAATTATATTGATAATGTAAATCACTAGTATATAAATAAATTTTGTATTGAACACCATCATGGGGAGGACCACCATGGCGGATTACAGTAAGGGTAAGACCTTCTTACTCCTTGGTCTTTTGGTCACATAGAGGATTTTCATGGATCTTATCAAGAGATAGGCTCTCGAGATTGACCAAATTGTATCCATTAAGAAGGAATTTATGATGAAGTGTTCAATGAGGACCTTAAAAATTATTGATATTGCTCCCATGATTTGGTAATGGAAGGGTATGGTCTTGAGCTGTGACAGATTATCATCCTAGGGTTTCAAGAACTATAGTGTCAAGTGAAGCATGATTATAGGTCAAATCTTTATTTTACAATCATTTTTGATGAGGATTATTCTTAGGTTCCTTTTTATGATTGATTGAGACCAATTTCTTGGAAAATTGGTTGTCATGGGTAGGTGTTTATGCCTACCTTGGAGTGGTTATTGGAATAGGCCAATTACTTTCGATTTAAGTGGGTGTATGTTCCCAATCCTGTTTTCCATATAATATGGGGGAGTTTTCCCCATGACCCTCCTGGACGAGAGTAGAGGTATGTGTCTAGTATGGGGTGTTATGCTGATAATCCAACCCATTTATTAGGATAGAGTTATGTGTTCTTCCCTTGGGAACTACTATCATTTCCATTATGATGTCCTTACAAGTCTAGAGGAAATGGGTAGGGGTTTTCATCCACCCTTTCACTATTACCAATATTTTATTAGTGACTTCAACAATTAGATTGAGGATATATGACCATTTAGTATCTAGAGTAGGTTTACGTGCCTACTCCTAACCTCCCTCTATTATCATTGGATACTGATAGTACTCATTTTCAGGGGAAGAGAGTTGATTATTACCTTTTCTTTTCATCGGGAATTTCTGACTGACTTCCTCTAGTGATGCTAGATGAGGCTGCTAGTAGGCTTGATGGATGCTGGAAGGTGTGTGTGCCTACTCATTGTTTGACACCAAACACAGTTGGAAAACATTTTTGATTACTTCCAAATGAGTCTATCGGTAGGCTTGGTGGGTAAGGCAGGTGTATGTTCTTTCTTGCAGGTTTCCACTGTATTTGGTAGGCGGGCTTCCATGAATGCCGCCTGGTGAGTCTACTAGATGACTCAATGAAGGAGGGTGGGCATATGTGTGCACTCTATATTTTCCACCAAACCAAGTTTTTGGGATTCTATAGAGGGGAAAAGGTGTGAAATTACTACATGTTGACAAGTTGTTTTCCCCAGTGGGTCATCTTGCGTGCTCAGGTTTGATGGAGCTAGGCCAGTTGAATGAGGAAAACACCCTCATCATGTTGAGGGGTTATTATCATGTTGAATTGGTGGTTACAATTTCTGGAAGGATCCCTTGAAAAGGACCCATGTGTATTTTGAATGAGGATATATGTGGCTTCTTGATCCACCTCCCTAAAATATGGTAGGGATTGGTTGTTGTGTTTTGGGGACAAGATATTAAAATAGTTGAAGATGGCGGTCAACATTGTCTACTTTAAGACCACCAAACGTCATTTATTGGATGATCTATGGTGTTGGTTGAGTTATAGGTCCAATGGAGAAGCCTCTGGGTTCAAGATCATACCATTTTGATGTTACTCTCATAACAATGAGTGTGAGACCCAGTGCTGAAGACACTGGGTTAGTGATGGCATCCTTCACGTGGATGAGAATCCAACCTAAATATTAACTGAGCATTCATTGGTGAAAACTTTAAGGATTCCATTGGATAAAATAGAGTTATGAAAAGAAGTTCATGTAAATATGACAAAAACAAACAAGTAACTTTTTAAAAGAAACATATCATTTGAGTGAACACAAGTGTGATTGATTGCATTATCTACCCCTCTTTCATTTTGAGAGTAAAATGGGCCTGACTGGTATGTGATATTATCATCTTGGTTAAGGATTCAGGTCGAGTTCACCATTTTTTGTTTTCGATGGATTTTCACACCCCGTGATGGTTTTTTATTTCCAAATGGTTTCCAATGGGTTTGTTTTTGGAACCAAAAACACCTAATGGTTCTATATCTAAAGGGACCTACTTTCCAATGGTAGGCTCTCATTATGAATTTTGACCAATGATGCTTAAGAAATCAAATTGGTCTAGAGGATGGGGGGCTGGGCTCATCACACCCTTTTTGAGGGGAATTATTGCCGACTATGGGACTATCTTATAGATTTAAGATATTTTCAGGAATACTTCATTAATTCCCAAGTATGATGTAGATCAACCCATAGTTAACAATAAATTATTAATATGTGTGGAATTTAGAATCATCTGTAAGTATATGAGGTTATTAATTAATGGAAATATATGTATGTATCTGAGGTTCTCCATTAATGGTATCCTTTCATATTCTAATTAGATATTCTTTGATTGTTATTACCATGATGTTGGTTTTCTAGCCACACAGTGGGGTACTCTAGAGTTTATTGTCATCTAGGGCGATGCATGTCACTCTTGAGTTTATTTTCATCCAGGGAGATGAGAATTATTTGGATGTTGGGATCGAACCCATAAATGGGATTCCTACATATTCTTTTGAAAGGAATCATAACCCAAATAGTCCAATGCTACTTAATGGGGAACATCATACCTTTTACATTCATGTTATAAGGACTCAACTATACAAATTAACATCACGTGGCAAGGAAATCATGGAGAAAGGTTCATAGTAAAAGTTTTGTGTGAGACTTATGATGAAGAATCCAAATGAACCTAGAAGGTATATGGTTTTCCAAGTTGAATTAGACCCTACTGGGGATATGGACCAAAAGAATAGGGTTGATTTATGAATTAGGTTTGAACCTCAGGGAGGCTTCCTATGTATCCTATTTGGATGGGAATCAAATCCCATGTAGTTAAATAATTATCATAGGAGAGTATTTCCCTTTGAGAGGATTAAGTTGGGGATTATTCCTGAAGAGTATTCCCTATTAAAGGGACCATGAGTAATGTATTATATCATGGTGATTTTAGGGTTACTTCAAGGATTACTCTTGAGGAGGATTCCCATTGATCTCAGGCCTTAGGCAGACATCCTATGTATCCTGGTTATTGCAGGAATTAGAGTTTTCGTAGTTCATTACTTAAGGTGGATTTTGTAGGTATCTTGATCATCACTGACCTCTAAGCCCATGTTAGTCATGCTTGGTGTGAGAAAAATAGGAAGTATAATATTTGACAAAAAACACAATTTTCCTCCTTCACTAGTGGAAGAGGAGGAGGACAATGACGGAAGAGGTAGGGGTTACGACACTTACCTCTCTTTACTTCAACCTGGAAAAGAATGAAGGTGAAGGAAGTGGTGATAGAGAGGAGAAATAATAAAACCTTATACATTAATTTATATGGGATTAATCTAGGAGGGATTACCTTAATTTGGATTCAAAATGGGATGAGGATCTGATTCCATGTTGAATGGAAAAGCAAGTGTAATCCTAAACCCCCTTGCTAGGAACTAGAGGTTCCATATCTTAGAGAAAAGAAGGAAAGGTCATAGTCCAAACCATAATCATCCAGACCAGGAAATCCTTGATACTTTACCTAGGGTAGGGGTCCTTATGACCATAGATATACACATCTATATATGTCATGAGGATCCTAACCATTTTATATGACCAGTATAAGAAACCTATTATTGTAGAAATATAAATTCAAATGGGACACTCTAGAATGACTTTTCCTATGTTTTTGTAAGTCTAGAAGCCTTGATGGAGATTTTTATTTTATCCCTCTCAGAAAAGGTAGCCAAAGGATGATAGGGACTACCATGGATGGCTTTGAAGATGACCTGATGAATGGACTGTGTAGGTTGGAAGGTCGGGAGAACCAAGGAGGCTCATATAGGGGGTGATCCATGCAGGTAGGCTTAGGAGAATTGGTAGCACCTTTGGTGACAAACCACCTAGATGATTATACATGGGAGATAATTTTATCAATCCTTCAAGGGCCTCTACAGGTGTTCTCGTAGGTAATTCACATAAGTCCATGGTAAAGGAAGGTAACTCTGAACTAGTATTCAATAATTAGGGGTTGGGTGAATGCCTTTCCTAGGTGTTGTTTGTTTAAAACCATTGGAGGACTTTAGTCTCACTATTAACCTTTAATTTCTTCTTCTTTAGGTGTCAGGGAACTACCTAAAAGGTTATGGAGGGCTTGGGAGAAGAACTAGGGTGATCAGAGCATTAGTCGGATTTTAAGGAAAATACATCATACAAATGAAGACCCCAGGGGCCTATTTATAGGAAAACATAGGACCTTGGGTGATGGAATACTTTCTCACAAATGTTCCACATAGTCCAGATTTACAGGGTTTTATGCAGGTTCTTATGCTCCGACAGTGGTTTGAGGAGGCTTGCGTGAATGACCTTTTGGGTCTTTTCAAATATTGATGTTTTCCACTTGTTTCATTTTCTTTTACCAAAGGTATTTCCATTTATTTATTTTTCATCCATGTGACAAAATGGAGTGTCAACAATCTCGAACCAGTGTAATGAGACATACAAATTTGAATTCTTTATACCAATGTTATAACCCTAATAGAAACTCATAGACATCATCAACCAATCCTCCCATTAGACTTCAACATCTAATATTATCCACCAATATCATTAATTAATTTTTAGGAATATAATAAATAAATATACATGAGTTTTATTAAATTGGTGAATATAATAAATTGTATAGTCATATAAGTATGAATCTAACTCCAATAAACCACATTTGATTATGTAAATTATCAATATATGAATTTTTAGATATTAAAATATTTCAAAAAACTTAGTTAGTGAATAATAATAATATTTTTTTGCTATAATATATCATGGTTTTTCAAATATAACCCTCATGACACTCATCAAATAATGACATATTTATACCCATGAAATTTCCATAATAATGGCCCTGAAAACCATGTCATGCTAGTAGCCACTAGGAACCCCATATCTAATAGTTACAAGTGTAGAAGAATCATGCAGAGGTGGTAGATATACTAAAATTTAATTTTATAATCGTTGCTCGAAACCAAGAGTGAGTATGTTTCATGTACAATTTATAATTAATATTTTTAATAATTGAATAAATAAATACCTGGGATTTAGAACTTTCTTTATTAGTGAATTTTGATAATCTAAAAAACCCTTTCAGATTACCTTCATTGAACTATGGGGATCTAAGTATAAAATCCCTCTAGTTGTGATTCAAACATGTTCTTATGATCTTTGAGAAATACCACTCGATATTTAGGTGCTAGGATGATAAATAAAATGTATTTCACTATTCATTATTAATCTCTCATTCTTTGGTATTGAAGAAATATTTCTTGTACTTATTATTCTTGATAGGGAGAGGGAAGGAGGTGTTGGGAGAGAATTTGTTGTGAAAAAAAATTATCTATTCTAAATTTTTGGATACTCTACAAAATAAACATATCCTTCTATTTATAGAGAGAGTATTTAAGTTAAAATATTATTTAATTGCATACATTCTATTTTGTAACATTTATTACCTTTAATAAACTCCAGGCCACATATTAATAATAATTATATTATTATTATTTTGTGGCGTGCACCAACTTTCACAATAAAAAATATTATGTAACAGTATTGTTAATTAATATTTTTTAACAAAATCAGTATTGGTCTATTCGAACTCCTCTATTATTTACTGAACAAGTAAATAAATATTTTATTAATAATATAGAAAATAAATATTTATTAAAATATTAAATAAATAAAATAAATATTTTATTCACATGATGCTGAATATATATTTATTTAATTTATGTGACCAATATAACATGAAGAAATTTATTTATCATACTCAATAATAATATTAATTCCATCAATTAAACTCAAATAGAATTTAATAATGATCAATGGAAACACTTAGTGTGTGTATCTATAGGATTATTCCCCATTGGAATTAGGAAGGCCTGCCTAAAGTCCAAGATTACCATATAAAAATGGGTTAAATCACCCAAGAGAAAGAATGTAATGTCTCAACATTGACTACCACATATGAACAATCACTGTGTAATATAATCATTTTTTAAAATATCTCATCAAGAAGGTTTCATAACCATGTCACCAACCTATATGCTCGATATGTCTTTCTTTGACTATCTGAAATAAACATGTCATTACACCATGGTCATGGAATTTAATGTGACAGTTCTATTCCAATCAAAGGGATGAGATATCAGCTTCCATAAAGATGGAATAGACAGATCCTTACTTGACTTATTCATTAATGAAATGTCACTCATGACGCACCCAATATATCCAACTTCACCATGAAATGTTGTCATCATGTATTATGAAATAAATCTATGTACTTGAGTTGTAACATTCATTTATAACAATATTAAAGTCTAGGGACCATCACACTTTCTCATAGATAGGAATATCTGATGTCACCAAAACATGCAGAATTCATACTAGAAGGTCTATTCTCATAATCTCCCATCTTGGAGATTACCAAGTGAAAAATTACTAAGAAGAACCCTCATCTACTTACGAGTACTCACACCTAACAATATATGTATTATGTGTCCAATTATAGTAAGTATCCAACCACATAACATTATTTTATAATATCATTGTAGCACATCAAGGTTCTCATCATAGTGGGGAACTACTATGACCTTATCAATGCAACATATAATCTAGAACATTATTACATTAGAGTCTTTCATAACTCCCAAAAATATGAAATAAGACGTTTTATTAATATTTAATACATTGAATATTCATGTAATCAAAGTAAAAATAGTTGGTTTTAGGACACCAATTCCAAAAAACTCCAACTTTTACTAGATCCATCTACCTATGAACTTCAGTCTACTAGAGCTCACATGATAGTCATGTTTCTGTCAAGTTAAAGCTTTATTCAAGGCGTCTAACATGTTGTCTTCTGTGGAAATACTTCTCACTATAACTTCGCCTCTAAGAAAAATCCATCAAGATATTATACTTCTGAAGTATGTGTTTCATCCACCGATGTGACCTTGTCTCTTTTTCAAGATCCACCGCTGTAATATTATCACAATAGAGTGTGATAGGATCTTTAATTATAGGTACCACATCAATCACTTAGATGAAGTTGTATATCCATACTTCTTCTTTAGTTGCCTTAGAATCCACAATATACTCTAACTATGCCATAAAATGAAACCAAAACCTACTTTGAGCTCTTGTAGCTCATACCACTGACATTCAAAGTGGAGATGTATACCGTTTGTGACTTAATGTCATATTGATGAGGTGGGAAACTTGTATCTTCATATACTTTGATGACTAGTTCCTCATCTCCTATATAAACCATGAAAAAATTCTTATTACGACTTATATACTTTAGGATAGTATTGAAGGCCATCTAATGGTGGTAACCTAGATGATCTTGATATCTTCCTACCTCACTTAATTCTTATGAGATATCTAGACTAGTACATAACATAACATACATGACTGACCCAATCACTAATGAATATGGAATTATTATAATTCTTTTTCTTTCCTCATGTGTTTGAGGAAACATTTTCCTAGAAATATGAATGCCATGTGACAATGGAAACAATCCCCTCTTAGATTGTTCCATACTAAATCTCTTCAGTATATTGTCAGTGTATGTACTTTGACTTAGGCTGAGAAACCTCTTGGATATATCATGATTGATCTTGATCCCAAAAATATATGCTTTATCTCCTAATTCCTTTATATAAAATCATTTATTCAACCACACCTTAACAGACTACAAGACTGATATTTTGTTTCAAATGAGTAATATGTCATCAACCTATACTATTAAGAAAATGACTACACTCCCACTAAACTGTTTATATAAACATGAATCATATTCATTCTTTATGAAACCAAATTATGTTATGGATTCTTAAGAACAAATGTACCATGACCTAAATTCTTTATTTAATCCATAAATGGATCTTTGAAACTTTCATACCTTGTTGGCATCCTTTGGAGTCCAAATCCTTCAGGATGTTTCATATATAAATCTTCCTGAAGGTTCCCATTAAGGAAGGATGTTTTGACACCCATTTTCCGAATATCATAATCATGGAAATCCACAATGGAAATTAGAATCTTGATGGATTTTAGCATTTAAATTTGTGAAAAGGTTTCTTTGTAGTCAATTCCTTGATGCTGTTTAAATGCTTTTGTAACCAGTCATGCCTTATAGGTACTAAATTATCAATCCATGCTTAGTTTTTTCTTAAATAACCATTTTCAACCAATATGATTTAAATATACTAGAGGTTCTACCAAAATTCCAACATGTTTTTTGTACATGGAGTCCATTTTATAATTCATGTCTTATTGCCACTTGGTAATATCTTTTTAGGTTATAGTATCATTATTATCAACTAATAATGAGTCACCATACTCATTTACTAGAAAACCATACCATTATGGTTCTCTAACCTATATATTACTCCAAAATAGTAATTGTGTCACTGGAATAATTTATTCTTCCATGGGGATTTGTGGAAGTTTTTCTTATATAAAATCTTGTGTATCTTGATTCTAGACTTCATTGAAGTTTATCTTTCACCCACAATATTTTTTATATATAAGACACTCTTCATGAAATGTGGGGAATCTTTCAACCACAACCTTTTTTCAAGAAGGATTATATAGGAAGTATCTCTTTGTTTCTTTGGTATATCCTATAAGACACACTTTTTTTCCTCAGGGTGAAATATTGTTACCTAAAAAGGCCTTAAAAAATGATTCACAAGTCAAAACATGTAAGTAAGACAACATGAGTATCTTTATATTCCATAATTGGTATGATATAAACAATTTCTTTAGTTGGAACTCATCATAGTCCATATGATGTTGTTTGTAATGCGTATCCCCAAAAGGATAACAGAAGAATCACATGAATCATCATTGATCTCACTATGTACAACAAGTTTTACTTCCTCCTTCAACTTACTCCATTTCACTGAGGAATATAAGTAAAAGTGATTTTAGATAAAATACCAAACTCCCATAGATAATCAATGAAGTCTTGATTAAGATATTATCCACCATGGTCTGAGTGAAGTTTCTTAATCTTCTTACCAAGCTGGTTCTCAACTTCATTCTTGTATTCCTTGATTTTTTTAAAGGAATCCAACTTATACCTCATTAAGTATATATATTCATATCTACTAAAATCATCAGTAAAAGTTACAAAGTATGAGTACCCACCTCTTTCTTGAACAAGAAATGGTCCACACACATTGTTATGAACTAATTCAAGAAGCTCTTTAACCATTCTAAATAAAGGGGGCTTTGGTACTTTTTCCTTGTAATCATTCATGACATACTATAAGTATTTTTATTTAAAAAGAATCTAAATATCCATCTTGATGTAATTTATTCATGCACTTTTCATTTACATGACCTAGTTAGTCATGCCAAAGTTGGGTGTGGTATGAGTCATGTGAAGTAACTTCGTTATCGATTTCCATTATTTGGTTCATGTAATCCAACACATAAAGACCATTATTTAAATGTACCTTATCATAAAATATTATATCTTTATAAAATTAGAAAAAATTATTCCCAAATTTGAAAATAAATTCATCTATATCAAGTCTGGATACAAAAATAATGTTTTTTGTTACTTAAAGAAAATAATAAGAACCCTTTAAAACCAAGATCATTCAATTTAGAAATGTTAGGCAGTAGTCCTCAATTGCTACAATAGAAATTTTAGCTCCATTAGATGCTCGAATATCCACCTCTCCTCATTCAATCCTTCTTAATCTACCTTGTTCCTGTATTTAAATACATATGTGAACATCAAAAGATGTATCTAATACCCAATTTTTATAAATAGATAGATTGAACTCAATAACAAATGTAACTTAAGCTTCCCCTTGATTCTTTGGATGGGTGTATTTTTTCTTCCAGTGGCCCTTCTTTCCACATGAAAAACAGGAAAAATCCTATTCCCTTTCTTACCCCTTGATCTTACTCTTATTGGAAGGGCGTGAAGAAGCTTTGGGCTTAAATCTCTTAACTTTCCCTTTCTATTTATTCACCATAATAATAGAAGGTTTTTCATGATTTATATCCTTATCTACTTGGTGAAGAAGAGTAAGAAGATCTGGTAGATACTTATCAATGTAGTTCATATTAAAATTCACTACCAAACTAGAGAATCTATGAGGGAGTGATGAGAGAATGAGGTCGGTTCCTAGTTCTTCAGGGATTTTAAACCCTAGAACCTCTAAGATCTGAATGAAACCAATGATCTTGACTACGTGAGGCCCAATTGGGAACCCTATCCAAGATTACTCTGAAAGAGAACCTTGGAAATATAAAACTGTTCCGATCTAGTTGTATCATGGTAAAGACCATATAGGTGCTCAATCATGCTATATGTATCCATGTTTTTGTGAGACTGCATTAGTTCACTAGACATCTATGAAAGTATCAAACATTTAACATTGACCATATTGATCAAATATTTTTCATAGAAAAGGAACTCTTCATCACTCACCTATTTAGAAGGCAGATCATACATTGAGGATTCTATAACATAAGATTTTCATTCATGGAATAACATAACCAAAAGGCATCTAAACCACTCCTGAAAGTTACTACCAGTTAAGAGGTTATCTTTCTATAATATTGATCATAGGGATAGTATGGATGGTCAACTTATCATTTTATTCTACAATTAAAAAGAGAATTTTATTAGTAATTTTATTGATTACAAAATAAGTGAGATATAATAAACTGAATGTTTTTATTTATTTATTTATTTAATAAATATAAAACTATTTTATCAAGTCTAAATATCCCTCACCGTTAAACTCAAAATGTATAGTTTTTTTAATATTCTAGTTTAAATGATCCCAATTAATTTTCTTAATTATCCATACATTATCCATGAAAACCATAATAAAGTAATTAGGTAGGCGGTCTTTCCAATAGTGGACTTGTATCTCCTTGATCCATTGAGTGGATTCCCCTATCCTAAAATCCTAACTTTGATTTCCTTAACAATTTCCTTGAAATTTATATTGAATAGAATTTGGCTACTAAACACAATACAATTCTAGTTAAGTCAAGCAAAAACTATCACGATAACTCTCAGATAAAAGCAAGTTTCCAGACTATAGCTATGTTCTACACTTAGTTCTATGGTTTCATTCCCAATAAAGTAGTGAAAGTATTAGTATAACTTAATATTTATTTGAGGGAGTTTCATTTATTATGCATAATATTTTATCTTGTTTTATCCTTTACATGTCTTGTTAATATAAAGTGGATGTTACTTAATTAATTAAACATGTTGAATAAAACATTTATACATAATTCATTTATTTAATTTTTATATTTTCACATTAATTAATTTATTTATGTGATTGTGGTATTGCATCCATAAAATAAATAATTTCATAGATAGAAATAAATAAATAATTAAATGACCCATTCCTGAAATTTATCTAATAGTGAATTTAATGAATATAAATTATATCAACCTTTGACCTAGGGGAAATAACTCATATTACAGGTCTCAAAATGAGTTACAACATTCCACCTATCGACTTGTGTATCACCCAGGTTGGTATCATTATGGTCTTATCTTGAACTGTCGCCACACACCTTGGAATACTCCATTAATTATAGATATTTATTACTCACATGCAGGCGAGGGGAACCAAAGGATTAGTTAAAGGGGGTTACATAAATATCCTTGGACACGTAGGTACTACCTAATATTGGAGGGAGGGATGAATTGAAAGCCATTATTTAATTTAATATTAAATAATTGAAAACTCATGTAATAAATTAAATTAAAACATCCAACACATACACAAGTCTTATTCAAGATCATGAATGGTTTGAATACACAAAAGTAAAAAATTAGCATTCATTTATTTATTCATTATTTTATTATTAAAGATAAATGAGATTTCATTAATTAATTAGTAAATTAATTCAATTTCATCTTAATGATTATATGATCTTATTTTGAGGTACCCATCATTAATGAAATTTATGGAAAATAAACGCTAGAACCAATAATAACATATTAATTAAATTAAATTAATTGTAAATTTAAAATTATTTAAAACCATTATTAAATTTTCAAATACACAACATTGTTCTAATCAATAAAATAAGGTTTTAATGATGAAATTTTCAAATTTAATGTAATTTTAATTTTTACATTAATGGGAGACTACACAGCATGTACATGTAGCTAAATTCTATGTACCTTAGTTGCCGTATATCCAACTCACTGGCCTGGGGCTTCAGCATGTTAATTCGGTCGGACTATATGGTGTGTATATGCCAGCTACACACCTGGTATTAGCTTTCTCTGTGCTAGATTGACCCGGTAAACACGTAATGTGCAATAAAAATATCATGTGTAATTTAATGATCAGAATATCTAGATACAATGCGCATGGGTATATGGTGTGTGCTCTAGCCACATGACATGTAACCCAACTTTACCATCCAAAGATTTGGCACTTACTGATGGCATCTCCGGGCATTCTTCATTTGTTCTTAAACCTTTAATAAAATGAAACACTGAACAAACATTATTAATATGTTGATAACATGTAAATTCCAATAGCATTAAAGAATTAATAACTTTAAATGAAAATCTAACCCAAATTGTGCATTGATCAACAATAAAATAAATAATTATAAATTTAAACATGACCCATTTGATACCACTTGATGGTTCTTGGTGTTGCGGAAGCATGCAGAGGTTGGTGATATATTAAAATTTTTTTAATAATATTTTCCTAAAACCATGATCTAGGATATTTCATGTCAAATTTATAATTAATTTATTTAATATTTGGAGAAATAAATACCTAGGATTAAATAATTTCTTTATTGGTGAATGTTGATCATCCAAAAAGTCCCTTTTAGATTACCATCATTGCACTATGAGGTTCCAATGATAGAATCCATTTGGCGGTGATCTATATATGATATTATGATCTTTGAGCAACAATAATCAATCTATGGGTTCTAGTATAGTGATTTGAATGTATTTCATTGTTCATTATTATTTTCTCATTCTTTATTCTTGAAGAAATATCTCTTGCACTTATCGTTCTCGAGAGGGAGAGAGAAGAGAGAGTTGAGAGAAAATTCATTGTGTGCAACAATTCTATACTCCCATTTTTTGGATACTATACACAATAGACATAACCGTCTATTTATAGAGTTAGGATTTAATTTAAAATATTATATAATTTTATTCAAGACATTAAATAACATTTATTACCTTTCATAAACCATGTGCCACATAATAATAATTATATTTTTTTGTGGCGACCACCAACTTGTGTAATAAAAAATATTATATAATGGTCTTGTTAATTAATATTTTTCACTAAGCTTAGTCTTGTTATGTTCTAAACCCTCAATAATTTATTGAACAACCAAATAAATATTTTATTCATAAATAAATATTTTATTCAAAATGTAGTGAATAGTTATTATTAAAATATTCAATAAATAAAATAAATATTTTATTCACATGCTGGAGAAAATTTTTTTATTTAATTAATGTGATAAATATAACTTGAAGAAAATTATTCCATGGACTTGAGAATAATATTTATTCCATTAATTAAACTCAATTAGAATTTAATCGAGATCAATTAAAACACTTAGTGTGTGACCCTAAAGGGTTCTTATTCATTTGTATTAGGTGTTCCTACCTAAAGTCCATGATTACTGTCTAGCAACGGGTCAAGGCACCCAAAAGAATGAACATAATGTTGCAACATCGACAACCACATATGAATTCTCACTGTGTAATATAATCCATTTGTCACAATATCTCATCAAGTAGTTTTCTTAACTGTGTCACCAAACTATATACTCGATATGTCTTTCTTTGACAGTTGAAATAAATATGTCGTTACACCATGTCCATGGAATTTAATGCGATAGTTCTATTCCAATCAAAGGGTTGAGATATCAGCTTCCATAAATATGGAAGAGACAAAAATCCTTCCTCTAATTATTCATTAATGACATGTCACTCAGGAAATACCCAATGTATCCAACTTCTCCATGAACTATTATCAGCATGGTTCACAAAATACATCTAAGTAAGTGAGTTGTAACATGAATTAAGAATAATCTTAAATTCTATGAATCATCACACATTCTCATAGATAAGAATATCTGATGACACAAAAAATGCAGAATTCCTGCTTGAAGGTCTGTCATCATAATATATTGTCTAGAAGATTATCAAGTGCAAAATTCACAAGAGGAAGATTCATATACTTATGAGTACTTTCAATTAACATTCTATGTTCTATGTATCCCATCAAAGTTTGTTATCCAACTGTAAAACATTATCTGAGAATATCATCATAGCATATCAAGGTCCTCATCATAGTGCGTGATTAGCCACTGTAAGAGGATAATATTCATTGCTAATATATGTAGTTTTCATGTGCCTTTCTATTCATAAATACCATTTTAGTGCATTTTACATTTTGAACACCCATTCTCATCATTTGTGCACTTCCTGCCTAATGTGCACCAATTTAGGCCCAATGTTTATCTGATTTTAAAGAATGTAAATATCCATGTTTTAATTTGATATTTTTGTAAATGGATATAAACTTAATTATGAACATTTTTTATTCAGGGATCAATGGATTATTAATAAAGTATGATGGAGATATTTGGCGATTAAAGGAAACAATTCTGGAGAAGGCAGATTGGATATCATCCCACTGATCGGACTATGGGGCCCACAATACAAGCCCAATGAAGCCCAAACTTTATTAAAGGATAGAATACATATAGGGGAACAAATAAGTCTTCTGGATCCAGTGCTAATTCGTCTTAAATGGTGGTGATTAAGGCGGCCCAAGTTGAAGATTTAATTTTGGGCCAGAGTCTGAGACCCAGAAAAACAGCCCACCATTTCAATCATATCTCCCGAAACACAAAGTATTTTGGGCTGAAATTTTACATTATGTTAGGGGAAATCTGGGGATTCATTTAAGTATTCTAGGGACCACTCAAAGTTGGCCTTCTAGAAGGTCCTTTAGGCGCGTATTTCTGGTAGATGCAAGCTGGCTGCAACTTCGGGGCAAGAAGTGGAAAAGTCTCTCATCATTAATGTTTCACCCACCTTTTCCTAACATAATTAATTAAAGGCACATGGGATATTGGGGGATCGGCCAAGGCTTAAATTTTTACTATTTAAGTCAGTAGTGGTGGTGGATTTAGAAATGTTGGGTGCTTTGTTTCATTATAATGTTATGCTGTCCATTTGATGTTGTAATTGTTCTTCATTCTCATGTAAGTTGTTTGAATCACATTAGTTCTTAATAAAAGTTCTTCATTTCCTCTGTTTATTTTCTTATTCTTATCACTTTGATACTGTTTCTTTAAGGTGTGAATTTATTAACACCAGAACTTGTGAATTTATTCACACAACGGTGGAGTGATCATTGTTGTTGTTGTTGTTTTTGCTTCTTCAATTCTGCCCCTATGAGTCTGCTTTCCGCTTCCTTTGAGATCATAGAATCAATGGAGGGATAAAAACTTATGGGTTGGTCCTAGGGAGTTTCATGGGGAAGATTTGATGTTATTTTATGATCTTAATTTCTGTAATCATTTCATTACTTTAAGATTTCCATTTGATGATTTATTTTCTTCTTCGTCTTCGCCAACTTTAACAATGACACATTTCGAGTGCTAGTGCGATCCAATTCCTTGGAGTGATTATTAAATTGATCCTACAAGTGCATTGGTTATTAGCCTTGGAATTGTATAGGGATTAAATTGGTGAATGATGTTGAGGAATTATATCATTTCATGGATACATCTTGAATTAGTGAAATGAATGTTATAAGAAAATAAATGCATCCAATCTAACCCTAGTAAGAACTTAGGATCAACTCATCTCAATTAATTGTTTTAGACTAAGTAATTGAATGTTTTAATTTATTTTCTTTAAATTAAATCAGTAGTTATTCAAATCAAATCAATCCAAATAGTTGGCCACTTCATAGCCAAATCCTTCCAAGATCAGAGTGTCTTTAGGTTCCTTCTTCGGTCCCTGTGGATTCGACCCCTACCTGTACTACAACGACCGCATACCTGTAGGGTAAATTTGGGAGAAACCAAATTTTGGCGCCGTTTCCGGGGACCCAAGTAAGTTACTTTAGACACACATATTCTTTTCTCACCCCGCATTCTCTATTCTCACCCCCATCTCTCTTATCTTTACCCCTTTCTGTTTGTGTGTGTCCTGAGAATCTAGAATCCAACTTTCCATCTTCTCCAATGGAGTATCTTCCAAATTATCATGTCACAAACTCATGCTAGAATGAAATGGAAAATGAATATTGGGAAGCCTTTAAATTAGAAAATTTCTTTGATCATCCCTTGAATAATTACCACACACCCGATTAGATGTACAATCAATGGGATGATGATTGTTTAAAGGATGAATTTCCAGCCCTCTCGAGGATGATTGAAGAGATGAAACTTAATGAAGTTCATGATTTACAAATTATTATCCAGCCTAATCCTCAAAAACTCTTAGAACAAATGTGTAATAAAATGGAGATAATGAGTTCTGAGGTATCATCATTGAGATTAGAACTACAATGCAATAATACTTGTGAGGAACTCATCCATACACCAATTGTACCTTCTAAAACCTTATGTGGAGTGTCTAGTTTCCCAAAAAACTCTCATGAACTTATTGAAGAACCAACCTTTGGAATTAGGGTAGGGTAAGTGAATCAAGAAATTGTTGAAGGGTCTTTAAATCAGGAGGAAATTGATTTTTTGAATTCAAAGGATAATAACTTGACATCATGGATTGAGCTTCCTAAAAGTGGCTCCACTAGTGAATTTTTAGGGCCACAGATCACTAAAAAATTAGGAGAAATCCCAAACATTTAGCCCATACCTACTCCTAGAATTCAAATGGACACTTTTGGGGATGAATCATATTTTTACACGGAACCAATTCATTTTAATGTCTTTGGAGAAGAAACTAATTTTCATTCAAATTGCCAATATTCTTTAGAAAATTTCAACCAACCCAAACTCAAAATCATTGTCCTTCCTTCCCCACTTGAGTATCCCATAATTTTTGATAAACAAGAGATTGAGGTTTTCATTAATTCATCTCATGAAACCCACAAAGGGGGGTTGATCTTTGATTTATTGGGAAAGACTAATGAAGAAAAAAGATCAACCATTTCTGATATTCCTTGGATTTTCCCATTCATTTTAGAAAATTGGATTGTTCATGAATTAAATTCCAAAACTTCTTACCAACCACAAGGGATAAGCATTCTCAATCATGTTGAAGTAGAGAAAGATGAGGTCATTAAAATTTTTAAAGTTGGAATTGGCTAAGTTTGGGGGGTTCAAGTCGAGCTAAAGACTTTAAATTAAGCGCTGCACGGGAGGCAACTTGCAGTTTTCATGTTTTATTTCATTTAATTAGTACCTCAGATTGTTGACCTGTTCTTATTTTATGAGTAAGGATGGGTATGAAAGGGGAGCACCATATTCACCCGTGTCACGTGGTGTGATCCTTGAGTAATACCTTACCCAGAAAATATAAAGAAGACAATATATCATCAGTTTATTTTATTTTATTTTATTTTTTTTGTAGGTATTTTAAAAAAAATAGATTGTTGACCTGTTCTTCTTTTATGAGTAAGGATGGGTATGAAAGGGGAGCACCGTATTCATCCGTGTCACGTGGTGTGATCCCTGAGTAATACCTTACCCAGAAATTTAAGAGAAGACAATGTATCACCAGTTTATGTTATTTATACTTTTTTTTAGGTTAAAAAAAAATACAAAAAATATATATATTAAAAAAAATTTAAGGCATGTCATAGGTCATTGGGAAAAGCTGGTCACAACCGTCCAAGCCATTGGGAGACAAACCAGAATTGAAGGGAGACATGGGAATGCATTTTCAACATCAACCACCAGGTGAATTCATTCCATAATTTTCATTTTCAATGTCTTCGTTGAACTTCTATCCTACCCCTTCTATATTTCAATTCTTTAAACACTGGGGACAATGTTATTCTAAGTTGGGGGGTGGAGATAAAAATCTGTGGAATGAAAAATGTCAATAACCTTGAACATGATAACACACATTCCAAACTCTAAAATTGGATATCAAATAATTTTGCATGCCTTGATTCTGATTTTAATGCAAGTTTATGTTCATGTGCATAGTTATTGGAAAGTGCGGTTGTCCGATGTGATTTTTCACTGTTATATTTTCATCCATTTAATAAAAAAAACACAATGCACATCCTCTAGATTGTGGGGTCTTAGTTTGAGTTCTTGGGGACCCATAATAAATAGCATAGGATTGACGATCATTTTAATTTTAACATGAGTATTCAAATTTTTTTTTTGCACGTAGAGCAATGAATTGTCCTAATGTGTGGCCTTCGGCACTTGGGGATTGCGACTCCATAGTTGTATGGCCCAGAGTTGGGCATTTTATCTCTATTTGTGGTAATTTGAATTTGTTTTTGATTGAGTTAACTCGAGATGATGCCCGAGTATGTGAGCTTCACTTGGTTCCCTAAGGTCTTTGAGCCTGGGAGTCATCGGCAAAGTCTTGATACATGGGTTGACTCGATTGAGTTCAATTTCAATTACCATGGAAAAATTGCAAAAAAAAAAAAAACCAAAAAAAAAGAAAATAAAAAATGAGTACTCATCTTATTATTAAAATTTGATTGCTCCTAGCGCTTCCATCTTTTCTCTCTCGAATGAAAATGAACCCCCATGTCTGTTGTGACACACAACACTTCATCATACTTAATTGAATTTGGATGAAATATGGCAATGAATTTGAACAAAGGAATGGGCTTGGGATTGAGATATGCTTATGTACATAGCTTTTTTTAAATGATTTTAATGGGTTTCATAATTGTTTGGTATGTGATCTTTGGGTGAGAAATGTGTATTAAAATGTTTTTGGAAAAAGTCATTCGAATTTCATTTTTGTGAGATATATTTTGCTCGGGACTAGAAAAAATCAAGTTGGGGGGTGTGATTAGCCACTGTAATAGGATAATATTCATTGCTAATATATGTAGTTTTCGTGTTCCTTGCTATTCATAAATACCATTTTAGTGCATTTTACATTTTGAACACCCATTCTCATCATTTGTGCACTTCCTGCCTAATGTGCACCAATTTAGGCCCAATGTTTCATATGATTTTAAAGAATGTAAATATCCATGTTTTAATTTGATATTTTTGGAAATTGATATAAACTTAATTATGAACATTTTTTATTCAGGGATCAATGGATTATTAATAAAGTATGATGGAGATATTTGGCGATTAAAGGAAACAATTCTGGAGAAGGCAGATTGGATATCATCCCACTGATCGGACTATGGGACCCACAATACAATCCCAATGAAGCCCATAATTTATGTAAGGATAGAAGACATATATGGGAACAAATCAGTCTTTTGAAGACAGTGCTAATTCGTCATCAATGGTGGTTATTAAGGCGGGCCAATTTGAAGATTTAATTTTGGGCCAGAGTCTGAGGCCCAGAAAAACATCCCTCCATTTCAATCATATCTCCCGAAACACAAATTATTTTGGTCTGAAATTTTACATTCTGTTAGGGGACATCTGGGGATTCATTTAAGTCTTATAGGGACCACTCAAATTCGGCCTTCTAGAAGGTTCTTTAGGCGCGTATTTCCGGTAGATGCAAGCTGGATGCAACTTCGGGGCAAGAAGTGGAAAAGTCTCTCATCATTAATGTTTCACCCACCTTTTCCCAACATAATTAATTAAAGGCACATGGGATGTTGGGGGATCGGACAAGGCCTCAATTTTTCATATTTAAGTCAGTAGTGGTGGTGGATTTAGAAATGTTGGGTGCTTTGTTTCATTATAATGTTATGCTGTCCATTTGATGTTGTAATTGTTCTTCATTCTCATGTAAGTTGTTTGAATCACATTAGTTCTTAATAAAAGTTCTTCATTTCCTCTGTTTCTTTTCTTCTTCTTATCACTTTGATACTGTTTCTTTAAGGTGTGAATTTATTCACACCAGTGCGGAACTGCTATGACCTTTTTAATGTGACATATACTCTAGAACATTATTACGTTGGAGTCATGTAGAACACCATAAAATATGTAATATGATGTTTTATTAATATTAAATACATAGAATATTAATGTAATCAAAGTAAAAATAGCTGATCATATGACCCCAACTCTAATAATATCTACACCCCTATCTAAATCTAACCCATTGTTACCTAAAGAGTGTTATTAATTTTATTTCACATTATATAAAAAAAATCACTGAATTCCACCCTCAATAGATGTTAGAACCCATCCAACCCATATGAACATAGTAGTAATGTTACATAACACATCCCCTTAATTGATCTACAAAAAAACCTACAAGAATAGTAGTGAAACTAAAGAAAACATAAAAAATAACATAACAAAATGATATTGTTGGCTCTAAATCCTACTTGAAGTCGCAAATGTTCATCTTTGAGAAAACTAAAGACACCCTTTAACTCACCATGATGTTCCAACAATGCTATGGTATCTGCATTAAAGATCCAAAATATGAACGAATTATAGAAAACCATGCATAAGAATCTTTCACACCCAATGTAATGTCAAAGGTCCATGTTACACTCTGGCCACCAAAAAACAGCCAAGGAAGGTGCATGAAAGTGGAGAGTTCAGCGCGCAAAAGACCAGCTCATGCATAAGAATCTTACGTGGCCAATTGTGAAATAAAATGACCACTTTCACACTGCACCTCTTCAATGCTGCCACCAATTATTTTTGACTATATATAGGAGGGAACCCACTTTCATTGGCATAATGATATGAAAGTCGAACCATCGCTCTCGTGCGTGCAAGACAACCTCTTCTGCAACAACACACAATCCATGGATCCCTCAAGGTACATGATCTTATGCGATATGTCCCCTATGGGCCCCCCTTCATGTGGGACCACAAGGGATTGACCCGCACCCATTTCCTTTTAGAATATGTCAAGTTCATGCAATATACCCACCTTGCATACACAAATTTCCCTTATTAATAACTTTTTCCACTCATCCCCCTTCCTTTTGCATGAAAGCCTCCAATCTTTCGCACACCCCTTCCCTTAGGATACATGGGTTGTCTTTACCCCAAGTCAACTTGTATTTGGACACCTAGAATGAGAATACTATATCTTTCACACACCTTCTCTGTGCATCCCTCCAGGGCAACGTGTAGTGATTTCCTGGTCCCACATGTGGTGTCCCATGTTGCATTTCCCTACCTAGTGTTTTTTCACATAGGTACTCTAATGACTATTTATTTTTCACATAGCTACCCTTATATGGACCCCACTTTAGACCAATCCTCCAACCCATTCCCTTAGGGCATTGTTGGTTCCTTCCATTCCCCATGTGTGTGTGGGTATCAGTTATGTAGGTCCAAGGGGTGAGGAGTGAGCCCTCATCATCCAAGATGCAAGATGTTAAACTACCTAGCACCCACGTTATCAGCACATGAAGTTAATATGTAGCCTCACCCCATGCCATGCACATGAGGTTCCACACATTATTCATTATCCACACCTACTCATCTTCATGGGAGTGATATATTCCTCACATGGAATGAGATCCTCCTCACATAGAACGACATCTGCCCATAGGGAAGGTCAACCATCCTGGTGTAATCTCCTAGCCTTTCTTGTAGGAGAAAGAACTATTTATCATCGTTTCCACTTACAGACGCAAAGAATAGATGGGGGATGGTCATCAGGGAATCTCAAACCCATCCCTCTCCCTTTGATCTTTGTCTCTATGGTATGCATCTACATGTAATCCCCATAACATCCCTCGCTAACATATCTTTTGAGACATGAACATCTGGTCTACTGCTTCCTATGGTTTCTAACATAGATCATGGCTAAAATGGGATTAGAGGTTAGTAGTGGCCGTGACACCCTTCTTCTGGGCATTCCTTCTAGAGTAATCCCTATCTTCCACCATTCATGGACCTCTAGACATGCCTAAGCCCCGAACCACCAAACTATGTGGGTATTGATCCCTATATTCTAAAAAAGGTTTATAGGAAGCCTCCCTAAGGTTCAATACCAACCATTTATAACCCTTAGTTCCCTCCTCATACGGGTGAACATCCTGGATCTCAATATCCATCATCATCCATTCCCATCATGGTCTTTCCCTCCAGCCAGTATATCTTAGTAAGGGTAATGCTCTGCTTGGAGGTTACATCTCCTTCAGATCCACATGGGAAGATCTGATGCATAAGTCCCACACCACATGATTGGGATACCTCTTCAGGTGTAAGTCCTGACACCCATATTAAAACTACATGAAATTTGATTCCAAGTTAACTGATATATCTAGGAAAACTCCCCTAGGTTAAAGACTAACACTGTCGTATTCACATCGGTTCAATCTCGTCCTTACTATATGATATTAAACATCATGGGATACTATAACTATGTGGACTTTGATCCATGTCCCCTAAACATGATACAAAAGAAGCCTACTTGAGGTACAATACCAACAACCTTAAAAACCCATCCATTCCATCCATTTCGCTCACTTAATTCATATCCACCCTAATTCTTACTCAGGCCTCCACATCCTGGTGGGATCACACCATTCATTCAGGCCATCTTAGTATATAACTGTGATCACATGGTTCATTACCTCACCCATTTCTTGGTGAGATCATGTCATCCATCTATCCCATCTCATTTCATAAGCCCCATCCACATCATCACTACTATTATAAGTACATGGGAAACTAACCATGTGTAATCCCCACATAAGTCATCATCCATCCAAGAGAAATCCTCTTGTGATGGGCAGTCTTAGTGCGTAATAGCCACATCATCTCTCTATAACTATGTGGGATTTGATCCCTATATTCTAAACAAGGCACATAAAATCCTCCCTAAGGTTTAATACCATCCAATAGTAAACCTTGGTGTCCCTCTCATTGGGGTCCACCTTCTCTGATCCACCCTCAATGGTGTCTATATCAGCCTTCATGGTGTGAAAATTTCCCTTTATGGGATACACCACTCTTGAGTTTGTCCTCATAGGGTATTCCGATCCATCCATCTGGTAAACCTTCTAGGTGATCCCTCTTAGGGATGTACCTATCTGATCTACCACCACAAGTGTTTTGATTATCCCATTCCATCTCCACATGATGTTAAACTGATGAACCTCCATTTCCACTAGATGTTAAACTCATGAATTACCCCGTGTTAAACATGGGATTCTTGAGGAAAACCTAAAAAGACATGCCTATAAAAAATATACCCTATGAATGATGTGGAATGACTTGGGGTTCCTTGCCCTTGAGAATCCATATTATGAGTAAGAGTATAAATGACCAATGTTCCAACATCTAGACATGCCACTGATTCCCAACATTACTACTTTCCTGAATGAAGGATTCTACCTAGAATTGACCCCTTGGAATTTTTAGACAGAAGAAATGTAATTAACCGACATCCACAGATAGATGACATCGGGAATGGGTTTCATGAACAACTTCTTAATCTATAAGGGAGACCCGGACTAGGGGATGAATTCTGATTTGGAATCCATAGAAGGATGGACCGACATCCCATCATCCCATTTTAATCTGAGATAAGAAATCTCTAAAGAAGTGATGAAATCCACCCACCTTTGAAAAGTGGGAATGCGGGCCAACATGCCACGCATCATGAAGCTGATGATGCCTTCCCCAGTGGAAAGCATTAGAAATAGATATCATATGTCACATACCTCAATAAAAACCTTATCTAATAAATCAACCAAGATATGTCAGAGTCCAAAAAGCACATCTACTAATAATATAATGATAATGTATATCTTATTTGGATAATTTTTCTCATTATCAAATCATTAGTTGTAAAAATTGTTTGTAAATAGTGAAAAATCATCCAAATTTAATATATAGTTTTGGTACAGAATGTGTGTAACACTTGGGTCAATGATCATATTCTATAAACCAAAAAGTTTGTTGAGAATATGTATATATACTCATGTTTATCAAAAATGATCACAAGACCAAAACTATAGGTAATATTGAGAATTGATACACATATTCATTATCAATAGACTATTCAATGTGAGTAATGGATTTGAATGATACACATTATATCACCACATGATTTTAAAACAACAGTATGTTTGATAACATATACAACATGCAACAACTATCATAAACAAATAATGAAATATTATTATATGAATGTTATAGTTATAACCTATGCATTAAATTAGAAGGTATGAATAGGATTAGTGACATTATTAAATATATATAAATTTCATGCTCAATTCAAATGTATTTATTAAATCTTAGGAAATAATCACTCAATTTTTCAATAATGTCATTTAATGTTTTTAAAATATACCTTCTTCATAAATGGTTTTTATTTACCTTTATAGGTTAATATTATAATTAATTTATGAAAAATTCACAAAATTTATTTTATAAAAAGGATATCATTTTTGAAATTATCTTGTAAAAATTATCTTTTCTAAAATATTTTATATTTTTTAAAAAATATTGACATTCTAGTGAAAATTGAGAAATACTAATTTAAAGTGAAAACTGTATTTTTTGTTTCAAGAATTCACAAAGATTCATTTTTTTAAAATGTTTCAAAGAATAATTAGACTTATATTATTTTATATAATATAATTATATTCTTTTGAATCAATTTTATATTTTAATTTGGTATAAAAATATTTTCAGACATGAAAAGGAAATTTTCTTAAAAAAACTGATTTTTTTGTTTTTTTTGTGTTTTTATATTAAAATAATTTATACCACTTCATATAATTGAATCTTGAAAATATAATTCCATATTTAGATTTAGGGGGTTTAATTTTTTAAATTAGTCCCTTTTATTTTAGTTCATTATGAATAGTATATTTTTAATACCACATAAAAGGTAAAATAGGTTAATAAGGACTAAATTTTATTTGTAAGGATAAAAATTCATAAAAACACTTAAAAGTATATCGTGGGGAACAGTTCATTGGTTACACCCTTACTGTACCCGTGGTGGTGAGTTGAGGAGGTCCTAATTTTGAACCTCTACCTCTTAAGGTTTATTAAAAAAACACTTACCTAGATGGGGTCAATGGGTGATCAGGAGGTCTTATGTCCTAGGTCTGTTACCTCTATTACACGCTCTTTGGGTACTGGCCTAACATCTCCCCAATCATGAGAGTGTATGTCATAATTTGTGGCAGTAGGGGATTGTATTCACAAAAACCCTATAAAAAAGAAAAAAAAGAAAAAAATGACCTTAATTGAGAAATATTTTTTAATAGGTAAAAATAAAACGATCTAGAATATGACCTTTTGTTTACATTTAACTTATATTTTGATGTAAAGACCCTGACCCCAGTAGCTCGAATCTGGTTCATTACTTTATTACATTGGCATAGATACAAGAAACAAATACCAATGGAAAAATCAATTTAGTAGTTTTAGAATCTAAATTACATACATTACATTTGAAGTTGAAATGAAATACAATGTAGAAAATCCATTGGAAACACCCATAAACTCCTATTTTATCCCTGAAATTCATTCATATTATACATTTCTGCATCCTGGGGAAAAATAAAACATTTTAAAGGGGTGATCTTAGATTCTTAGTAAGGTTAATTAATATAGTGAAATATAATATAAACAATAATTCATAGTGAATGAAAAATAATCCATACCATTAGAACATAAAAGTGAGCATAATATGGTAAGAGTAAAAGATGAATAATTAATGCCATAAAAATAATCACATGAGAATGAATATTTACGATTGATATTATACTAGTAGATTATTAACATATATAATAAATTAATAATCATAATTAGGGAATTAATATTCCATACATCATAAAAATATTTTCAAGGCCTTGACCAAGACACCTAAAAATAAATGGTTAAGGCCTCGACCGAAATATATATATTTTGTCTCCTGAGACCTACTAATGCATTAAGGGGTTATTGATGGAACTAGAAATCAATTACTAAGTCCAATTTATTCCTCATATGAATGGGGATAAACATAAAAAACATATAAATATGAAATATAAATAATATTCCCCAATCTATAAACATAATAAATAACCATTCTGGGTAGTATGGTGAATGATATCAAGATAGCACATCCATAATCAAACAGATCATAAACCATTTAATAAAATATGTTATATGATAATAACAAGAGATCCATATCAATAATCAATAAAATTCAACATATATGTTGAAATAGGTAAAAATATTCTAATAAAAATCATCGAGGAATTCTTTAGAGGAATTCCCCTTTTACTTTGTAAAGAAGAGTTCTTTTGGAGAAATCATTTTTATTTTTCATAATTGTTTTTATAAAACTAGTAATTAAAAAGTATTTTTTTTCATGAAAAATTAAACATTTTAGAAAAATAATGGTTTCTTAAAACATATTATGAATGTTACATGAAAATGGTTTAGAAATTGTGAAGTTCCAATCAGGTTTTCTTATTGAGAAGAATTGAGAAGGGAACCTTGTAAAATATGTATTTACCCTTAAAATAATGATGAAATGATTTAAATATATGAGTTTATAAAATATAAATGGAATTTATAAGAATTATATAAAAATAATGAAGAATTAAATTGGGGTAAAGAGAGAGAAAGCGTAACCCAAATGAAAAATGGAGGTTTGGGAAGAAACCCTTACCTTATGTCTGAAAGTGTTCTGCACTTAACCTTAATGTCTGGGATAACCAAATTTAATACATTAATTAATTAATTTAGAACCTGTTTATACATGTATTTTATGTATTATAATTTTATTAAGTTCGTTTATGGTCTCTTTGATGAGTTTTAATATACAATTTTATCATTCGAGAGCATTCGTTTCCTTGGTTTTCATGATTAGTTTACTTGTATATGAGTATGGATGTTCATGTAAAATGGGAGTAGACATCCTGAATTAAATTTATATGTTTTTAATTAAAATAAATAATATTAAATGTTTATATAATTCATTTTTTATTTTTTTAGGACGAATCATTATATAATACGTTACTGATAATCGTGTAGATTATTTTGGCGGTTTTTCGATCATCACTAACTAGTTTGGTTTTTATAATTAAAATCATGTATATATAATGGTTCTATAACAATACATAAGATATAATAAATATATTATATTTTTTAACCATAAAAATTATTTTATGACTATTTTTGAAGGCATTAATGGAAAATAAAAATGCATCGTCCATGATGTTGATAAATTGACCCATCACGGATGATGTTTTCATTTATAGAATAAAAGAGAGAGATGATAAATTTTCATGATAGATATTACATTGACATGATATAATAAAATTATATAAATGATACTAGAGTTTTTATGTCAATTTGTACATGATAGGTGATGGAAATATAAGAAAATAAAAGAAATTGAAAAGAAAATAAAAGAAAATAAAGAGGATTTTTACCACTTGAATTATCCTCCTTGAGAACCGCCTTAAGAGGATTATCTTTGACATTTTGTTGAGAAAAAAGGATCTTGGTCATGGGGGAGGAGATTTTGAATAATATTTGGTAGAAATTTTATAATTATCAAAGCTTAGAATGTGTGAGGAGAAGGGGTGGTGAGGGGTGGTATTTATAGTGGAGGAGAAGAGTGTTTTTTGAATATTTTATCCATTTGTTTATTATTTTGGCTCAAGACTATGAATAGTTTTAGAATTATTACCAAATATATTAAAATAATGAATAATAATTCTATATTATGGTCTTACATCATCCATAGATCACCTATGACTATATAATTCATGTATTTTTAATTTATCGAAAATTATCATATTTTATTATTCATAAAAATTCATGTATTTTAGAAAAATCCCAAAAATCTACCCTGACCATTTTTCAAATTGTATAATTAAAAAAGTAAATCCATTTTATGAAAATAAGTTTCTAAATATAATAAATTTAATTTTTAATTAAAATCATCATTTACTTGAAAAATACATATTTTAAAATTATAACTGATTTTACAACACCTTGAAAAATTAACTAAGGTCTCATAAAATTTTCATAAGATCATAAGACAAAAAAATATTAATTTATGAATAAGTTTTATGTAAATAAAATTTCTTTTAAATAATTTTAGTAATTTTAAAATTATAATTAAATTTTTATGACTTATAAAAATACGAACACTTTAATTAATTTTTTTATAATATTCATTTACTTATACTATGATATAATTATATCATAATTTCATTAATAAGATTCTTAGAATTTTTTTATAATTTCTTGGGTAAAGTTAGTAATATTTTTACTAGTTTAATATTTATATGGGTCTTACTACTATTCCTATGGTCAAGTTTCTATTTCATCGATATAAGTTTCTTAAATTCTTAAAATAACATTTATTTCATTAATTATTCATTTATAAAGTTTTTACTGCCCTCTATAAGTGATTTTATGTGATTTATAATATATGAATTAATTATAATAAGGGAAATTTCATTGATATAGTTATGGGTCATTACATTCTCCCCTCCTAAAAAAATTTCATCCTCTAAATTTCCAGAAAGTCACCTCATAAAAAGATTTGGGTAGTTCTTCATCATAACTTTCTATGATTCCCACCTCGTCTCTTTAATTTTATGATTTTTCCAAAGTAACTTTTCTAGTCGAGTCATGTGATTCCTCAAAAACCTTTCTTTAGTGTTCATAATCTAGATTGGATCTTTACAGTAATATAAAATAGGTTCTAAATATATTTATTTAGAAGTGAGGACAAGCATTGGGTTTGGTATGTACTACCTTAATAAAGATATTTGGAAAAAATTGTGTACCTTAGAAAGGCTAGGTGACATATCTAAATGATAATCCATAGATTCAACTCTCTCCATGATTTCAAAAGGTCCAATGTACCTGGGGCTCAGTTTCCCTTTCTTCCTAAATCTTATAACACCCTTCTTTGGTGATACTTTCAAGAAAACATGACCTACCAAATGAAATTCCAAATCCTTCATTCGATTATCAGTATTTTTATTTTACATACTTTGAGATACTTTGATATTGGTTTGAATACTTTTTACCTTTTCCATTGTTCCCTTCAAAAGATCTGGGTCTAAAATCTTCCTTTCACTAACTTCATCCCAACAAGTTGGTGTACGGAAAATATTTCCATAAAATTATTCATATGGTTCCATTTGTATACTTAAATGTAAACTATTATTATAAGAAAACTATAACAAAGGTAAATACTAATTCCATATACCTTGAAAGTCAAGTGAGCATGATTTCAACATTTCTTATAATGTTTTATTGGTCTTTTCAGACTACCCATCAGTTTGAGGGTGATAAATAGTACTAAAATGAAGCTAAATATTCAAATATTTCTAAATAATTTTGTAGAGTTTTGATGGAAATCATTGATCACGATCAGAAAAAATTGAAATAGGTTCTCCATGAAGCCTTAAAAATTCATTAAAATAGATCCATATAAGGTACTCTAGTGAAAAATCCTCCCTTATAGCATGTAAATGCGCATATTTTGTAATTCGATCAACAATTACCCATATTGCATCATTTTTTATTGGATTTTTTTTGGTAATTTAGTGAAAAAATACATGATGATATCATTACATTTCAATATAAGAATAGTTATAGGTTTCATAACTCCTCTAGGATGTTGTATTTCTACCTTCACTTGTGGACAAAATAAACATCTTGAAACATAATATGAAATTTCATGATTTATATTATCACAGCATAAATGTTCCTTTAAATCTCAATACATCTTAGTGCTACTAGGGTTTATAGAGAAATTTGAGCAATGACCATCATCCAATAACTCCCACTTTAGCTTGGGTATAGTGGTAACACATAACCGCATCCCAAATTTCATAATTCCATCACTATACAGGAAGTATACAAACTTCCCATCATTTATAGATTTATTTATATTTTGAATATTCTCATCATCAGACTGAGAAATTTTAATCATTTAGAATAAATGTGGTTGGGAAACCAGTTGAAAAATTAATTATGTTTCACCTTACTTGATAATTCCCATATCCATCTTTTCTATATCCATGCACATAAGATCTTCATCAATCCTAATTTTGTTTATATTTCCATGATCCTTCCTGCTCAATGAAAATTCTACCTTATTTTACTTCCCTAGGTGGTAGTGTATTGAAAAATCATAATTCTTGAGTAGCTTGAGCCATCGTCTTTGCCTCACGTTGAGTTCTTTCTGTGAGAAGATATATTTCAAACTCTTGTTATCTATATATATCTCACATATTTCACCATAGAGATAGTGTCTCCATGTTTTCAGATCAAATATTGTAACTCCTAACTCAAGATCATGTGTTGGATAGTTTTTTTAATGAGTTTTTAACCACCTTGATTCATAGTCAATAAATATTGCATTCTTAATAAAGAAACAACCAAGTCCTTTATTTTATGCATCACTATAAATCACAAACCCACAATTTCCTGATGGTAGAGTTAGGATCAAAGCATTCACTAATCTCTTATTAAATTCTAAAAATCATTCTTCACATTACACTAAAAAATATTTAACTTTTTCAAACAGGGTCATATCTATTGGTAAAGGGCCATTTTCTGTTGGTAAAACATTTTACCAACACATATATCCCTATCACTAAACTGTCAGTAAAAACTCTGTCACTAAATGTTATTGCGATAGATAAAATAGTTCTGTTGTAATTATATTAATACCCACAGATAATATATATGTTGGTTTAAGAGTTTAGCAACAAATTCGTATGACAAATTTATCTGTTGGTAATAATATTATCAACATATAATATATGTTTATAAATTACATTTAAATAATAATTATAAATTTTTATGGTTAGTAAAATTTTATATTATATTTATTAATTTATCATATATAATATAACTATATTAATTATCAAACTAAAGACACTTTTAAGGGATGTTAAAACATGAAAAATAATAATTATATTAATAATGAAATTTAATACAAAGTGAATCAACACATAATTGAAGTTGTTTGATCCCTAAAACGATCATAAAAACACAAAACCCCACCCAAAAAAATTAAAAAAGGTATGTCGTCTATTAACCACAATCCTACAACACCCTCCATGATTAAAGAATAGTTACTCCTTCCAAAGATCTTTCATCACCCTCATGTTGGACACTCAAAGAAACAAATCAACTTAGGTACAATACCAGTGAGGAACCTCAACTTGATGTTATTTCAACCTTCAACACCAAGATCTACACCAAACAACCAAAAAGAATTCCCATCATAAAATTGGGTGAATAAAAAAATAAATATATAAAAAAATGAACACATTATATAATAAAGAAAAATAATCTGAATAGAAAATACCAATGATTAAATTCAACACACCCCTTCCATAAAACCGACCAAAGGAAGACTGCTAGGTCTCCTGTTCATCATATAGTTGAGGTGATTCCTGAGCTTGAGGGTGATAATGAACATGGTCAGACCGGCATCGTACAAGTAAGAAAGAGGATTCCCCTCTGTCACATCCATTGCAACCACACCGTTGTGCCCCTTGAACATTGGCCGCAGCCCGTGCCACTCCAAAATCGTAATCACCTTTCGTAGATGAGGGTGCTTGCACGCCATCTCACAAAATCACATCATCCCCTAAAATGAAATTGTTACAACTGGAAGAGTCATTTATTTGAATAAAGGACATTCCATAGAGAGTGTGATCCAAAATAGGCTCTCACCGTCATAGTGGATGTTATCCAAAAGCCCTGGGAGATGGTCCAGGAACCCTTCCACAATTCCTTTCTTCGCCCCACATCACGTAGTATCTCTTTCACCTCATCCTTCAATTCCACCCAACAAAAAAAAAACAATTTCTCATGAACACATAATCCTTTAAAATTTGGAATTTTTGAGGCACAAAAAAATGAAACCACCTAAATACTGAACAAATATTCCCAAAGAACAAACTCACTATCTGGTAGGTTACCTATGACGAAGAAAGGGATGGGCAAGGGTGATACACTAGTGATGCAAACTTCAAGCCAGAAGTGTAGAATCATTCATCATTTCCAAAAGCTACCAAATTGAGATGCCTAGGAAATTGAAGAAAGAAACAAATGGATTTAGGAGGAGCCCATTCAAGGAAGTTCAGTCCATCAATTGATTCTCCTCCTCTACTCCATTACCCTAAATTTGTCAAGCCTACAAGACCAATATCACTGCAGTCTGTGGAACAGATACACATTAACCACTCTAAATCAAAAAGAAGAACTTTGAAAAGTCTGGAAGGATCAATGCTTCTTTAATTTTCCTTGGTAATAATTGTGAAGGTTTTTTCAAAGGGTTAACTTCATCAATTCTCTCATTGGTTAAAATATCACATACTACATCATTAATGGCCTTTGCATCCCACTTCTTCACTTCCACATTCGACACCATCACTTTCAGCACCCTGTTCTCCATCATAGCCTTCACCATCATGACTTCACATTCCCTGGCAGTCTGAACCTCCCCGCACTGCGCTCCACCCTGTTACACTTGATGTTCTTCTTCTCATAACAACTCCTCTCCCTGATGATCTGTGTGATCCTCCCCTCTTCCACATCCACCTTCACCTCCTCCTCCTTCAACACGGGAAGGTCTTCCTTAAAGACATGAGCCTCATGTGTCTCCTTCCAATCAATTCTCATGTTCGCCACCACTGACACCTCACTCTCGATCGATGGGGGAAAATTCCTCACTGAATCTAGGATCCCCTCGAATGGATCCTAGACATCCAATGAAAATAGATCCACTTTTTTTTGCTACCGTTTACAAAGATCCTCAAAATGATCAACATGATAACTTACCAACTGATGATGATTGAATCATAAAAGAGGGCACAATGATATCTTTGCATTTTTCACTCTGATCAAATATTGTATTCATTTACCACAAACCATAAAAAATTGTCAATTTTTATTTACTCTTGAAACAGTCAATATGCATCCTAAAAAATATGAATATGAAACCAAAACCATAAACCCATTAGTATGTCAAAAATCTAAATCAAATTATAAATATGTATCCAAACTGTAGGAGATATAATCTAAAATTAATATATCTAAATCTGTTCACTGAACATGGAATTTGAATGTTAAAACATAGCGATATAAAATAAATATATCCATATTTGTTCACTGGCCATGGAATTAGAATATAAAAAAAGTGTAGTCATCTCATCTGCTCTAATCTATTTCAAAACATCATCTAAACCTGGAGCATGTTGAACATACAATGGTGTAATGGCTTAGATTGCCCATTTTTCTTCACAACAAAAACACGCAACTCACAGTTTTCCGTCATCCTAGATTTAAACAATTATTGCACAACATCATTTATACCCTGAGCACTCAACACAAACAATTATATGTTGTTTTCCTAGTTTTTCATTATCTTTTAATGATCATAACTGAATTTAAATAAAAAAAATACAATGATTCCACATATTTCATAATTTGTAAATATCATTACCAAAACGACATAACTTTTTAGGGAATATGCGGTCAAAGAAATGTGTGTGCCATGCCATGCCACAACACATACATTTATTTTTTTATGTTAATTGAGACAATAAAAATGTTACAACAATATATTTAAAATAATTACCTTGGTATGGACTTTTTAGCAGCAACACATTCACTATATTTAAACAGAAACATGAATACATTAGTTGCATTAACACAATATGAATCACACATAAATAAAGAAATGAATGATCTAAAGAATAAATAAATTAATGCTTCAAATAATTTATAAAACATTTAGAATTTTATTCCTTAAATGAAGAGTGTTCCGCCACACTTACTTCTATTTTAGTCAGTGACACTTTCATCTTCAATCATGGATGGCATTTCTTAAAAACACAATAACAAGATTTTAACTCTTTAGTATCAGCTTTAATTTAGAAACCTTTTAACTCTTCAATATCATCTTTAATTTAGAATCACTAACTTTACATTGTTTGCAAAAAAAAAATTATACAATAAATATAAGTAATAATAACAAAAAGAAAAAATAGAAATAAATAATAGAGATAGAAAACTACTACATGGTTATTGAAAGATTTAATTTACATGTCCATGAATAAAATATATGAAGAATTTTTCATCATTCATATTTTGAATGTACCACAAACTAATATCATCATTTTGAAGTTTCAAACACTGAACTTCTCATTTTCTCTATATACATGGTTTAATCCATTTTTCTTAAATCCACTAACCTATCAATAATTTTGAGATAATCGATATTTGAGGTAAAAAATGGATGCAGTTCAAAGATAAATATATTTCTCTATTCATGTCACAGAGTTATTGAACTTAAGTAAAAAAACATAATCATCATTCTAAATGAGAAGAATGTTTAAGCATCAATGTTAACTGGGTGAATACATAAGAAATATGGGCATGTAAGAAAGGAACCATTCTTATTGAGTTCTAAAAATCTATTAAAAATGACTTCAATGTAGTGAAAATAAATTGAATAAATTCAACTACATTATTTTTCCTTTATAGGGACTATAATAATAAAGTAAAATAATATTTATGATTAATAACTATAATAGTTTTTCCCCTTGCTAGGGACTGTAAGTAATAATAAACTACTATGTATTTGTAGACTTGTGTGTATGATTAATAACTAGCCTACAGTCAAATAAAAATAAAAAAAATGAAATAATGTGTATTTGACATCATTAATAAAATCTAAAACAAAACACATACTCAATCCCCTATAAACTCATGTCGCCGATGGATCATATGTCAGGTATTGACATTTAAAATTATTATTATTTACTGATAAAAAATTAGGCCTCGAAAATAATGATTTACATTAACATAAAATTGAAATATCAATTATGAGGTTCTGTAAATAAGTAAATTGATAAAACAAAAATTGATTTGTTGGGTGACCTTAGAATTTTACCATTCAATGGTCATTCTAAATAATGCTATTTAAAAATTAGATTTTTATTGACCAATGAAAATCATAAATACACATTCATAAATAAATATAAATGAAGAAAATCATATTTTACTATAAATTTTTTTATTGAAGAATCAATGAGTTGTTATATCATAATCAAAATATTAAAATTTCTAAATAAATTTGTTATGAAAGCTCTGTTAAATCTACTTTCACAAATACTAACCATTCCAAAATTGAGAATGGGTATTCTGAAGCTAACTATACTTTTTGTGTGGGATAAGATATTATCTACAAACACTTGGAAGGATGAAAAAAATATAAAAAAATTTTAACCCAATAAAATATGGTTGTACCAATAAAAATTTCTTCTTACATTGGAATGTGTATCCAATTTCACATCTAAGGTTGTATTCCCACTTTTTACAGTGCACTTATGTCACCAATGAAGAAATTATACTTTTTCGAACCAAAAATAGTAAGGCTCATGCCAATGCAATTTGGAATTAAGAAAGTGATCATGTGATGAATGTTATATCACAATGTCAACAGATTTTCACAAAAAATGAATGTTGATATAATAAGAAATAAAATTGATAGTCATATGAATTGAGAAGAAAAAGAAAATCATTTAGGTATTAAAAACGGTGATAAAAAAATTAACATACACAACATTGAATACAAATTTTTCTCTATCAACAGCAATTGAAGACAAGCACAAACCCAATATTGAAGTATAAATTTAAAAAGAATGTCTAATGTAAACAAGTATTTATTAAAAGAAAGTAAATAGGAATAAAGCATGGATTGAAAAGGGATGTTATGGGAAGACCTGAAAAAAAAATGACATTAGTTCTATCAATATCATGAAAATCCCCTTGACAAGATGACTTTAGAAGATTTAGTAATTTCTTATTGAGGAAAAATAAATAAAAATGATAAGTAATGAACAAAATGGATGAAAATTTATTTCCAAAAAGATATTTTATTAGTTTTCATTGTTACCTACTAGTGAGAAATGAAGAGAGATCAAATAAAATGTTATGCCTAAAAATTCAAACAATATAACAATGCTCAGTCTTATAAAAAAATAATGATCATGTAACCTGTTAAAAAAAATACTTACTGAATAGAAACTACTAACTACAGACCAGATTAAAAACCAATGCTAAGCTTACCCATCCAACTCAACTCCAATTATCAATCAGAATGCTTCAACAGAGTTGAAATTTGGGGGGAGTTATTTTCATGAAAACCTTCCAAAGAAATGATAAGTGGACAAACATTAAACTAGGGGGTAATATTGGGTGCCGTAGTGATGACCGTGGGCAATGGGCAGGGATTCTAAGGAAATATAGGGTTCATCTAGGGTGTCGGGGACATAGAGGTCACACGAGGATGCTAGTATTAAGCGATGCAGATGATGGAGGTTGAGCGAGGATGAGGGCTTGAAATAACAGGAGTTGAAAGATCGAATGAGGGGTTCACACGAGGATGATGATTGGGAATATAGAGGAGGTTAGCATGATGATATTGGAGGGGTACGCAAGCTGGGAATATGGTGGGGTTTCCTATGATGATGTCCAAGAGGAACGCCAGCCGGGAACAGTGAGAGGTTCTTACAAGGAGGCCCGTGAGGAACGCCAGCAGGAAAAAGGGAGGTTAGGTTAGGGGAGGGGGTCAGGGAAAAGGGAGGTTGGGTTGGGGGAGCAGAATTTCGGTAGACAGGGGGTCTCATTAATGGGGGGTTTTTAATCGGTTTTTTATAGTTTTGTTTCATTATAATTTTTTTCCATTTTTTTAATATTTTTTAATATTATTTTTTTATGATGTAGCTTTATATATATATAATTATTATCAAAATAATTTGTTTTCAGTGGGTGATATATATATCTATATATTCAATTTTTGATAATTTTTTTGATATTATTGATTAATTTATTTCCAACATATTTTTATGATATTAAAAGATTTGTTGGTAATAATAATTTATTACAACAGATTCATTTATCGTTAAAATAATTATTGTTATTATTATAATAAAGAAACATATTTAAATGTTGGTAAAAGATTTGTTGGTATTGAACTACTACTATAAACAACTATATTTTTTGGTAAAAATAAATGTTGGTACCAATATTTAATATCAACGGAATTTAATATCTGTTGGAAATAATCATTTTTACCAATAGATATATTATCTGTCGGTAATTTTATGTTGGTAAAACTCACTTTTTTAGTGTTACTTTGTCTAAATAAACTAAACCCCTTTATGAGTAATATTGGTTAATGAGTTAGATAATCATTCAAAGTTATGAATGAAACACTGATAATAACCTGCTAAACTAATAAAACTATATACCTTGGTTATGTTCGTTTGTGTAGGATATTTTAGAACCACCTTTGTCTTCATAGGATCAACTATGATTCCATCCTTAAAAACCAATATTCTCAAGAAAAGAAATAGTTTAAATGTATAATTCACCCTTGCTAAACTTCCAATATAACTCTTTTCTTATAAGAGTATCTAGAACAACATGCAAGTGGTTCTCATGGTCCCCATATATTTTTGGAATATATCAAGATATCATTAATGAATACCGCAAAAAAATCATCAAGATATTTCTTTAACACTTTTCTCATTTGATCTATGAAAATAGAGGGTGTATTAGTCAGTCCAAATGGGATTACTATAAACTCATAATGTTCATACCTGGCTCAAAATTATATCTTTTGGAATATTTTCCTTCCTCAAAAATAATTGATGACATCCGAATCGAAGGTAAATCTGTGAAAAATATTGGGATCCATGAATTTGATCAAATAAATCATCAATTAGAGGCAAGGGATACTTGTTCTTTATTATAATAACATTGATTTCACTATAGTCAATGCACAAACTCATGGATCCATCTTTCTTATTGGAAAAGAGAATAGGGGCTCCCCATGGAGAAATAATAGGGTGAATACAAATCTTATTACTCAACTTATCTACTTCCATCTTTAGTTCCACTAATTCCTCTGTGGACATTCTATAAGGAGTCTTTGATTTTGGCCTTATGTTAAGGATTAAATCAATAAAAAACTCAACTTCTTTAATTAGAGGTTTCCTAGGTAAATCCTCTAAAAATACATCAATATATTATTGTATAACAGGTAAATATTCAATTTGAATATTTCTTTCCTCATCCATAGATTATGTTTTCTCTTCCTCCCCAATAATTTAATTTAGAAGAGCTACTAGAGGTATATCCAGTTATGACTTAGATGATGAGGTTTCTTCTCTAAAGATAATAGATTATGCATCTTCCTCACCAATCGTAATTTATTTACATTTGAAATAGATTTTCACATCATATTTTGAATTCCAGTCCATACCAAGGATTATATAAAATTCAATCATAGGTATAATGACAAGGTCATCAACTAAAGCACATTTATGTCTCATAAAGGGGTATGAACAACACATCTTTGTTGCAATGATACCCTCCTTAGGAATTTTGACTAACAACACCTTTATTAAATAAAAAGAGAAATGTATAATTTTATTGTCAAATTAGAATGATAGAAAAGAATTCAATGACCCAGAATCAAATAAATAATTGTTTAAGTTTGAGGAAATGATTAAAGTACATGCCACCACATCATTAGAAACATCAACCTCTATAGTTTTCATTACATAATCACGTTCTTTATCCCTTGTCATTTTCTGGGGAAAGCTTCCTTGATGATTAAGAAAATTATTTGCATGGTGTCCCATATCCCTATAATTGTAGCATTGATCATTGGTAGATTATTTCTTTCTTTCTAAATCATGGGTTTGGTGAACATTTTCTCCAAAATTGTAATAGACTCTTTTTCATTTTAAGCAGGCACCATGATGTTTTTTCTACAAGTATCACACATTAAAAAACTCTATTTTTTATTCTTCTCTTTATCCATTCTATCCTCCACCACACTCTTATTCTATTATTTTCCCTTAAAGTTATAAGACTTAGAGGATTATTTATCTATACTGATAGCCTAAGATACTATATCTTCATAAGATGGGAATTTTTGGGAGACTAGTTTCATTTTGAAGAATGGTTTTAAAGCATCAAAGAATCGATTAGTATTTCTCCTTTGATTACGTATGTAGTACATGGAATGCCTTGGTAACCTTGTAAAATTGGATTTATACTTCACAACTTTTTCATACACTTTATGTTTCAGACTTAAAAATTTCCGCTCCATATCTTCTTTCTATTCATGAGGGAAATGTTTTTATAGGAAAATTTCCTTAAAATATTTCCATTCCATATTTTCAATCTCTTCCTCTTACATTGTTTTTGAATTATAAAACACCATTTATCAACATCTATTAGGATATGATAAACTTACATGATAACCTTATCCTTTTGATTACTTCCTAAATTGAGAAATATCTTCTCTAAGGAACTCATCCACTGCTCCTCTATAAATAGGTTTATAGTCGAATTGAATGATAGAGGCTATTGTTTCATAAAGCATTCAAACATTGATTTTAAATGTTATGTAATAGGATGATCCATATAGTTAAGGTTATTGTTCATAATCTAAGTAAGATATCCTAGTATTTTTATAAGTTTCTCAGCACCAGTCACATCATTAGAACCAATATCATTAACTTGAATAGGTGGTAAATCCCTATATGTGATATTCGTGTTGATACAGTTTCCAATCCTTCCACTAAGAACCATTTCTAAATAATTACATACACTAAATTAGGTTATGAATAATAATGAATAATATCAAACTAGAAAAAATGTTAACATAAATTTAAATTTTATGCATAACTAATCTCATAATCACAAACATGGTATCATTAAGAAAATATTTAATTTTAAATCCATCCTAATATTTTGTAAATAAAATGTGAATTATCCTAAGAATATCCTCTAGGAGTGTCAAACTAGGTATGTAGTAAGGCCCATTGTCGTGTACTAGTTTACCCCAATTCAGGTCCGGGACACCTTATCGGAGTTGTTTCCCCTTGGTACACCTATGCTAGAACCATGTCCACTTATAGTATCTAGACCTGGATGTATCTATAAGAATACCCACATAATATCTACCTTATAAAAATTATATGATGTTCTTATATGATTATCCTTAATGTCTATCTTTGGGTTATGTTTCCTAATCTACATTTTCTAAACCTAGTTTCCAACGTTTATACTAAACTTTATCTTATACCAAATGGAAAGACCTCGAACCTAGTATCTTGGAGCAAGTTACTTACTTTATTAAATTATCATAGATATAATAAAGGAATCCCAAAAAAAGTATCATTTTAGTAGTTTTAATATCTAAATTACATATATTACATTTCAACTTGAACTGAATTGTAACTCCATTGGAAACACCCATAAACTCCTAGTTTATCCCTACAAGCCATTCAAATTACACATCTTCATATTCAGGGGAAAAATAAAACATAATAAAGGGGTGAGATCAAATTATTTTTATGGGTAAGTAATAGAGTGAAATCTAATATAAACAATAAGTCGTGGTGAATGACTAATATTACATTCCATTAGAACATAGTCTTGAGCATAATATGGTATGAAAAAAGCTGAATAATTAATTCCATAAAAATAATTACTTGGGAATGAATTTTAACCATGATATTATATAATAAAAATATTAACATTTATAATGAATTTCAAATAATAATGAGGGAAATCATATGTTGGACACTATAAACATACCATCAAATCCTCAATAAAGATTCCACAAAATAAATGGTTAATGCCTCTTCCAAAATCCTGTTTTGTTTTGTCTCATGAGACCTACCGATGCATTGAGGGGCCATAGAGGTCACCAAGCATCAATTAATAATCCAAATTAATTCTTCATATGAATGATATTAAGCATAAACAACATATACATATGAAATATAAATAACTTTCCCCAATATGTAAACATAATCAATAACCATTCTGAGTAGTATGGTGAATGACATCAAGATAGCACATCCACAATAAAAAAGATCATAAACCATTTAATAAAATTTTTTAGATGATAATAATAATATATAAATATAAATAAATCATAAAATTTACCATATTTGTTGAAATATCATAAAATACTCCAATAAAGACAATCGAGGAATTCTTGATAGAAATACCCCTTTTACTTTTCAATGAAGAGTTTTTTTAGAAAAATTATTTTTATTTTACATAATTGTTTGTATAAAACCAGTAATGAAAAATTAAGTTTTTCATGAAAAAGTTATAGATTTTATAAAAATAAAGGTGTCTTAAAATATATTATGGATGCTACTTAAAAATGGGTAAGAAATCAGGAAGTTCCCTTTAATCGGGTTTGCTTATTGGGATGAATTGAGAAGGGAACCTTGTAAAACATGTATTTAATCTTATGATAATGATGAAATGATATGTATATATGAGTTTGGAATATGTAAATATAATTTATATTAAGTATATAAAAATATTTAAAAATTAAATTGGGGTAAATATAGAGAAAGTGTAACCTGAATGGAAAATGGAGGTTTGGGAAGAAACCCTTACCTTATGTCTGAAAGTGTTTTTCACTTGAACATAATTCCCTAGATAATAAAATTAAATCCATTAATTAATTAATTTATAACATTTTATACATTTATTTTATTTATTATAATCTTATTAAGTTCATTTATATTCTTTTTGATGAGCTATAAGATACAATTTTATCGTTCGGGAGGGTTTGTTTCCTTGGGTTTCATGACCATCTTACTTGTATATGAGTATGGATGTTCATGTAAAATGGGAATTTATATCTAAAATTAAAGTTATATGTTATTAATTAACATAAATAAGATTAAATTATTATATAAGTCATTTTATTGCTTTTTTTGAGGATGAATCATTAGATAAATGTTAGTTATAATCTTTTAGATGATTTTAGCGATTTTTTGATCAATATATACTATTTTTATTTTATTAATTAACATCATTTATATACAGTGGTTATAGAAAAATAAATGGTCTGTAATACATTTATAATAATTTTTTAACCATAAAAATAGTATTATGACCATCCTTGAAGGCATTAATGGAAAATGAATTTGCATTGTCCATGATATCAGTAAATTGATACATCACAGACGATGTTTTCATTTATGGAATAAAAGAGAGAGAGAAAGGGGTTTGATGATGGATATTAAATTAACATGATATATTTCTAGTTTATAAATTATACTGGAGTTATCATGTCACTTTATAATGAGGAGTTGAGAGAAGGATAAGAAAATAAATTAAATTGAAAAGAAAAGAAAAGAAAAGAAAGTGGTTTTCACCTCTTGAATTCTCCTCCTTGAGAACATATTTAAGGGGATTGGTTTTGGTATTTTGTTGAGAGAAAAGACTAATATTCATGGGGGAGGGGAATGGGAAGATGATTTGGTATAAATTTGACAAGTATCAAATCTTGGATGGTGTGTGGAGAAGGGGTGGTATTTATAGTGTCAGAGATGAATATTTTTTGAATATTTTATTCATTTGTTTATTATTTTGGATCAAGATGATGAATAGTTAGAGAATTATCACAAAATAAATTAAAATAATGCGGGATATTTCTATATTAAGGGCTTACATCATCCATACATTATTTATGAATCAATAATTCATGTATTTTTCATTTATCATAAATTATCGTATTTTATTATTCAAAAAAATTCATGTATTTTATAAAAATCCCAAAAATTCACCATGGACATTTTTTGATGTGAAAAATTTAAAAATAAGCTCCATTTTATGATTTTTTTTATAAATATGAGAAATTTAAATTTTAATTAAAATCATCATTTACTTGAAAAATACATATTTTTAAAGTATAACTGATTCTATAACACTTTGAAAAATTAACTAAGGTCTCATAAAATTATCTTAAAATAATAATACAAAGAAATATTAATTTATAAATACATTTTATGAAAATAAATTTCTTTGAAATCATTTTATTAATTATGAAATTATAATTAAATATTTATGACTTAGAAAAATACCAACACTTTAATTAATAAATTTTATAATATTCATTTACTTATACTATGATATAATTATATCATAATTTCATTTATAATATATCTAAATTTTATTTATACTTTCACGGGTGAGGTTACTATTTATTTGGCTAGTTTACTATTCATAAGGTTCATATTAATATTCTTAATGTCAAGTTACTATTTCATTAGTATAAGTTTCTTAAATTCTTGAAATACCTATTATTTCATTAATTATTCATTTATAAAATTTATATTGTACTCTATAAGTTATTTTATCTGATTTATACTATATGAAATAATTATAATAAGGGAAATTTCATTGATATAATTCTCTCTCATTACATTTCACCTTTATAATATTCAAGCAAAAGATGAAGTCAAGCATATTGCTTTATTTTTTTTAATATATAAAATATTTTTTAATAGGGATAAAACACCATATTTTAGATTATAAGTGGTTATATTAATTTTGATTTATTTTTTTATTATGCCTTTTTATTTAATTTTTAGTGCTGAAATAATTACTTATATTCTTAAACAATCCCGACGCTGTGCTTGTGAAAGTAGTAGAAAAATCAAGCAAATGATTTTAAGAACACCGAAAGTAATATTTCTTTTGTGTTATTTAAGATTTACCATGAACTTTGAAGATAGATATAGCAAATTATAGATGTGTTAAACATATATATTTGAATTAAATTAATTTCATGTTACTTTCAATGTAAAATTACATTAAAAGTTCTTAAAGTTACATTAATAGTATTTTATGTTAAATATATATCATTAAATTATTTAAAATAACATTAAAATCCTAAAATAGGACACTTAGGATGATAAATGATCTAAAATTTCACGTCTTTCTGATTTAAGAGACAATTTTCACCTTATATGTAAAATTATATCCCCATAATATGGAAAAACCCATTACAACATTTAAAGTTAAAATTGGTTAACAAAGGGGTTTAACCAAAACAAAAGGTATAAAATGATATCTAAACCTTTAAAAATTTTATTGGATGATTATATTAAGACCACAAAATTTTTATATTCTAATTAAATTCATTTTTAATCATTTTTAATGAGCCAAACATATAATTGTTTATAAAATATACTTTGAAAAATGACATTAATGAAATTTTAAAATGAAAAATATTTAATTAATTAATTTAAAATTCATAAATATACTATATTTAGCCAATTAAATGAGATATGATTGAAAATACCAAAAATTATACATTTATGTGTAACCTTTCCTTTTATATTTACTTTATTGACCAAATAAAGAGTAACAATGTTGATATCATAATAATTATCAAAAGGGTTAACAATGGTAAAAACAAAGAGTTAAGGGTAGAAAAATCACTAAAACCTTTCCAAATTATATTTCATCAATTTATTATAACTTATACACATATTATATTACAAATATATCATTTTGTATATATTTTTCCTAGAAAATTAATTTATATTATTTTAATACATTAAGGAATTCAATGAGTGGCCCTCCCATCACTTATAAAATAGAACCACCTCCCCTCTCTTCCATACACCTTTTGAGAATTCTATCTCCACAAATCCCCTCCTAAATAAATTACCAAGATTCCTATATATAACCTTAAGGATCTAGTGTCATCAAAATACCAACCTAGAAGGATTAAGGAGTAAACCAAATGTGAATTTCAGAAGAAGAGGTATAACTCTTAATTGTGCATTTTCTTTTTTATTACTTTTTCTATGTCCATAAAAGCTTATTAAAACATGATTAAATAATAAAATCAGTATTATATAGATATTTATTTGTTCTTATGTTTATAGAATAACCTATATCCATCTCCTTCTCCATAAAATGGGAAACAAAACCATCATTTGTGTGTATAAGGGACTACTGCCTCATGAACTAATGTCATTTATTTTCCATCATAGCATCTCATGGATGTTTATAATGGTAGATTTATTATATATATATATATATGATATTCATGAAATATTTAACATTATTGAAATATAGGATATCATGTGATTTCTTATATTCGATCCATTGAAATATAATAATTTCGTTCGTATGTACATTTATATTAGAACCTACACAAAGTGATGTGATTCATTTTTCATGAACATATTAAATAGATATTATATGAAAGTGTATATATGTATATATAAATAAATAATACTATATTTATGATATAATCCTCATTTTGGAAATATAAAATGATATATACATTCTTTTCATCATGTTCTTTGAAAAAAGGAAATGTTACTCTTGTATAAGTATAACCTTCCATATTCATAATTGTAATGTAATTAATTTTTCAAGACTATATTTAATGGTTCATTTTAAAATTATAAAAAATTTATAAAAATGAAATTTATTTAATGAATAATATCTTAGAGGTTATTTAATAATGAACACTTTGACCACTGTCAATTTACCAAATCCATTATAAACAAATAAGTTGAATATCACCAAAAAATCTAATGTGAACTTAATTGATTATACCATTGTAATAGATAAAATAAAATGAATAATAAACATGAAAAATTTTATTAAGAAATTAAATAATTAATATTAAATAATTATTATGAAAGATAAAGACTGTACACGATGAGTTAGGCTCGAGGTAAGGGACACTTTACCTTTAAAACCCTATTTTTAATGTTTTAATGATTCATTCTATAAATATTTTCCCACCATTACCATATTATTCAAATTATTTTAGGGATGCATTTATATATAAATAAATTAATTATAAAGGTATTTTTATGTATCTTTTTATTTCTTTTAATAGTATTCAAAAGGAATCTGTTTATGTATTTTATTTGGAATGCTTTACAAAAATGTCAAAAGGAATATTTGATTTTAATATATATATATATATATCATCAATAGTTTTTCCCACCCCTATAAATATTATTTGATGTTTTTATTGCATTAAATTTTTTATGTTTTATTCAAATTATAACCCTCATTCCTTATATTCTATGTTTTCTTAAAAATGGGTTCTAAATGTAATAAATATTTGTAACTTTGTATTTTTTTTCATATGGGTGAAAGGAATTTTTTTACTCAAGATTTCATGTTTTATAATTTAGTAATGATTATTGGCTATTATTTTGAATTATGTATGGTTTATTTATATGAATATTATGGGTGGTTTTATTATAATATAAGTTTGGGTGGTTTTGTTATAAACTCAGAATGAGTGATCCAGATATAGATTTCAAACACACTGGGCATTTGATAGTATCTAATGGATCTTTATTTTTAATGTTCTTTAAAAGTATGGTTTCTCAATGGTTTTTATTAATATGATCAAAACTATTATTATTTAGGTAAGGCTCTACATCCTTATTAATGGATCCCCAAGATTCTTATTTCAATGCTCTGGGGGGGGGGTAGGCATGACAATCCCTTATTAGGTATAATTTTTTCCCTGGTTGAAAAATACTTGAGAAGATGTATGAATAATATGATCAATATTCGAATTTTCAATAAAATTGGAGCTAGGATATGTATGTTCACACCATCACATTTGTCTTATGCTGATGATATCCTTCTTCTTGGGAAGGCCTTAAGAAAAACTCTTTCTACCACCAAGTCTATTTTTGATCATTATGAAGAGGTGGATGGGAAATCTATAAGCAGGAAAAAAAATCTTCCATTATTTCTAGAAATGGATTTTCAGTGATAGGTTAGAATCATATTGCTAGATTTATTGGATTTAATAGGGATGTACTCCCATTTGTATATCTTAAAGTTCACCTCTTTTGGGGAAATCTTAAGATGTTCTATCTTGAAGACACTTTTTAGGGAATTATCAATTATATGGACAAATATAAGGGTAAATAAATGTCTAAAGTGGGAAGACTGTTCTCAGTCAATACAGTGGTCACATCCAAGTATGTGTACACATTTTGTCACTATATATGGACCAACAGACTTATTAAGAAATTAAAAGTTACAATCTGTAACTTTATTTAGAATGGCTTGGTTTATGAAAATAAGCTCATCATGGGTACATGCAAAAACTATATTAAAACAAAAGATATGGGAGTTCTTGGCATAAATTATCTTAATATTTTTAATGAAAAACTTCTCACAAAATTCATTGAGAATATCTTTATCTCAAATGACCCCTCCACTGAATTTCTATCCAGTAATTTAAAGCAAAGATGGTTAATGGGTATCCTTATTATATGATTTCTTTTAAATGACCTAATATAAGGAAATGTTTTAATGGTATAATGTAAAACTATAAATGGATTGTCTTCAAGTAGTATAATCCTAATTATTGGTGAACTCATTGGCTTGAAAATACATTGTGAAAAGTACGACCATTACACCTAATAAGAAGAATAAAACTATAGCTAGTTTCTTTTACAGTAGGTAGAGGCATGATATGATGATTACATATTATATCTATTTGTAAATTCAATATTATACTTTTGTGGATATGGATATTATTTTCTGGATTCAGAATAAGAGTGAGAAATTTAATTGTAGGTATTTTTATAATATGAATTGCTTTGGAGGTAGATGTACTCTAGCTTGGATAAAAAATTTTAGGTCACTTATTATTCATCCCTCTAGAGAAATTATTCATTATAAAATTTGTAACAAGAGATTTTATACCCATGATCATCTTCAGGGGTTTGGAATTCAGTTGGACTCAACTTCTCATCTGTGTATGGGGTTTGTGGAAAACATACATCATGTTTTTTTGAATGTCCATTCACTTGAAGGTTGTGGGATTATATTAAGGTTATGTTTGGTGTCTCCATTGATAGGTTAGACCTTTTGGAGAAACTATTGGAGAGGGTCACAACTATTGGGAATTTATTTAGTAGGAAAGTGTAGAATATTCTTATACCGGTAGTGGATTTAGTGGTTTCTTTCACCTAGAGAGAAAAGAACCCAACAATGTTTGATAACTTCAAACCTAAAATTATTGCATAGAAAATGTCCATTCAAAAGTATTTTTTTGATTCATCTCAGATCCAAATAGGATCCATGAACACAGATTTATCTAAAATTAATATTCCCATAATGGTTGGTTTATATAGTAGGCAATATAGACTGGTTGTTGTGAAATTCATTTGTTAGATTCCACCTCAAAGTCTACTGATTTATGTGAATGTTGATAGAGCTTCCTTTGGTGCTCTAGGTCTATCAAGATATGGTGTGGTCTTTTCATACTCACTGTGGTTTTGTGAAAGGATTTTTTTCACATTATATTGGTAGTGTGACCATATATTAGGTTTAATTTTGGGCTTTGATATATGATATCAAATATTCCATTCATTATAATTGGAGTCATTTATGGATTGAATATGATTCTCAGTTAGCTGTTAATCCGATTAGAGCCTGTACCAAGAATGCACCATAGAGAGTTTTAACTCAGTGGATTGAGTAGATTCATGCCATTGAATAAATCTATTATAGGATTTCATATGCACACATAGAATCTAATTACATTGTGTATGCACTTTCAAAGAGGGAGATTGTTGATTCCTGTTCAATGTGGTTCTTAAATTCTCCTGATTATTACTCATCACTACTTGATGAAAATATATGGGGTGTTACACAATCTTGACTCTATATTTCTTCCTTGTAATTCTAGACTATTTGTTTTTTATTTTTCAGTAAATTTTTAGGACTATATTTTTTGGATCTTGAACTTTTTTTGTAAGTGAATATAAAGCAAAAAAATATCACACTCATGCTATTAATAAAAATGAAAATTTTTACATAGGAGAAAATATATGATATGTTCTTTTAGAAATTTTAATTTAAAAACTATATTATTTTTTTAATGGATTTTTTTTAAATTTTAGTGAATAAATAACTACCTTAAATTTGTATGCCATAACAATACTATTCCTGTCCAAGAAGTAAAAAAATCTATAAAATGGTTTCAAAAAATCTAAAATCAATATTATTTGAATAAATTTTAGTGTTAATTGATATATTATATAAACAAGAAATATTAGAGAGTTTTGGATTCATTTTATTTATATTTAATTATTGTCTTGTATTTTTAAAAGTCAAATTTATTGAATAGTTCCAAAATTGACATTAATGTTATTCTATAATAAATATTTTTTATTAAATGATTTAAAATTTCAAAAAATTATATCCTTATAAAATAGATTGGGATGAGGTTTAAAATATCACTGTTAGTAAATTTATGGGCATTTTTTCTTTTTATTGTAACTACAGTAACCCCTTAAATGTAAAAAATATTGATATCACTGTAATTGTCAAAAGGGTTAATGAAGGGTTAAAACAAAAATATAAGGGTACAAATGTGATAAAAACATTTAATATTTTTTTGGGATGAGATGATTTACATTAATAATCATATTTTATTTTAATATTACCAATTTGTGTCCATTGGGGAATCTAGATTAATATATATTAATTTTATATTTTAAGAAATTCTAAGAGTGTCCCTCCCATATCTTATAAAATGGAACCTATTTTTCTCATTTGTTCACACTTAAAAAGACCATTGGTTCAAAAAATACATACCCAAATCAATTAATGACATCTATCCCCACTTCTAAGATACCTTTTCTTGATTATAAGACCATTATCTGAAATCTTGTTTCATAAATGTTAAGTGTGTGTCTAAAGGGGAGGTATAGTTATTAATCAAGTGATTTTTTTGTTTCATTTATATCTTATTGAAGTATTCATAAACATTGATGAAATAATAACACACATATATAATATTTTATGAGATTTTATGATTTTAATGGTGTGACCTATATCCATCTCCAACCTCCATCCAATGGGAATTGAATCCATTATTTGTGTGTACGTAGGAATAATGACCTACAAACATATGTAATTAATTTTGCATCACCACCTATCCCATATGATTATAATAATGAATTTAATGTATAAATATGATAATAATTACATATTTTAAATTTTTTAAAGGTAATATTACTCATATTTTCTTACCTTTTCTTTCACATAAAAATGATAATTTCATTCGTGCGTACGTTTGGATTACCACATCCATGAAGCGATGTGATTCTTTTTTCATCACAAAATCATATAAATGATAAATATAAGTATATTTAAATATATAATATGTCATTTATAGAATATTTAAGATTATATAAAGATAAAATAATAATTTTTTTCTTAACAAAATGATAATTGAAAAATGGAAATGTTACTCATGTGTACGTATGCCCTACCATTTCAATGATTGAAACATAGTTCATTTTTCATGACCATATTTAGTGATTTATATTATAAGTATAATTTATGTATAAAAATGATAATTATGTCATTATTATAATTATATATTTTATGTAATAGTTATCTCTTTGATAATATCCAACTTACTAAATCCATTTTAGACATATGAACCAAATATCATCAAAATGTTTAATGTAAAATTAATTGATAGGGTAATTGATTGAATCATGGTAAGATAAAAAATAAAAGGAATAATAAACATGAATAATTCTTTCCTTAATGTAATTTTTTTACAATTTTATATTTAGGAATATAAGGAACATACGTGACGAGTCAGACTCAATGTAAGGGACTTTATTTTTATAAATCACCCTTTAAAGTCTCCCTTACAAATATTGTTCTTCCATTTCAATGTTTTTTTGTAAACATATATTATTAATGTTTTTAAATGGAAAAAACTAAATTTTAATGTAAATTTTTTGTTTCATTTGAATTTCTTCTAAATGTTTTCAAATGGAATCTTTTTAAGGAATGTTTTTAATTTTTTTACAATGGATAAAAATAATATTCTATTTTAATGTATATAAAGTCAAGGGAAATTAAATAAAATACAACCATGATATAAAGTTTGGATTTATTTACAAAAATTCATTTTTTATTTAAAGAAAAACCATATTTCCCTCATTATGTGTACTTTTTTTAAAAAATGGATTTTTAAAAGAAAAGGTTATTTTGATGTCCAAAAGTGTTTTTCACATGGGTTTGAAAGATTTTTTAAATGATTTTATGATGAAAATTTTAAATAATTAAATGTTTTATTAATTATATTGTAATTGAGTAATATTTATGAGAAATGGGTGTGCCCAATATAGCTTATACAATGGGTTGCGCCCCATTATATCCCATAAAAAATGAGTGATCATGATATAGCTTATATGAAGGCTGATCCCAATTATAGTTTCTTAAGGCATTTAGTTTGTTACAATTCATCAATGGAAAGAAGGATGGAGTTATCAATCAGGTTTATCCAATGTATTTAACTAGTCTATAATTACTTCTGGATCAGGTTTAAGATGAGTTATGAATATGAGGCTCTAAGTTTCTATAAAGGGTTTTTATTTTCTTGTAATTAGTATAAATGGTTTTTTTGAGAAAAATGTTTATGTATTTTTCATCTATAAATTATTGATTTTATTATATAAAAGAACATTAAGATAATGGTATGTTTTTTTATCTATTTTCATGATTTTCATTAGACTGACATATTTCTTTCTTCTTATGTCCCTTATTGATAATTTTGTCTTCATCCAATGTTCTAAAATATTTTTCATAGTGTTTTAAGGTTGAGTTTGGAAAATTATAATGTCAAGATGATAATTGGGAATATGTGTCATAAAAAAACATTTTTTTATAATTTTTTTGTATGTGAAAAAATAGATACTAAATTGAAATGTTAACTTTATAATATATAGGTTTGATAAGTAACTTTTATAACCTAACTCTATAAAAATATAAACATAAAAAATAATTTGGAATGAAAGAAAGTGAAATATAGTATAATTTCACTAGAATATGTAATTTCTAATTTTGGATCCTTATAGTTTTTATTAAATACAGGGTTTAGATAACATTAGAGGTTAGAATAATTTTAGTACCATAACCTTTAAAGATTCCACTTTATGATTAAGCTAAAATGATATAGCATTTAAAGATTACCATGTTTCTTTATCTAAACTAGGTTTTTTAAGAATGGTTTTTCGTAGAGGATACATAAATTCTAGATTAAGGAGTAACCAAGTGGAAAATAACCTTTCAAATTATATTCCTAAAATTGTTGTAATTGGAACTAAGAATTTTGTTACAATTTTGGATTAGTTTATATAGAATATAAATGGTGGTGGTATCTTTTCAAGAGAGAAGCCAGATCTTTTATAGAGGTACATTATGGTAATGGAGAATTTTATGTGACAACATCCTATATAATTCAATGGAACCTAAAATCAAATGGTAGATGAATTATGGATCAATGTGCTGGAAAATATATTTAAAATCATAGGATGTAATTAACATAAAAATTCAGCTATTTCCATTTATAATTTAGAAGGTGAAACTGATCGATGGTGGTCTTTGATAAATAATACCAAAGAGATAGAGAAAATCTTGATTCCATGGAATGAGATGAATTAATGAATCCTTGCATTGAGAAATAACACCCTAAGATTGATTGAATTAGGATGGAAAATAAAATCAAGGAATTGAATAAAAAGGATGAATATTCAGTAGCAACATATGAAGTGATTTTTATAAGATTTTATAGTTATGTACAATATTTTATTCAGTACATTGAAAGTAAAACTAATTTATTTTAATCAATATTGAAACCATTTTTACAAATATATTTTTCCATATAAGAATTTTAAATTTATGAGAAATTTGTTTTCCATGCTAGGAAAGTTGAGATGGAATTTTCGAACACTTATGTTCCTTGAGATGAAAATAGTATGAAATGGTCAAGGTGGAAATAAATAGTGAATAAAACAACTATTAAGTCTATAATTAATCCCCAAAAATATATTTAGTTTGGTAATAATCAATTCAAGGAATTTTTGATATAATCTATAATGTGTTACTGGTGTGGTTAGTTTGGTAACAAGGTCCACGACTGTAAATAAAAGAGACCCAAACAATCATGGAATGGGGTAATAAATATCCATCCAATATTGATATTTTAAATTTGTGATGATTTTGATCATTATGATAATGTGTGTCAAAATTTAGTTACATATCATGGAAAACATCATGATCAGAAACAAAACTGTGTGGAAATTTTTTTATACTATTATAGTTAATGTTGGCCCATAAAATAAAGTGGTGATAGGTGTGGTACTTATTTATTTGAATTATGAAAATTACCTATTTTAATATTTATCTATTCATTCCCTTTTTTGATAAATTTGAAATTAAATTTGGAATATGACCTCATTAACATAAGATGCCACTTTTGGAAAAACTCTAGGTGGAAATATTAAAGAATCTATGATTTATAGAAATTTTCCAATTTTTATTAGTGGTATGTTTTTTCTTGTAAATATTATTGGGGTTTCCATTGTATTTTTTGATACAATTTTGGGTATGAATTGAATTTTAGTTTGTTATAATAAGATATATTTCTAAGATAATAATGTTATTTTAAATTATTTAACACCTTTTCTAACCTACAATGAAGCTGAAATATTTATTAAAGGTGGAAGTGAAAGTTACCCATTTCTTGTTGTTGAAAATTATTAAACTTTTAAAATTAGTGATTTTCAGTAGTGAATGAATATACATATGTTTTTCCAAATGAATTTCTTAATGTTATACCTGATCGGTAAGTTTAATTTACTATTGACTTAGTGCCTCATGATAATCCTATTTCAAAACCCCCTTATCAATTGGCATAAGTAGAACTTTTGGAATTGAAATGGAAGTTTTTGGAGTGTCCAAATAAAGGTTTAATTTATACAAGAACATCACCATGGGGTGGTCATGCATTATTAGTTAAAAGTAAATATTGTTCAATGATACTTTTCATTGATTATAGATCCTTGAATAACATCACTATTAAGAATGAGTATCATTTTTCTCATATTAATGATTTGTTCAATCAACTCTAAGGAGTGAAATACTTTTCAAAGATTTATCTTAGGTCTGGGTAACTTCTATTAAAAGTAAATTAGGGAGATATTACAAAGGCAAAATTTTAATATATATATGGGAATTATGAGTTTGTAGTTATGCCTTTGGGTTGTATAATGCACTAACTGTATTAATGGATCTTATGAACAGAGTTTTCAATAAGTTATTAGACAATTTTGTGATTGTGTTTATTAATAAAATATTGGTATATTATAAAATTCATGAATATCATGAATGAAATTTGATTTTATTTGAAATCTGTAAAAGAAAAGATGCTATATGAAAAATTTATTATGTGTGAAGTTTTGTAGTAAAAAATTTATTTTCTTTGAAATATTCTTTAAATATTTCATATTAGTTTACCTTGATAAAAATAAATTTTTGATGGAATGTCCAAAAATAAAAAATGTCCCAGAAACTCATAGTTTTTGTTAGTTTAGCAGGTTACTTCCAGTGGTATGTTGAAAAAAATTCTATGTTTTATATCCCATTGACTATATTAAATAAAAACAGATTTAAAATCGTATGAAGGAAAAAATATGATGATTATTTTCATGAACTAAAAAATAATATTGGTGAATACTCCAATTTTGGACTTTCTTTCTAGAAATGGTGAATTTTTCATCTATAATTATTCTTTATTAATGGTACTTTGTTGTGTTCTGGCTCAAAACGTTCAGGAAATTTTATATGATTCTTAGGAACTAAAACATCATGAATTAAATTATCCCTCACATGATCTTGAATAATATTATGTTTTTTTTAATAAAAAATTCGGTGGCCTCATTTGTATAGATTAAAGTGTGAAATATATTTTGATCATAAAATTATGAAGTTTATATTCACTCAAAAAGAGTTGAACATGAGACCAAGAATATGGATTGATCATATTGAGGATTATGATTGCATGATTAATTAATATACCGGAAAAGAAAACTAAGTTGATAATTCTTTGATTCAATGACATAATGATCTATTAAACCTGTTACATTTAGAACAATACCTTTTGGTTAATTATTTAATGAATTTTATCTAAAAATTTGTGGATGTAGGAACATCCTCTATTTTATTTCATGTGTTAGCTATCACAACCCGTCCTCGGGGCCTCTGCCGTGACTACCCCAAAGCCTACCTTCCATAGGCCAAGGGCTGGTGACTATCAACAAAGGCGAATCCCTGATAAAAAAAGGGAAGACACTGCCTTTTAACCTGTAACACACACACAGTCCGAACAAAAGTAGTAGAGGAAACAAATACTAAAATAGAAAAGTAAGGTGTGCTGAAAGTAAGTGGGCCAGTATACAAACCCAATTGAACAAAAAGTACAAGTACATGTAAGGGAAAAACAACTCCTGGATCATCTGTTTGGGGATCCTACCAGAAGGGTAGGTACAGAACTCAAGCAACTCGTCCCTGCGGTACATCCCATCTTGTCCAGATCTGAGAAGTCTCCCGTCCATCACTCTCAGCCTCGATCACTACTGTCCATCGTCTGCACAGAACACAACAAGGTGCGGGCGAAGCCCGTGTAGGGGTGAGTATAACAATACTCAGTAGGGGACCCCGAGACCTCGAAGGTCTCCCAGAATCCACAAAGGATAAATCATAGAATAAAGATACAATCACAAAGTTTCAACCATCCCTACTTAGGTATATTCCCATACATATACCTAAGTTACCAGTCACATTCCTAGCTCCAACTCTCAATACCAAACACAACCCCCTCTACAAAGGACGTAAGTCAATCACCACGATGATAATGGTTGAAAGACATGACTCAGCTCACATAGGTATACATATTTCATAGAGTGATAGAGATGATCAGATGTAGTAACTGATTCCTCTAAGCTTTCATACCCACATAGGTTACAGGACCAGCTAAGTTGTCAGACCCACAAAGGATACAAGACCAAATACTCTGTCGGACCGACACAGGATACAAGAACAAAAGTTACAACTATCGAACCCACAGAGTATTCTAGTACAATAGTCATCTCTGTTGAACCCACATAGGATTCCGGTATAGAAGTAATCACAGTCTAACTCACAGCGGATTCTGGTACAGTGGTCATCACTGTCGAACACACGGAGGATTCCGTCATCTCAGTCGCCACAACCAGCTCTAGGGTTCTTGCACACAGTACGCTCTATTTCGGGAGGGTCCGCTCCTCAAGTCAAGTATCGATACATCAATGAAGTCCTGAGTTGATGTATCCCATAGTTCCGTATCATCATAAGGAGCCCAATGTGATAGATGGCGTGTCAATCAGACTCCCGATCTAAGAGTTATTGACATTTCCATTCCAGGGGACCAGTTGGATTTATGCTAGATCCAAACCCAGTCATTTTCCAAAGTTATCCAAAACTCACTAATAGTATCGAAAAAGGACTACCTCATTGCGAGGGTCTGAGTGCCGTAGACGACGCGTCGTTTAGACGCGCGGTCTTGGAGATATTCGAATTTAGGCGATGTCGGGCCCAGCCTGTCAAGCCCAGTGGGCTGGCAGGTCGGTCCGACCCAACTCGGCGGGTCTGACTCGGCTGGGGGGTCGGCCTGACCTGGTTTGGTGGGTTTGACCCGGCTGGGGGTTCAGACCAGCCCGATGGGGCATGGACCACCTGCGGACCTGGCCCTCAGAGTGGCCCTGTTCGGTTCGTCCGGTAGTGCCAAGCGGTGCCGCCTCTCCTTGCCCGGCTGGCCGAAGCTGACCGGTTCTGTCCGGCACACGTGGCCCACTATGCGGGCTGTGGTTCTTCCCACGCGGTTCCAAGTGGTGCTGTGGTTCTTTAGCCTGGCCGGCAAGCAGTCGACTGGTTCGCCCACCTAGTGCCCCGTGGTTGCGAGACACGTCTCCTCCGCGCGGCGCCTGCAGGCGCCGCAATCTCTCAGCCCAACCGGCCATAGCCGGCCAGTTCTTCTATCCCATCTGGAATGAGGCCGGCTGGTTCTTCTAGCCCATCTGGCATGAGGCCGGACGGTTCTTCTCCGGCCGAGGGGCCAGTGGTTGCGGGCCGCGGTCCTCCTCCACGCGGCGCCTTCAGGTGCTGCATTCTTCCAGCGGGCTGGCCGGTCGGCCGACCGGTCATCCCGCTGCCCGGTTTCATGGTGGTTGGCTCGGCCGGTCACCTTCGCACCTTCACCGTGGAGGGACGGTGCTGTGGACCTGCTACACTTCGCATGGCGCGACGACTCCACGCCACATCCACCTCCAGCGTTAATCAACATAAACCAACAGAGGGACATCAGGCCGTGTTTGTTCGGCCCGCGCCCTCCGCGTTAAATGATAACAATTGGCCACCATCAAACAAGGTAAATGTTGAAGAGCATGGATATAATTTAAAGTAATCAAATCCCCCTACCTTTATTCGATGTTCGTTCGTTGACGTTGGCATCGATCCATTGACGTCGGGGTGCATCCGAGGAGGACGTGTCGTTGTTGGCGATGTTCTTTGTAGACAATGTCTATTTATTTAACGTGGATGGTGGTCGTTGGAGAAGTTCTTCGTGGGAAGAAAGTTTTCTTCCAATTATCCAAAGCTTCTCCATGGTATAATTTCCAACCAACGTAAAATAATAAGCTCCCTATTATTTTAATGTTGGCATGCAATTAAAATTAAATCAAACACACAAATTAATTAATGAAGACATTAATTAATTGTGTTGGCAGAATTAAGGGGAGGGAGGTGGAGAGGGTCCACCATAATGCGGGAGATCAAAAGATAAAAGGGGGGTTCAAGGAGTTAAAGGGGATTTGAAGGGTTAGATACACGCGTGGGCCCCACCACATAATATCCTCCCATTGGAGGTTATATGGGAGTGGACCCCCCCTCCAACTTCCCATTGGAGAAATTAACCACCACCTAAATAAATAAAAATATGGCACACATATTTTTATCTAATTTATTTAGGAACCCCAAAAATTAACTTCTACTCCTGATAAAACACAACTGCGGTGAAGGTATCCTTAAGTGAATACCGACGCTGCGAGTTCATCGGTGTCCTCACATTTCAATTCTGAGCATCGGTTCAAAAGATATAAAATCCCACATGTACGTTTACTAAACGTACCCAAACAAAACTTCAGAAATTGATTCTGGGAACACTGGGCCTCAGAATCAAGCGCCGTCAGAAACTGTGGACTCGTAAAATTCAAATGTATTTAAAAAATAAATTTCCACAGGATTTATGGGTCTTTATATTCTCCCCACCTTAGGGCTTTACGTCCCTGTAAGCTACAACACACACTAGGGAAACAGATGGGGGTACTGAGGATGAATCTGAGCCTCCCGCTCCCATGTGCTCTCCTGGAGGTTCCCGTGTTGCCAGTGAATGAGCACCAGAGGAATCTACCGTCTACATAGGACCCACTCCTATCGATCCTCAATCTCCACTAGAACCTCCGTGAATGTCGCCTCATCATCGATGTTCAACTCCCTATGGCCGATGATGTGGGACGGGTCATGCACGTATCTCCTTAGCTGAGATACATGGAAGACGTCGTGCACCTGGTGCAACTGAGGTAGAAGGGCTAGGCAGTAAGCCACCTCGCCTACCCTACTGAGGACCTAGAATGGTCTAATGAATCACAGAGACAACTTTCCTCCCCAACCAAATCTCCGTAGACCTCGTTGAGGTGAGACCTGTAAGAAGAGGTGGTCGCCATCCTCGAACTCCAGTGGTATCTGTCTCCTATCAGAATAGGACTTCTGTATACTCTGTGCAGTCTCTATCTGCTCCTAGATGATCTGCACCTTCTCCATTGTAGCCTGAACCATCTCTGGTCCTACAAGTACTGACTCCCCTGGGTTAATCCAGCACAATGGTGATCTGCAAGTTCGACCGTACAGTGCCTTGTAAGGTTCCACCCCGATGGTGGAGTGGTAGATGTTTTTGTATGAAAACTCCACCAAGGTTAACTGATCCTCCCAGCTATGACCAAAGTCAAGGACACATGCACAAATCATATCCTCGAGAGTCTGAATGGTCCTCTCAGTCTGTCCATCCGTCTGAGGATGGAAGGTGATGCTCAAGCAAAGCTATGTGCCAAATGCCTCCTACAACCCCTTCCATAGCCGGGAAGTGAAACTAGCATCTCGATCAGAGAAAATAATCCATGTAACTCCATAAAGGCGTACGATCTCCTGTATGTAGAGGAGTCCCAAGCTATCTACTAAGCCCTACTCTCTGTTCGGTAGGAAGTGTTCCGACTTGGTGAGTTGGTCGACAATCACCCAGATGGAGTCGTGTCCCTTGGATGTATATGGAAGTCCCGTAACAAAATCCATGGATATCCCATCCCACTTCCACTCTGGGACCTCTAAAGGCTGAACCAAGCCTGCTGGAATCTGGTGCTCCGCCTTCACTTGCTGACAAGTGAGGCATCGTGAGACAAACTCTGCTACCAACTTCTTCATACCCGGCCACCAGTGCTGTCGTCTGAGGTCCTGATACACCTTCACCACTCCTGGATGTACCGCTTGAGGGGAATTGTGGAACTCCATCAAAACCTCCTCTTGTAGTGCTACTGGTACCATGGTACATCCTCTGAAGAGGATGACGTGCTCCCCACCTTCAGAAAACCCATCAAGTGGCTGCCCTGAGGATATCTGATCACGTCGTGTCTCACAGTCAATGTACCCACTGTAACACCCCGAGATTTTATGAAAAATATTCCTTTAATTTCATTGATGTCTTCTATTATACACTACAAAAAGTTTAGATTTTACTATATGCAAGACCATATTAGCTTTCAGTATACGCAACACCATTCTTGGATCGTGTTACACACAATTTCAAGTTCATTTGATAGTTGTTATTCTAGGCAACATTGAGTGTATATATATATATAAATTAAATGTATAAATGAAACTTGGTTGGATTCTGTTATATGCAACAACAAAGGAGTCTTGCACTACACACAACCCTGACTTGGTTTACATTACGCGCAATCACGGCCTTCCACGATATCATGTGTTGTACGCAATACCGAGTTTCACTAAACAAAGATATGTTATTAAAATATTATATAAACTAGCCATTATGAATAGTAATACCCACTTTTTGGAATTTTATAACCTTTATATTTCCAAATGGACTTCATTTTTGGATTCAGAATATCGAAATTAGCCTAGGGTGAATTTTTGGTATTTTTCTAAAAACATTCAATTTTTGATGAATAGTGAAAACACTGGGTTACTATTTAAAAACCGACTTTTTATTTAAATAATTATTTATTTTATTCTAATTTATTTTAGGTAAAAATTGATTCATAATACCTATATAAGTTCAATGTAATTCATTGGATTCATTTTATAATAATTTTAGGTATATAAAAATTTTATTGAACTTTTCACCGCCTTTTACCCACCTCCTAGGAGAATTTGGAAATTCACATAAAACATAATTTTACCGCTTCTGTGAGTGGAATTTTGAGAATCCGAGAGACACGGTTAATATAAAGGACTAAAATTTGGTTCAATGAGATGAAAATAATTTTTGGTGGATAGTAACTTTTTACTTTTATTTACCACGATTAAAAGTAAATAGGGTAATTAAGGGTAAAAATGATATTATTATTACACTAACACATGTACTAATTCTATTGGATAAGTGTAATTCGACCAAAAAAAACCTTAGGAATAAAATATGACCATTTAGGTCCACTTGTATTAGATTAGGAAATTTATTATTAATTTATTTAAAGAAGGGTTAAAATAGTTAAAATCAAAGTTTAATAACTAAATAATTTTTAATATAGGGTTATACATAAGATAAATTCAACTATAAATATTAATTAGAAATATAAAAAGATTTCCTACATAATTTTATTTTATTTATAATTTTTAGACATTAAATAATTTAATTTATTTATGACACAATGATGATGCGGTAATTACCTTATTAATGATATATTAACATAATTGATGTTATAAATACCCAAATAAATTTAATTTTAGAATTTTTATGAATTTAACTAATTTTATAGGTTAATATGACATGTTATTATTGATTTAGGTAACTGTTTTTGAACTAATCACGCTGTTATGATTTTTACAAAAATCAAGTACCAAATAGTGTCAAAATTGACATAAAATAGTTTTTAAAACAAATATTATATTATTAATTGTTATTTTATTCTTAAAAATATAAATTTTAGAAAAAGTACTTATATAATGATATATATATTAATAATGAACCACTTGGGGTTATTTTGTCTTGTTATAGTACATTTGTTAACCATATAGTGTAAGAAAACAAAAAGACACGATAAAAGTTAAATTAATTAACCTAGAGTCAAATCTAAATGATAAGGATAAAATAGTAACCTAAACTTGTATAAAACCTATTGGTTGAGAGGATTTAGACCCATACCAACCTTATATTCGAAATAAATCAATTTTTAGCTATTAAAAACCTAATATGACTTTATTATAAAATAATAATTTAAGTTTTTCCTAAGGTTCCCCTCTCCTCCCTTATAAAAAGGCCACCCCTTACCTCTTCTCTTCACACCCTTTTGAGCCTTGAATCTCAGAAAAACCCTGAAAATTTCTCTTCTCCACTTCTCTATAAATATCCTAGAGGTACTGGTATTCTTCTAAGACCATATTTAGTGCCCTAAGAGGAGGTTAAGAAGAGTCGCTTCAAAGAAGAGGTAATGTTCGTTACCGATGCTTTCAAATTTATTTCTTCTTATACTTCCTCTTCTTTAGTTGTTTCATTATGAAGTAATAACATCAGTATCAATCATATACTGATATGTTATTATAAATATGAAACAACCCTATTTCACCTTCTATCCATCCTACGGAAAATGAAATCACCGCGCGTGCGTACGTACGGAATACCGTCTCCACGCCGTTGTGTAATCTGTTTTCCACCACCACCTTACTTGGATTGTTATAATGGTGTAAAAAATAACTATATTTGATTATTTTAAAGTGATATTGATTCTGAAATAGTATACATACACTTCAATAAAATTCCACGATCATGGGAATGATATCATTGCTCGTGCGTACGTACGAATTACCGTCTCCACGATGCGATGAGATTCATTTTCCATGTTAACAATTCAATAATGATTATAAAGTATATATAATAAGTAATAATGAAATATATGACATAATAATGCTACTGTATTTATTTATATATATATATTTATTTAATCTACTTAATTCCATTCAAGTCAATAAGGAAAGGAAAACAACGTTCATGCGTATGTACAACCTACCGTCTCTTTGAACAGTGTATTTCATTTCATTTATCTATGTTTTATATATATATACTAAATATATATGATATATAAATCATGATTTACATTCTGGAAGTAATTAAATCATGATATAAGTAATAATAATATCAATAACAACAAGTCCAAACAAGTATGATAACTAAAATGATTTTACCTAAAACGCTGCTTTAACATGGAATTTACAAAAGAACGAGTAATATAAATTCATAAGTGAACCATATATGATATAATAACAATGAATATTATTCTTTAATAAGTAAATGCCATTATTTAAATCATTATACAGGAGGTTCAGATACATACGAAGCATATCAGACCTAAGGTAAGGGATAACTTTGCAAATCTCATTTTTATCCGAGATTGCTTATACGTGAGTATTTACTGGGGTTATATTTTTCATCAATGTCCATAAAATATTTTTCATAAAGTGTTTAATACTCTTCCATGTATTTTTAAATTCATGTTTACCCATCTTTGAATTTTACTTTGTGTTATGGAAGGAATCTTTCTTTTGTTTACCATACGTGGTGCTTTTTTAATTTTCTGACAAAAGTACGAGGAGAATGTTTTTTTTAACTTATACAGCATGAACGGTTTTTTACGTTTTCATAACACCTTATTTTCATGAAGATTACTATACAATATTTCATGACTATTTTCAACAAAATATTTTTCTTTTAAAATTTCATGGAATTTTGTGAAAAGAAAATGATTTTGAATAAGAAAGGATATTTTCCTCAAGAATTCATTTCAAGTGTTTTATCAAAACTATTTTCCATCTAAGATGGAATTATTTCATATGTGTATGTTTCAAGTATAATGTCTCTATTATTTACATGCTTTCAATTTTTTCATGATGAAAAGATATCCATTTGTTTTATATGGATTATGTTATGATGGGATGATGTTTATGAAACCCATTTTGTTCTTTGGGTTATGATGAATGATTTATGTTTATGTTGTGGCACAAGTAAGAATTATTTCATTATGAGATGGGTGTGACCTATATATTCCTCCAATTTATTGGGTAAAGATTTATATCTCATGATATAGACATGGCTGGAACAATAAGTTAATCCGGTTAAGTGATATAGGACTGGAACGAGGAGTGAACTCGATTCAGAAAGGGACTTTGTCCACTAAGATGGTCTTAGTAGCAATGCCTTGGCTACTATGGAAATCATAACATGTGCTTAATGTTTTCCACAATTACATGCTTTATTCCCATGCTATTTTATCATGATTTATTATCCATTATGATATATGCCTTACTTACTTCCAAGATTTATGTCTTTGCTCAAGATTTTGATGTTTAGATTTTATGTTCAAGTTTTTGCATTCAAATGTTTATGGATTGTTTTATGTTCTCTATGTTTACCCTTATTGAGAATTTGAGCTCACCATTTTTATGTTTTCTTTTACCTAGGATTTAAAGAAAGGTTTTAGGTAAGAAAATAAAAGGGGAAGATCTTTATGGGAGATGTTGAAGATCTTTCACCATGATTTGAAGATTATATTCCGAGTTTCCAAAGACACTAAACTATTACGCTCCTTCGGTGTTTGTTTTTGTTATGTATTAAGTATTCTGAAAAAGTAATGTAATGTCCATGTACATTAAGATTTTGGTCTCTACAGTTGGTATCAGAGGAAAGGTTTAGTCAACCTTTGGAAACTAGGATCCGAGAACTTTAGTGAGATCCCTAGAGATATTTCTAAGGTATGTATAGGGATATCCCTAAGGTTAAGTATAAGTATAGGTTATAGTCCTAGAATCATGGTAACAATATTATAATTAAACCTAAGATGTTCGATATTGAAGTTACCCCTCATGGATTTTGATTTTGGCCTCTCACACTATTCTTTTAGGGTTTTAGAAAATGGATGGAAACAGGAAGATTCACGATAATGGAGGATATGATAGACAATGGAATGATATTCTTCATGAGAAACCAAATGAAATTGGATCTAGAAGTCCACATATCATTATTATTCCTAATCATCAATCTCATAATATGATCAATAATATCAGCTTTGGTAAGTTTCTCGACTCATCTAATAAGAGAAAGATAGAGTTTCATGATGATCATAGAGGAAAGAAAGTTCAATTTCCCTCATGTAAATCATGTGGGAAGAGGCATCAGGGAGAATGTTTCAATGGAACTAGAAGTTTCTTTGGGTGTGGAAAATAAGGACACAAAGATAGAATTGTAAAGTAAAAGGTTCAGTTAACACCATGGACAAGGATAATGGTATTTCTAAGACATCAACAACGGTTAAGTGTTTTAAATGTGAAATGTATGGGCCTTATGCAAACCAATGCCCTAAGGGAAAATCTCATAAAGAGAATCAGCGTGGTCATATGGGTAGTATTTATGTGGGTGATGATGAAGATACTACAAATGATATATGAGATGGAAGAAATGATGAAGCTCAGTCAGTGGTTTAAGAAGTTAGTGTAATGATTTTATGTTTATCAAGAATAATTTATGGTACTATGGAATAAAAAAAAATCCAAGGACTGTTACACTGTTGCCTGTGCTTGAGTTTTGAAAGTATATGTTGAATGGTACTGGTAACCATGAAAGGTTAATTCATATATTTTTGGAAAGTATATGATATGCCCATAATGATGGGATTAGGAGATAATGAGACGTTTTATAGTATTGATGAGCTCATGGATGATATAAGGACAATGTGATTTCATGGTTTGAGTATATAATTTTTTTGGGATTTTGGTATGTGGAAAGAGTTAACTTTTGACAGCATTCATGTTTTCACTAAGGTTCAATGGGTATACATTTTTCAAGAGAATACATGATTAAGGTAATCACATGTTTGGAATGTGACAAACAAGATATATCTTATAGGGGGGATAAATGATGGTATTCACATGCTTGGTTGATGACATTTCTAGTAATCATTTTCTTTATACTATAAGATTCAATAGAAGTATTTTTGATAAGCTTAAAGGTTGGAATGGATTAATTTTCACATCAGGTAGAATTTTTTAAAGATAGAACTTTTTTGGATATTATTTATGGATTGTTATAATAATGTAGTTTTAGAAAAAGGACAACCCACAAGACATGCGACAACCCGTCACATCGGACAAGGTTGTAGGAATTAAACCCACAAACGAAGTGCGACAGGCCTTTATCGCCTACCAATATCCTACAAGAAGTTGCTGGTTAGTAGAAACGAGTTTTATTTTATTAAGCAGGATGATAGATGAAGTATAAGTCCATTTTGGAACCATATCCAATTAATCTCACCATAGATGGACTTATGTATATAACTTTTTCTAACCCTATGTTTGAGATAGATGGAATGACCTATCATTCTATCGCATGATCTGCTAACACTTCAAGAAAGAAAAATTCAACTTCATTTATTTAAGAGATGAAGTAGAAATTGTACAAGGCATGAGCAACATTGAGATTATACCAAAATCAAGTGAGTATTTCTTTTAATTCAAAAATTATTCAACTTTAAGGAAATGATCTTGAAAACCAAAAAATGTTGTCCTAGTGCTCTTATATCTGATGAATAAGATGGTACCATAGATCATCACAAATTTATGGCTTTGTGATTGTTGGATTTCTCATAGCCATGTCCTCTACCACTCTTCATCAGAAGTTGATGGTTATATTTCTCTTTCATATCCATATTTTCACCTATGTTCTCTTATATGGAAACCTGGTGATTAGTTAATTTGGGTAACCATTACGTTTCATACATTAGTTTTTAAAGTCATGTTTTGGTATTCCTTTTTACAATTCAGGTTTCTATTAAAGAAACTTTTGAGCATTAAACCATTTATTACCCAAAAGAATTTCGAGGGAGAAATTAATTTTAAGGGGGGTAGAATATAACACCCTGAGATTTTTTGAAAAATATTCTTTTAATTTCATTGATGTATTCTATTATAAACTACACCAAGTTTATCTTGTACTATACACAAGACTGTATTAGCTTGCTGTATACGCAACACTATTCTTGGATCATGTTACACACAATTTCAAGTTCATTTGATAGTTGTTATTCTACGCAACATTGAGTGTATATATATGTTCAGTGTATAAATGAAATATAGTTGGATTCTGTTATACGTAACAACAAAGGAGTCTTGCACTATACGCAACCCGGACTTGGATTACATTATACGCAATCAAAACCTTCCATGATAACATGTGTTGTATACAATACCGAGTTTCACTAAACAAAGATATGTTATTAAAATATTATATAAAATAGCCATTATGAATAGTAATACCCACGTTTTGAAATTTTATAAATTTTATATTTCAAAATGGACTTCATTTTTGGATTTGGAATATCGAAATTATCCTAGGGTGAATTTTTGGTATTTTTTTGAAAACTTTCAATTTTTGATGAATAGTGAAAACACTGGGTTACTATTTGAAAACTGAATTTTTATTTAAATAATTATTTATTTTATTTAAATTTATTTTAGGTCAAAATTGATACATAATACCTATATAAGTTCAATATAATTCATTGTAGTCATTTTATAATAATTTTAGATATATAAAAATTTTATTGAACTTTTCACCGTCTTTTACCCACCTCCTAGGATAATTTAGAAATTCACATAAAACTTAATTTTATTGCTTTTGTGAGTGGAATTTATAAAATCCGAGAGACACGGTTAATATCAAGGACTAAAATGTTGTTTAATGAGATGAAAATAATTTTTTATGAATAGTAACTTTTTACTTTTATTTATCGTGGTTAAAAGTAAATAGGGTAATTAAGGGTAAAAATGTTATTATTATTACCCTAACACATGTCCTAATTCTATTGGATAAGTTTAATTCGACCAAAAACAACCTTAGGAATAAAATATGACCATTTAGGTCCACTTGGATTAGATTAGGACATTTATTATTAATTTATTTAAAGAAGGGTTAAAATAGTTAAAATCAAACTTTAATAACTAAATCATTTTTAATATAGGGTTATACATAATATAAATTTGACTATAAATATTAATTAAAAATATAAACAGATTTCCTACATAATGGTATTTTATTTATAATTTTTAGACATTAAATAATTTAATTTATTTATGACACAATGATGATGCAGTAATTACCTTATTAATGAAATATTTACATAATAGATGTAATAAATACCCAAATAAATGTAATTTTAGACTTTTTATGAATTACACTAATTTTCTGGGTTAATATGACATGTTAGTATTGATTTAATTAACTTTTTTAGAACTAATCATGCTGTTATGAGTTTCAAAAAAATCAAGTACCAAATAGTGTCAAAATTGACATAAAATAGTTTTTAAAACAAATATTATATTATTAATTGTTATTTTATTCCCAGAAATCTAATGTTTGAAAAAATGACTTATATAAGGATATATATATTAATAATGAACCACTTGGGGTTCTTTTTTCTTGTTATAGTACGTTTATTAACCAAATAGTGTAAGAAAACAAAAAGACACGGTAAAAGTTAAATTATTTAACTTAGAGTTAAATCTAAATGGTAAGGATAAAATAGTAACCTAAACTTGTCTAAAACATATTGTTTGAGAGGATTTCGACCCATCCCCACCTTAGCTTAGAAATAAATCAATTTTGAGCTATTAAAAACCGAATATGACTTTATTATAAAATAACATTTTAAGTTTTTCCTAAGGTGCCCCTCTTATCCATTATAAAACAGGCACCCCTTCCCTCTTCTCTTCACACCCTTTTGAGCCTTGAATCTAGGCCAAACCATAAATATTTATCTTATCCACTTCCCTAGAAATATCCTAGAGGTCCTTTTATTCTTCAAATACCATCTTTAGGGCCCTAATAAGAGGTTAGGAATAGTTGCTTCAAAGAAGAGGTAATGTTCATTACCGATTGTTTTAATTTTTTTTCTTCTTCTACTTAATATTCTTTAGTTGTTTCATTATGAAGTAATAAAATCAGTATCAATCATATACTTATATGTTATTATAAATATAAAACAACCCTATTTCACCTTCTATCCATCCTACAGAAATCTAAATCACTGCGCGTGCGTACGTACGGAATACCGTCTCCACACCGTGGTGTAATCTGTTTTCCACCACCACCTTACTTGGATTTCTATAATGGTGTAAAGAATAACTATATTTGATTATTTTAAAGTGATATTGATTCTGAAATAGTATACATACACTTCAATAAAATTACATGATCATGGGAACAATATCATCGCTCGTGCGTACGTACGAATTACCGTCTCCACGACGCGATGAGATTCATTTTCCATGTTAACAATTCAAGAATGATTATAAAGTATATATAATAAGTAATCCAGAAATATTTGACATAATAATGATACTGGATATATATATATATATATATATATATATATGTATTTCATCTACTTAATTCTATTCAAGTCATTAAGGAAAGGAAAACATCGTTCATGTGTACGTACGACCTACCTTCTCCATGAACGGTGTATTTCATTTCATTTATCTATCTATTATATATATATATACTGAATATATATGATATATAAATCATTATTTACATTCTGGAAGTAATTAAATCATTATATAAGTAATAATAATATCAAGAACAACAAGTCCAAACAAGAATGATGAATAAAACAATTTTACCCAAAACGCTGCTTTAACATGGAATTTACAAAAGAATGGGTAATATAAAGTCATAAGTGAACAATATATGATATAATAACAATGAATATTATTATGTAATAAGTAAATGACATTATTTAAATCATTATACAGGAGGTTTGGATACGTACGAAGCATATCAGACTTAAGGTAAGGGATAACTTTGAAAATCTCATTTTTATCCGAGATTGCTTATACGTAAGTATTTACTGGGGTTATATTTTTCATCCATGTCCATATAATTTTTTTCATAAAGTTTTTAATATTATTACATGTATGTTTAAAGTCATGTTTACCCCTCTTTGAGTTTTACTTTGTGTTATGGAAGGAATCTTTCTTTTGTTTACCATACGTGGTACTTTTTTAATTTTCTGAAAAAAGTACGAGGAGAATGTTTTTTTAACTTATATGACATGAACGAATTTTTACGTTTTCATAACACCTTATTTTCATGAATCTTACTCTACAATATTTCATGACTATTTTCAACAAAATCCTTTACTTTTAAAATGTCATGGTATTTTGTGAAAAGAAAATGATTTTGAATAAGAAAGGATATTTTCCTCAAGAATTCATTTCAAGTGTTTTATCAAAACCATTTTCCATATAAGATGGAATTAATTCATATGTGTAAGTTTCAAGTATAATGTCTCTATGATTTACATTATTTCAATTTTCTTATGATGAAATGATATCCATTTGTTTTATATGGATTATGTTATGATTGGATGATGTTTATGAAACCCATTTTGTTCTTTGGGTTATGATGAATGATTTATGTTTACGTTGTGTCACAAGTAAGAATGATTTAATTATGAGATGGGTGGGACCTATATCTCCCTAAAATACATTGGGTAAAGATTTATATCTCATGAGATAGACATGGCTGGAACAGTAAGTTAATCCGGTTCAGTGATACAGGACTGGAACGAGGAGTGAACTCGATTCAGAAAGGGACTTTGTCCACTAAGATGGTCTTGGCAGTAATGCCTTGGCTACCATGGAAATCATAACATGTGATTAATGGTTGCCACAATTACATGCTTTATTCCCATGCTATTTTATCATGATTGATGATACAATATGATATATGACTTACGTACTTCCAAGATTTATGTCTTTTCTCAAGATATTGATGTTTTAATTTTATGTTCAAGTTTTTGCATTCAAATGTTTATGGATTGTTTTATGTTCTCTATGTTTAACCTTACTGAGCATTTAAGCTCACCCTTTTTATGTTTTCTTTTCCCTAGGATTTAAAAAAAGGTTTTAGGTAAGAAAATAAAAGGGGAAGAACTTTATGGGAGATGTTAAATATCTTTCACCAAGATTAGAAGATTATATTTCGAGTTTCCAAAGACACTAAACTATTACGGTCTTTTGGTGCCTGTTTTTGTTATGTATTAAGTATTCCTCAAAAGTAATGTAATGTCCATGTACGTTAAGCTTTGGGTCTCTACACCCACACTGTTCCTCTATGACTCACTGAAGGAGTGGAGGAGTGACTGTGAGAGACTATAGAAAGGATGCTCTATATCTATCCACAAGGGATATCTACAATGTGACCGACTGCTATGTTGCCTCTCCTAGCAGCAGAATTCTTGATCTCCTGCTGAGAGAATGTTCTACAACGTTCCCCTTCCCAAGAGTATAGACTATCTAGAAGTCATAGTCCTGGAGGAACTCGAGCCATTGCCGCTGTCTCAGGTTCAGGTCCTTCTGCAAGAAGATGTACCTGAGACTCTGGTGGTTAGAGTAGACTATAAAACGATCTCCCATCAGATAGTGCCACCACATATTCAAGGTGAAGACCACTACTACTAACTCTAGGTCATGGGTAGCGTAGTTTTTCTCATGCTGTCTCAACTACTGTGAACCATACATGATCACTGCTTGATCCTGCATCAGGACACACCCGAGTCCGGTCCCTGATGCGTTGTAGTAAACTACGTACCCTACGCCCTCCTCCGGTAGCCTCAAAATGGGAACACTGTTCAACATATGCCTCATCTCCTGAAAGCCCTGATGGGATCTATCTGACCACATGAAGGGTTGCCCCTTCTTCGTCAATGCTGAAAGCAGTGCTGCAACTCTGGATAAGTCTGGCACAAATCTATGATAGTACCCAGCCAGTCCTAGAAAACTCCTCACCTCCATCACACTCCTGGGTGGATCCCAAGCAAGAACAACCTCAATATTCACCAGATCCACTACAAATCCAAACTCCGAGATGACGTGTCCCAAGAAGTGAACCTATCAAATCCAGAACTGGAACATCAGGAGCTTACCATAAAGCTGGTGCTCTCAGAGTGTGTCTACTACTACCTACAAATGGTAGTCGTGCTCCTCCTCAGTAATCAAGTAAATCAGTATGTATTTGATGAAGACTACGAAAAAACAATTGAGGTAAGGCTAGAATATTCTGTTCTTAAGACTCATGAACACTAGTGGAGCATTGGTTACGCCGAAAGTAATAACCAAGAACTCGTAGTGGCCATACCAACACTTGAAGGAAATCTTCTGCACATCCTCATCTCAAACTCTGAGCTGGTGATAGCTTGATATGAGGTCTATCTTTGAGAACCATCGTGATCCCTTGAGATTATCAAAGAGGTTGTCAATCCTCAGAAGTGGGTACTTGTTCTTCAAGATCACCTGATTCAGGAGACGGTAGTCGACACATAGGCACAAGCTCCCATCCGCCTTCTTGGCAAACAAAATCGGAGATGCCCAGGGTGAAACACTGGGTCGGATGAATACCTTCCCCTGCAAGTCCTCCAGCTATACCCACAGCTCACAAAGCTCGGCGGGAGAAATCTGATATGCTGGAGTTCATAGCAGTGCTATCCCAGGGTACATGTAAATGTTGAAGTCTACCTCTCTGTGAGGAGGTAGTCTTGGAATGTCATCAAGAAAAATATCCACGTACTGATCCACCACAACAGGAAAACTCGGACTCTGCACATCAACCGCTCCAAGGATGAGACTAGCCAACTGATGTGTGATAAGCTGCCCCCTCCTCTACATAAGTCCATCCTACACTGTAAAGGCTCCCTTCTCACCAGTGAAGGTGAAACTGGTCCCATCCATGTGGATACACCGCACTTTGTGCCTAATACAATCAATCCGAGCATGAACTGTGGACAACCAGTCCATACCCAAGATGACATCGTAAGGCTTCGACGCCGCTACAAGAAGATCCCAGCCGAAGATCTCATCTCCTAGAGTAATCTCACACTACTGGAACCAGTACGTAATCGTCGAGTCTTATCTCATAGGAGTTTATAGCTGTAAAGATCGAGCCAACAGCTCCATCAGAATCTCCGAGCTTCGAATGAGGGTAGTGGAAATAAAAGAATGACTCACACCTGTGTCTATAAGTACTACAACAAGGGTGGAGTAGACACAGATAGTACCTCGAATCATCTCAAGTGCGCCGTGGTCATAGGCCTCAACTACCTAGAGCTGAGCCTGCCTCTGTTCGCCAGCTCCCTAAAGTCGGGATGGACCTCCTAGTGGTGGTGGTGGTAGAGCCTCGAAACGTCGTCCACCACCCGCTGCTCGGTCAGCTCCTCTGCCACATCCGAATGCTCCTGGAGGACCACCATGGTCAAACCTCTGACTCTACCTAGGTGGTTCCTTTACTGTCTTCTGCTCATCTGCATGATGGGTCGAGCAGTCAGAAGCCATGTGGCCCTGCCCACCGCATGAATAGCACTGCCTGCTCCTCGTATAGCTGGATATGTCTCGTGAGCCCCACACAACCGAACCTGTATCCCAGGGTCACCCACCTAATGGACTGGTCCGCTTGGATCTCTGCGTCATCTGTCTACTGCTGGCTGTAGAAGACTTCGCTACGTGTCTTCCTATGGAGGGTCTCGCCACTAATAACTGCTCAAAGAGAAAACTCTCCACTAGAAGGGCTCGCTACAGCACCCTTGCCTGCGTCGGAATTCTTAGGGTAATCATCAAAGCCCTGATCTCATGCCTGAGTCCCTGCTTGAAGGTCCGGGCCCTGAATAATGGGTCCCGTACCATATTCGTTGAGTAGCGTGAGAGGTCAGTGAACCTCGCTGAGTACCGAGCTACTATCATGCTGCCCTGCTGTAGATGAAGTAACTTCTGAATCTATACCACACGAAGGGTGGATAGAACAAACTCTGAGTGAAAAAGACTCTCGAAGTCTATCCAGAGTAATGATGCCTCGACATACGCCTGAAGCATCAGACTCCACCATCTGCCTACCGCTGCATGCAGGATACTCGTGACAAGGATCACCATGGGGTCGACTGGTGTCCCTACCAATTTGAAATCTCTAATGAAAGCCTCCAGCCAATCCTCAGCTTCCTGTGGGTTTGTATCTCCCCGGAACCTGGGCGATCGCTGGCTCTGGAACTCATGAAACACACTCAGGAGGCGTGCACTCTCTTCTGCTGGAGTTGGTGGTATCGGTGGCCCAGCGGGTATTGATACCGCTAGTACCTCCATTCTGATGGGGCCCTGCAATGAGGCCTCTTCACTCGGTGGGATACCATCTCGTATGAAACTCAGAACCCTAGCTGTCTTCCTTCGTGGGTCCATCCTGAAAAGAAACAGGTGCGCCATGGTTAAATCAGTATACCTCGTGAGCTGACACAAAGTAATCACGAAGAAAACATTTTCAAAGGAAACACACATGCAATCAGTATTTTCGTGCACTGAATTGGATATCAGAATTCAGAGTCCTAGTGTATGGATACGTTGGCCGCCGCACCAACACTGGTTTCCCTAAACTGATAACCACACCCAAAACACTTAACAATATTGCCATTAAAAAGAATCAGAGTCTAAGTTCTGTGGTAGAACCGACTCTTCTGATACCAATTTGTCATGACCCATCATTGGGGCCTGTGCTGTGACTACCCCAATCCCACCTTCCATAGGCCAGGGGCTGGCAACTATCACCAACGACAAATCCATGATAAAAAAAGGGAAGGCCTTGCCTTTTAACCTGTAACACACACAGTCCGAACACAAGCAGTAGAGGAAACAAATACTAAAATTTAAAATTAAGGTGTGCTGAAAGTAAGTGGGACAGTATACAAACCCAAATGAACACCAAGTACAAGTAAAAGTAAAGGAAAAACAGCTCCCGGATCATTCGCCCGGGGATCCTACCTGAAGGGTAGGTACAAAACTTGAGCAAATCGTCCCTATGGTACATCCCGTATAGTCCATATCTGAGCAGTCTCCCATCCATCACCCTCATCCTCGACCACTGCTATCCTTCATCTACACAGAACACAACAAGATGTGGGCGAAGCCCATACAGAGGTGAGAATAAAAATACTCAGTAGGGGACCCCGAGATCCCGAAGGTCTCCCAGAATTCACAAAGGATAAATCAAAGAATAAAGATACAATCACAATGTATCAACCATCCCTACTTAGGTATATTCCCATACATATACCTAAGTTACCAGTCACAGTCCCAGATCCAACTCTTGAGCCCAAACACAACCCAGTCCACAAAGGAAGTAAGTCCATCACCATGATGATAATGATTGAAAAACATGACTCAACTCACACAAGAATACATATTTTATTGAGTGATAGAGATGATCATATGTAGTCACTAATTCATCTAAGCTGTCAGATCCACACGGGATATAGGACCATCTAAGCTGTCAGACCCACACAGGATATTGGGCCAGCTACTCTGTCGGACCCACATAGGATACAAAAATAGAAGTCAGAACTGTCGAACCCACAGAGGATTCCGATACAGTAGTCATTGCCGTCGAACACACATAGGATTATGGTATAGAAGTCATCATAGCTGAACCCACGGAGGATTCCAGTACAATTGTCATCACTGTCGAACCCACGGAGGATTCCGTCATCTCAGTCGCCACAACCAGCTCTAGGGTTTCCGCACACATCAAGCTCAGTTTTGGGAGGGTCCACTCCTATAGTAAAGTATATATACATCAAAAAAATCCTAATCTTATGTATCCTATAATTTCATCTCATCATAAGGAACCCAACGTGACAGACGACGCATCAATCAGACGCCCGGTCTGAGAGTTATTGACAATTCCGTTCTAGGGGCCCGGTAGGATTTACACTCGATCCAAACCTGACAGTTTTCCAAATTTGTCCAAAAATAACTTAGATTATTTAAAAAGGACCCCTCATTCAAGGGTCCCAGTTCCGTAGATGGCGCGTCTTTCGGACGCGCGGTCTTGGAGATATTCGCATTCAGGCGATGTCGGGCTTGGCCCGTCAAGCCTAATGGGCTGGAACGTCAGCCCAACCCGACTCGGAAGGTCGGAACTGGCTGGGGGGTCGACCCGGACCAGTTTGGTGGATCCAAACCGGCTGGGTGGTCGGCCTGACCCGGTGGGGCGCGACCCACCTATGGACCCGACCCGTAGAGCGGGCCGGTCCGGTTTTCCCGGCGGCGCCGAGCGGTGCCGCCTCTCCTTGCCCGACCGGTCGAAGCCGACCGGTTCTGTCCGGCGCACGCGGCCCGATGTGCAGGCTGCGGTTCTTCCCACGTGGTGCCAAGTGGAACCCCAGTTCTTCTACCCAGCCAGCAGGCGGACGACCGGTTCGCTGGCCGAGTGGCCCGTGGTTGCGGGCCGCATCTCCTCTGCACGGCACTTACGGGCACCACGATCTCCCATCCCAGCTGGCTGTAGCCAGCCGGTTCTTCCAGCCTGAACAACATGAGCCCGACTGGTTCTTCTCTGGCCGAGCGACCCATGGTTGTGGGCCGCGGTCCTCCTCCACATGGCCCCTTCGGGTGCCGCGGTCTTCCAGCGGGCCAGCCAGTCGTCCCGCTGCCTGGCTCTACTGCAGCCGGCTCGGCCAGTCACCTCCATAGCTTCACCACAGCGCGACGATGCCGCGGACCTACTACACTTCACACGGCGCGAAGACGCCATTCCACCTCCACCTTTGACGTTAATAAACTTAAACTGACTAAGGGACATCATGCCATGCTTGTTCAGCCCACGCTCTCCATGTTAAATGATAACAATTGGACATCATCGAACAAGGTAAATGTCGAAGAGTGTGGATATAATTTAAAGTAATCAAATCCCTCTACCTTGATGTGAATTTTGTTCGTTGACGATGGCGTTGATCTGTTGACGTCGGGGTGCATCCGAGGAGGAAGCGTTGTTGTTGGCGAAGTTCTTCGCGGACGTCGTCTATTTCTTTAACACAGATGGAGGTCATTGGATAAGTTCTTCATGGGAAGAATTATTTCTTCTAATTCTCCAAAGCTTCCCCAAGGTATAATCTCAAACCAATGTAAAATAATAGGCCCTCTATTATTTTAATGTTTCCATGCAATTCAAATTAAATCAAACAATCAAATTAATTAATGAAGACATTAATTAATTGTTTTGGCACAATTAAGGGGAGGGAGGTGGAGAGGCTCCACCATGACGTGGGAGTTCAAAAGTTAAAAGGGGGGTTCAAGGAGTTAAAGGGGATTTGAAGGATTAGATGCATGTGTGGGACCCACCACATAATATCCTCCCATATGAGGTTATGTGGAAGTGGTCCCCACCACCAACTTTCCTTTGGAGAAATTAACCACCACCAAAATAAATAAAAATATGTCACACATATTTTTATCTAATTTATTTAGGAACCCCAAAAATAAACTTACACTCCTGATAAAACACAACTGCAGTGAAGGTCTCCTTAAGTGAATATCAACACTGTGAGTTCATCGGTGTCCTCAGATTTCAATTACAAGCACCGGTTCAAAAGATATAAAATCCCGCACATACGTTTACTGAACGTACCTGAACAAAACTTTAGAAATTGATTCTTGGCACACCGGGCCTCGGAATCAAGCGCCGTTAGAAACTGTGAACTCATAAAATTCCCATGGATTTTAAAAAATTTTTCCATGGGATTTATGGGTCTTTAAATCAGCACGATTTTCATTATCAGAATAAATTAAACAAGTACATAAGGATAAAAATGAGTCATATAAAATGGTATATTTGGTTAGGAATTTTATGTTTCATAAATTAAATATTTAAAAAGAAAGTTTTTTTGTGATTTTTATAGAGATTATATGTGCCTATTTATTCACATTTGAAGAGATAAATTTTGAGTGAATATCATAGTTCTCTTTTTTTTTTCAGTTCATCTTGGAAGTACTAAGATATAAAGATACAATTAGGGGTATTACTGATGGGATGGAATAAAAAGATATATTATTTACTTTACCATAATTTTTTATTTCTCAACATGGTAAAGTAGAATGATAATTAATGAAGGGCATGCTTCATTATTTTCTAGTACTATTGTGGAAATGGGAAAATTTATTAATGGATTTTTGTGGTGGGATTTCCAAATACTTCTCAAGGTGATAATGTGATTTGGGTTATTATTAATTGATTAACTAAATCTGCACATTTTTATTCCATTTGAGATAAAATTTATTTATATTAGGTTTATAAATTGTATCTCAATGTGATATTCATGTTACATAGAGTTCCACTCTCTATTGTATCTTCACTTTATCCTAGATACACTACTATTTTTTAGAAACGTATTTAGAACTCATTGGGTATGTAATTAAATTCTAGTACAATGTTTCATCCTCAATCTAATGGACAATATGAGAGGATGATTCGTACCTTAAAATACATGCCTTGGGTTTGTAAAATGGATTAATAGGGTTGTTGGGAACACCATATTTCATTAATTGTGTTTTCTTATAATAACAATTTCATTTTAGTATACATATGGAATCATTTGAAACTTTATAAGGAAAGTGGTGCTAGAATATAGATTATTGAAATAAAGTATGAAAATGTTAGTTTATGGGTATAGAGTTAGTTAATGAAATGGTGGAGGAGGTAAAGATGATTCCTCAGTATATGTGGATATATCAATGTTGGTAGAAAAGTTATGTGGATAAAAAAAGAAATGATATTTCTTTTGAGGCAGGTGATCATATTTTTCTAAAATTATCTCCATGGAAAAGTGCTAAATATTTTTATAAGAAGTGAAAGCTAAGTACACTATTACTTATACCATATTAAATCCCATATGTTTCTAGATAAATTTACTAATGATTGGATCTTCCTCTATGTTTATCCAATGTAAAAAATGATTTTCATGTTTCTATGTTAATGACATATGTGCAAGATTCAGCAATTGTTTTGAGGCCTGAAGTAGTTCAGTTGGAAGAGAAAATCTCTTATGATGACCCTATTCAGATTCACTACCCTAGAGAGAATATATGGTGGGATAATGCAATTCATCAAGTTAAGGATTTTTGTAAAAACCATATAGTTTAAGAAGCAACATAGAAATTTGAAAATTCTATGAAGGAAATATATCCCAACTTGTTTAATAAGTGAATAAAACTAGGAAGCTAAAATTTCAATAAGGGGGGAATAATGGAACAACATAGGTAATTATAAAATAAAACATTTTCATATTCATATATATTTATGAACTAGATAATTGTATTCATTATAAAAACATTAAGTATTTTTTAACCCAATGAGTAAATAGTTTAAGTACACTCTCTTATTATAAGATTTTATTTAAAATTATAATGTTCAAATTATATAATTTTAATTAGAAAAAATGAATTTAATTGTTTAATTTACCATGCTAAAATTTTATTTGGATGTTTTATGAGTATTTTCTAAAAAGTTTGATTTTTAATGAATAATGAAAAATAATTATTTGAATTGAAAACTATTTATTTTTATAAAATATTTACCTATAAAATTATATTTAGGATTAGTTTTAAAATTTTATTAGTCCATTTTGATTTAAAATAATCCAATTATATTATGTTAAATTATTTTCATACTTTATTTTGGTATAAAACCATATTTATATCAAAAAAGGGATTTTGGTGAAAAACTATTTTTCATCACGTTTTGAAAATTTAATTTCAAATTAATTTATTAGACATTTGTGTTTTGAATTTTTAAAATAGATTCAATATTTGGAATTAGTGGGACCAAATTTGGTAAATTATTCCCTTTTATTCTTGGTCAATATGAATAGTAACCTTAGTAATTTTTTACCACAAAAAGGGTTAATCGAGGTATTAAGGTTAAAAATTAAATGATATGGACTAATAAATTATCCTAAAACATTAATTATTTTTTTTGGATTTTTATAAATCATAAATAATAATCCAAAAATCAAATATATGGATTTTTTCCATTTATACATGATTTGGGACCTTTATAATATTTAAGTGACTATAAATCCAAAAATTTCGCACTCTTTATTTTAATAAAAATAATTTTTTTAACATAGAGATAAAAATGAATAAATTTTTTGTTATAAATATTATTTTAAAATATAAATTATTCTTTTATCTTATGAATTTATTTTTAAATTTTATTGAATAAATAATTACCTTGAATGCTTATGCAACACTGATATAATGGTTATGCAAGCCGTAAAAAAACCAATAATATTAAAAACACTAAAAATAATTTTATATAAGTGAGATTTTTTATTCAAGGATATTTTATATAAAAATTTAATATTATAGAGTTTTGGATGTTTTTTATTTTAATTCCATTGTTTCCTTGTAGTTTTAAATGCCAAATTAAATAAATAGATCCAAAATTGATATTTATTTTATTTCATAATAAATAATATTTTATTAAATGATTTACTATTAATAAAAATATTATAATTATCCAAGTTATGTGGATACTTTTTAAAATATCAACCATGGTCTATTTATGAGAAATTTTCCTTTTATAGTAGCTATATTAATTCCTTAAGATTAAAACACATTAATATCTCTGTAATTGTTAAAAGGGTAAACTAAGGGTTAAAAACAAAAGATAAGGGAAACAATGTGATTCAAACATATAAAAAAATTAATTTATTAGATTATTTAGACTCATACTAATATTATATTTTAATATTATCAATTTGGATCTATTTTTATATCAAAATTAATTTATATTAATCTAATATGTTTGAAATTTGCAAGAGTGCCCCTCCCATATGTTATAAAATAAAACATATTCTTCTCATTCATTCAATCTTGAAAATAATTTTTTATCATCTAATAACTTCAAAAATACATTTAATATATCTATTACCACATTCTAGCATACCTTTATTGATCATAAAACCATCCTAGTAAATCATTTGTTGTAAACCTTAAGAGGGTTTCCAAAAAATAGGTATAGTTTATAATCAAGCATTTTCATTTTGTTTATTTTCTAACTTATTCAAATCTTCCACAGGAATAACGAAATATAACACTAATATATTCCATATAATGATATTTTATTATATTAAATAAATAACCTATATAAATCTTTAACCTTCATCAAATTGGAATCAAATCAATCATTTGTGTGTACGACAGACTGCCACCTCATGAACCGATGTAATTAATTTTCCATAAACACCACTCAATACTAGTTATAATTATGGATTTAAATTATATATATAATACTAATTACATATTTATAATTATATAAAGATAGTATAACAAATAATTGTTTTATGTTTTCATTAAAAAAATGATAATGTTGTTCATGCATACGTGTGCACAACCACCTCCACGAAGTGACATGATTCGTTTTTTATCACTAAATCACATAGACGATACATAAAAGTATATATATAGAAATAATATAGAATTTATGATATAGTAAAAATTATAGGAAGGTAAAATAATACATTAAATCTTTCTATAATGATCATTGAAAAATGGAAATGTTACTCATGTGTATGTATAGCCTACTGTACCCATAATTGTAACATAGTCCATTTTTACAAACCATATTTCATGATTGATTTTTGAATAAAAATAAATGTATAAAAATGAGAATTATTTATTAATTATTATTCCTCATATGATTTAATAAACACCTCTTTGACCATTGTGAACATACTAAATCCATTTTAGACAAATGAGATGAATTTTCATAAAATGCATATTTAATTAATTAAGTAATTGATTGTAGAATGGTAATAAATAAATTAAATGGAATAATAAACATGAAAAAGGATATCATGAAATTAAAATAATTAAATTAATTTTATTATTCAAGAACATAGGTAATGCATGTGATGTTCCAAACTCAAGGTAAGAGACTTTATTTTAAAAGTCCTTTTTTAAAGTCTCTCTCCCAGCACATTTTCTTCCATGTATATGTTTAAGAAAATATGTTATTAATGTTTTATATAGGAATGAAATAATTTTAAATTAAATTTTATATTTATTTTTACTTTAATTCAATTTTTTCAAAAAATTCATTTTAATGAATGTTTTGACTTCTTTTTCAAAATAAAAAAATAAATGTCCTATTTTAACATATATATCATCAATGAATTTTACAACTACCACATCCATTATTTTATTATTGGATTACATTACAAGTATTCATGTTTTATTAAAAATTAACTTGATTTCCCTTTTTTTTGTATTTTGGTATTGAAAATGGATCTATAAAATAAATGGATGTTTTGATATCCATTTTTTTCCATATAGGTTTAAAAGAGTTTTTAAAGGTTTTATAAAGAAAAGGTTCAAGAACAAGAATTTTTATTCATGATATTGTACCTAAGAATTATATATGAGAAATTGGTGAGGTTGATACAACATATAAAATGGTTTGATCCCCATAATAACTTAGAAAAAATAGGTAATCCTAATATATATTATATGAAGTATGATCCACATTATAAATCCTCAATGTAATGAGTATGTTCCTTATCATCAAATTCATGGAGGGAGTTATAGATGATATTTTTCAATGGATTTAACTAGGCTCCAGTTATTTCTTACAAGGGTTGAAAATGATTTATGAATATGATGCTTTTATTTTCTTGAAGGGGTTTTTATTTTCTTGCAGTGGGTATAAAAGGTTCTCTTTGAGAAAAAAGTGCATATATTTTTCATGTGGAAATGGTTTTTTTCATTTTCTCCATAAACATTGGGATAATTTTTAATATTTCATTGTTTTAGAATTTTCATAGTACTAATAGTTTTTTTCTTTTTTTATACCTTATTGATCTTTTTGTGCTCATACCATATTTTTTTTGTTTTTCATTGGGGTTTTTAGGATGAGTAGGGATATGGATGAGATTAATATGAAGATCGTGAATTTTTTTCATAAAATGAAAACATGTTTATTTTTTATTGTTTTTTTGTGGAAAATAATGGATACTATATAAATGTGTCCACTTTGTAATATATGGGGTTTTTATGAATTTTTTTGAACAAACTATCTAAAACTATAAACATAAATGATATATGGGAATAAAATATACTAAATTCTAGTTTAAAGTCACTATAATAAGTAATGTTTATGTTTGGGTCGTTATATTTGGCATAAAATCCAAAGTTTAGATAAACTTATAGGCTAGGATAATGTTAATTTCATACCATTGAGAAATTATTCTTTATGGATAAGTTAAAATTATATTGAATTTAAAGAATATAATATTTAATCATCTAAACTATGTTTTTTATAATTTTTTTCTATAATGAATAAAGAAAGATGTAGTAGGAAGGTTCAAGAATAAAATATCACTACAAATTAGAATAAAAAATGGTTTTAATTGGAATTGAGTAGTTTTTATAGTGAAAGATAAATCTATGAAGGCTATAAATTGTGGTAGTATCCATGATAAATATTATCCAGATCTATAAAAGGAGAACATGATGATAGTAGGGAATTTTATTAGAAAACATCCACTATTATTCAATGAAACCTCAGATCCATTGGCAGCTAAAGGATGAATCAATGTACTAGAAAAGATAATCAAATTCATGGGATGTTTGGAATTTAAAATGGTAAATATTGAAATCTATCATTTTGAAGGTAAAGCTGATCGATGGTGGTCATTTATTAAGAATACTAGAGAGAGATGATCCTAATTACATAGAATGAGATATATTTAGGATTCATTTCCTTGATAAATACCACCCTATTTTTGTTTATCATAGTATCAAGAAACCATTTTTGGAATTTATGTGAAAGGATTATGATTTCATAGCAACATATGAATTGAATTTTAAAATATTTTATAAGGGTTTACCATATTTTATTTTGGAATTTGAAAGAAAAATTAATTAAATATAATCAGTATTGAAACCATGTTTAAAAATATCTTTGGATGCATGAGAATTTAAAATTTATGAGAATGTTGTTCATTTTGTTGAAAAATTTGAGGTGGAATTTTTTTACACTTATGTTTTTCGAGATGATCTAAATAAGAAATGACCACAGTTGCAAGAAATGTAGAATTAAATAACTATTATGTCTATAGTTAAGACCCAAAAATGTTTGAAATATGGAAAATAAAATTTCAAGTAACGTTTGATAGGATTTGGAAAGTGTTACTAGAGTGGTTAGTTTGGTCATAAGGTTCATGAATATAAAGAAAAGTGTCCCAAACTATCAATGAATTTGGTAAAAAAATTTCATCCAATAGTGATATGTTTTAGTTTAAAAATTTTTGGTCATTGTACTAATGTGTGTCTTAATATAGTTATATAGGATAGAAATCATCAATATTTTAAACAGAAAGGTGTGGTAAAATCAATTTATACTACTATAATTTATGTAGACCTATCAAATGAAGTGGTGACAGGTACGATACTTGTTTGTTAAAATTTTATCAATGCCCTGTTTGAATTTTGATCATAAAATTCCATAATTTTAGGTAAATTTGTATGCAAATTTGGAAAATCAACAAATGAATGTGTGATGGAACATTTGATGAAAACTTCCAATGGAAATATTAAAGAAAAAAATATTTATAGAAATCTTCTTATTCTTATTAGTACAATGATCATTCATATAAATCATTTTTAATTTTCTATGGTAGTGTTTGATATTATTTTGGGTATGGACTAGATTTTAGTTTATGAGGTGTAGATAGATTTCAATTATATGAATGTTATTTTTAATTATTTTATACCTTTTAAAACCTAAAAAAAATCTGATAAATTGATTATAGATATTAGTGAAAGTTACCTAGATTATTTTTTTTGAAAAAGAAATAAACTATTGAAATTAGTGATGTGATAAAGTGATTAAATATATGGGTTTTAATAATGAATTTTATAGTGTTATACCTTATTGTGAAGTTGAAATCACGATTTTCAGAGTTCACCATGCTAAGAAAACTTTTAAATCCCATTATCTAATGGCATAAGAATAACTTTTGGAACTGAAAAACCAATTACATGTGTTTCTAGATAGAGGTTTCATTCATCTGAGAACTTCCCTATGGAGTTATCCTCTCTTATGTTTTTACAAATAAATATGATATAAATCCTTGAATGACATCACTATTAAGAATAGGTATCTTTGGCCACTAATTGATGATTTGTTTGATCAATTATGGGGAGCACAATAGTTTTTAAAGACTAATCACATGCTGGGGTACATTTAGTTAAAATTTAATTAGAGATATAATCTAAAGACAATGTTTTGGACTAGATATAGGAATTATTAGTTTATAGTTAATCTACTTGGGTTTTATAATCCCCAAGATCTATTTATGGATTATATGAATGGAGTTTTTCATGAATTATAGGAAAAGTTTTTGTTTGTGATAATTAATTATATATTAGTATATTTTAAAATTCATGATAATCATGAAAGACACATGATAATTGGTTTAAAAACCACAAAATAAAGGAAACCTTCTAGAAAATTTAGTAATCATGAATTTTGGTAGAAAAAAATTATCTCCTTTGACATGTTGTTTCTAACAATTGAATAAATGTTTACCCTATAGAAACTAATGTTATAGAGGAATGGTCAAGAATAATAAATTTTATATGGATTCATAGTTCTTTTAATTTAGTGGGTTACTACTACCGGTTTTTTGTAAACAGTTCTCAGTTGTAATGACCATTGACTAAGTTAACTCAAAAAAAAGTTAAATTCATTTGGATGATGGGATGCGATGATTTATTTTAGGAACTACAAATGATTGGTGAATACTCAAGTTACCAACTTTCCTTCTAGAAAATTGTGAATTTTTCATTTACAATTATGGCTATTCTAAGGGACTTGGATGCATTTTCATTCAGAATGGTCAAGTAATTTAATAGGCTTCATGGTAACTAAAACCTCATTAGTTAATTTACCCTAAACATGATTTGGAATTACAATCTGCTAATCTTTCTCTAAAAATGTGTAAACATCATTTATATGAAGAAAATTTAGAAATATATATTTATCATAAAAGTATAATGTATATTTATACTTAGAAAGAGTTGAACATGAGGTATAGAATATGTCTATAAATGACCCAAGATTATAATTTTATGATTCATTAAAAACAATGGGAAAAAATTATCCAATAATCTGAGTCTAAAAAATAATATTCCATTAACCATGTTATATTAGTAACACAACCATTTGGTTAATGTTTCAATTATTTTTTCCAAGATGTTATGAATGTCGGAACCTTATCTACTTTTTTCAGGTGTTTGTATAATCTTATCTGATAGAAAGAATTATACAAGCATAGAAGGAAGATTATGAGTTACAAAACTTTTTTAATTTGTTATGAATGGTAAGTTTATAGAACTTAATATTAATAAAGAAAGTGTTTTGATATTTAGAAAAATATTATATATTCCTATTGATTCTCAGTTAAATATAGAACTGTTGTTTGATGCTCATAGTTCTCTGTTTCTTGTTCATCATAGAAACACTAATATGTAAAGATACCTTTGGAAGTATTACTGGTGGGATGGAATAAAATGTGATATTGCTAAATTTACCATATATTTTTGACATTTCCATTGGTTAAAGTAGAATGAAAATTTCTAAATGGGATACTTTAACCTTTACAAAACTAGAGTGTAAATTGGAAAATATATACATGGATTTCATGATGAGATTATCAATTACTTCTTGAGGAAATAATGTGATTTGGATTATTTTTTATCAATTAAATAAATCTAAGTATTTACTTACCATTCAAAATAATTTGTATTTAGATCATATTTCCTAAATGTATCTCAGGAAGATAGTTAGGTTAGATAAAGTTCCTATCTCCATTGTATTTGACTGTGATTTTGGATTCACTTCTATTTTTTATAAAGTTCTATAGAAGTAATTGGGTATATAATTAAATTTTAATACACCTATTCATCGATAATATGATTGAAATTCTGAGTGGATGATTTAGAAATTGAAATAAATTCTTAGTTCTTATTTAATGTGTTATGAATGAAGTTATGATAAATATATTTCATTAGTTTACTTTTCTTATAATATCAGTTTTAATTCCATTATGTAGATGTAACCTTTTGATTCTCTATATGGAATGTGGTTCCAAACTACAGTTTTTTCGGATAAAGTGGGAGAAAGGAAGTTGATGAGACATGATTTGGGAAAAGAAATGTTTGAGAAGGTGAATAATATTTAGTAGTGTAGGGGAATGGATCAAAGTAATAAGAAATGTTATATAGGTGTATTTGGAAAGGATCTTTTATTTGATGTTGGTGAACATGATTTTCTTAAATCATCTCCATGGAAAAGTGTTATTCCTTTTAGTAATAAGCGGTAGTTAAGTCCAAGGTTTAGTGGAATATATGAAATCTTAGAGAAAGTTGGATTGTTTTCTTATTTAGTGGATTTTCCTCTAAGTTTATTAGAGATACATAAATTTTTTTCATGTTTCAATGTTAAGGGAAAATGTGCCAGATTCATCTCATTTTTTTAGCTCAGAAGTACTTCAGTTGGAATATAAACTTTCTTATGAGGAAAAAACAATTTAGATTATTTAACATAGAGATAATGTGTTGTGGAATAAGGTAATTCATCATGTTAAGGTTTTTGAAACACCATATAATATAATAATAAACATGGGAATCTAAAAATTCTATAAGGGAAAGGTATCACCACTTTTTTAATAAGTGAATAAAATTAAGAGGACACAATTTACAAAATGGGGAAGAATTCAACAAACCATGTAATTATAGAATAAATGATTTTAATATTTATTATTACTCTTGAGTTAGATACATATATTCATTATAAAAACATTAAGTAATTTTTTAAAACTAAAATGTAAATAGTTGTATTAAATTATTTTGGAGAAGGTTTTATTTAAAATTATAATTTTAAAATATTGAATTTTAATATGTAAAAATGTAGTTTATTTTTTAATTTAGTATGTAAAAATTATCTTTGGTTTATTTTTTATATCTTTTTAAATATATTAGTTTTTAATGAATAGTTAAAAATAATAATTTTTAAAATATTTATTTTATTCTAAAATATCTACTTATCAATTAATATTTTGGATTATATTATAATTTAATTACTTACTTTTGATTATACATAATATAATTATATTGCTTTTAATAATTTTAATAATTTTTTTCTTATAAAAACAAATTTATACTAAAATTTTTTTTTTCTAAAACTATTTTTTCTCGCATTTTACATGTTTAATGTTAAATTAAATTCTACCAATTGTTTGTTATGAAATTTTAAAAATGGTTTCCATATTTTGAATCAATGGGTAATTTTTTTTTTAAATATGACCCTTTTATTCCTGGTCAATATGAATAATAACCTTAGTAAATATTTATTACCACTATAAAGAGTAAATTATGTAATTAATGTTAAAAATAAAATGTTATGGACTAAAAGATGACCCTAAAATTACCTTGTTTTCATTGGATACCTATAATTCATCCATAATCATCTAAAAGTCATATATATGGCCTTTTTTCATTTTGAACTAAATTTTGGCCTTTATAATAATTAAGTGAATACAAATACAAAAATTTCACACTCTTTGTTTTAATAAATATATCATTTTTAACATAGGGATTAATTGAGGAAATGTTCATATATAAAGATTATTTTGAAATATAAAATATTTTTTTATTGTTCTAATGTATTTTTAATTTTTAGTGATGAAGAAATTTACTTAAATTCTTATGTAACACATACACATTTCTTGTACAAGTAATAAAAAAAATCAAAAAACATATTTTGAAAAAACATAATCGAATATTATTTGGGTGAATTTTTGTGTTCCAACATTTATTATTTAAAAGTGACATATTATAAATTTTTTAATTCCTTGTACTCGAATTCTATTTTTTTCCTTGTAGTTTAAATAGTCAAATTAAATGAATAGTTCCAAAATTTATAGTAATGTTTTTTATAATAAATATTCATTTATTAAATAATTTAAAATTGATAAAAATATTTTCACCATCAAAGTGATTGTGATATGAATAAAAATAGAAACCATGGTCCATTTATGATATTTATTTCCTTTTATATTAACTATATTAACCCCATATTGGTAAAAAACATTAATATCACCGTAATTGTCAAAAGGTTTAATAGAGGGTTAAAACAAAAATATAAGTGTATTAGTCTAAATTTTTTTTCCACATTTTATTTAATGTGATAATTTGGAATTATAATCTTCTATAATTATAATATTATAAATGTTAAGCCATTTAGACATCATAATTAATTTATATTAATTTAATATTTTAATATATTCCATGAGTTCTCCTCTCATCTCATATAAAAGGGAACCAATACTTATCAATTAATGAAACTTCAAAAGCCTTTTGGATTGGAAAATACCTACCCAAATCCTTTCATTAAATTCATCTCCAAATCCTAGATACCTTTATTTGATCATAAAACAATCCTAGGAATTCCTTTGGTGTAAACCTTAAGATTGTGTTTGAAGAAGAGGTATAGTTCTTAATCAAGTATTTTCGTATTGTTTATTTTCCAACATATTAAAATATTCAAAAACAATATTGAAATAATAATGACAGTATATTTCAAATAATTATATGTTATTATGTTAACAAAATAATTTATATTCAACTCCATCCACCATCAAATGGTAAAGGAATCCATAATCTATGTGTACAACAAACTACCCCCTCGCGAACCGATATAAGTTGTTTTCCACCACCTTCTCTCATGATTGTTTATAATTATGGATTTAATCTATATATGTAATATTTATGAAATATTTAAAATTCTTTAAATATAATATATGGCATATTTTCTTACATTTTCATTCACTAAAAAATGGTTATGTCGTTCATGTGTATGTGTGAATTACCACCTCCATGAAGCGATGCAATTTATTTTTCATCACCACATCACTTAGATGATATATATAAGTATATTTAATGAAATAATATTATATTTATGATATAATGATCATTATATAAATATAAAACAATACTTATCTTATTTCTAGAATGATCATTGAAAAATGGAAATGTTACTCATGCATATGTATGACCTACCATCTCCATGATGGTAACATAGTTCATATTTCATAAATATCCTTCAGCATTTATTTTAAAAGTATAATTTATGTATAAAAATGTTATTTATTTATATATTACTATTATTGATATTATGTAATAATTATCTCATTGACTATAGTCATCTTACTAAATCCCTTTTAGACATATGATCCAAATATCATAAAACAATATTACGTAAAGTTAATCGATTGATTAATTGACTGAAGCATAGTAAGAGATAAAATAAAATGAATAATAAAAAAGAAGATTGTTCTCATTGAATTAAATGATTAAAATAATTTTACTATTCAATAAGATAAGGAATGTATGTGATGAGTTAGACTAAAAGTAAGATACTTTTAAAAATCACTATTTAGAGTCTCTCTTCTATCTCTTTTTCTACCATGTCCATGTTTTCTAAAAAAATATGAAAGTAATATTTTTTTAGAAATTAAATAATTATAAATAACATTATATGTTTTTTTATTTTCATTTAACTATTTTCAAAATGAATCTTTTTATGCAATGTTTTTACATTATTTAGAAATGACAAATGTAGTGTTACATTTTAATGCATATGAAATTAATAGATTTTCCTGGTCTGACATCCATTATTGGTTTCTTTTATTCCAATAAAATATTTCATGTTTTCTTTAATGAAAACCATTATTTACCTTTTTATCAGAATCTTGGTATTTAAAATGGGTTGTTTTTAAATAAAAGGATATTTGGATATCTTAATGTGTATTTCATTAAGGTTCAAAAGAGTTTTTTCAAAGTTTCTTGGATGAAAAGGTGCAATAATAAAAATTTTTATTCATGATATGGTACATGATAATTATATAAGAGGAATGAGTGAGCATGATAAACCTTATACGATTGGTTGAACCCCATCATAACTCATGAAAAACCGGTGAGCCTGATATAGTTTATATGAATGGTGATCCCCATTAGAACTCATCAGTGCATTGAGTATGTTCATTATCATCAAATTAAATAAGGGGGAGTTACCAATGATTTTTATCCTTTTTATTTAACTATTATGCGGCTTGGATCTCGTCTTGGTCTCGTGGTGCTCGGCGTCAGCTTCAGCGTGTCCCAGTGTGGCTCGGGCTGTCTCCGGTGTGTTTCGGTGTCGACGACCTGTCTTTGCTCCGGGCTTGGCTTCTCTATCCCATCGCCATCCTTGATCTAGAGTTGGATGTCCAGTGCTTAGTTTTTTCTTATGATCTAGTGAGATTTGTGTTTGGAGAAGGTCTGGAGTGATTGGCTTGGCAATAGAGTCGTACGGATTGGCATCGGTTCTGGTGTGATTCTGAGCTCAGGCATCGGCCCTAGTTGAGGTTTGGCATCGGCGAAGTCCGCGATCGAGCTGGTGCACCTCGGCTCAACTACTGTTTCAGAAGTGTGTTTTGGCTTCGTCTTCAGCACGACTCAGATGGGGGAGGTTTTTGGTCCATGTTTGACTATGGGGTTTTGTATATTGATGTTGTGGCGTTTCTTCTACAGGTTTTGAATTTTTTGGTATGGATGGTGTTCTTGTGGTGTATTTGCTATAGGTGAATCCCATCCTTGTTGGTGATTTCACTTCCCGTGGTTCGACCGGTTTGGAATCTGGTGAGGGTTCTTCTGGAGTCTGGATATGACCGGCTTCATGCCCAATGTGGCGCTGTTGGCTCTAATCAGCTCAGACCCCCTCAACAGAGACACTCCATTTTTGTACTGTTGGATCTTCTAGTCCTGGGTAATGAATATTCGACTGTGCATTTCTGGTTTTTCATATTCTTCGGGTTGCTACATGTGGTATTGGAGGTTCCATGTAGATCAGATAGTCTATGGCTTTGATTCCGCATTGTGTTTCTCATTTCACTTTTGAATATGTTTTTTCTGCAATGGGTTTTTTGTGGTCGGTCGGAATAGAGATGCACCAATGGCTGACATCATGGTGAAATACTTGAGGAGGTTTCAGAGCTTGTCTTTCATCTTTGCAGTGCTTTATGGATTTGGAAGTTGAGAGGGTATGGCGTCAGACATCGGATCGGGCCTATGCTTTGACACAGGACAATGGCTTGCTGTATAGCGATGTGATAGTGGAAAGATTTTCATGGTCAAATGCTAGGGAGGGGTAACTTCATGTTGTCAGGTTGGGTTGTATCTCCTGACCTTCGGGTCGTGGTTGTATTATGACCTTGAAGTCTGTTCAAGTTTCCCCCTTAATCCCTTAAAAAGGGGTTATGTTTAAAGTAAAAATTTGAAGGCTTTCGGGCCATTGTATGACATTGAGATAAAGGTAATTTTTTTTATGATTTTCAGGATTTTTATAAGCCTAATATATTTATTATTTTTTATGTCCCTTAATAAAAATTTTATGCTTATCACATGTTTTATATTTTTTTTCATGGGGTTTTATAGATGAATTGAGAGAAGGATTTAGTCATCATGAAAATTGTGAAGACGTGATATGAAAATAATACATGTTTCTTTTTAGAAGTTTTTATGATGAAAATGGATACTAAATAAAAGTTTCTAATTTTTTATATATGTGTTTGTTTTTTAATATTTATAACCTAACTCTCTAAAACTACTAACCAAAAATATCTTTTGGAATGAAATAAAATTAATCATATTTTAAAGATACTAGAATATGAAATTTTTATCAATATGTCCTTATATATATGAAAATGATGTCCCAAGAAACCTATATGTTTTATCTATGCATTCTATGGGTTTTTATAAAAATGTTATGATTTTAAAAGATAATCTGAGTATAGTGAGAATATTTATCAATTAAATACATGGGTATTGGTATGTAAGAGTTTTTAAAAATTATCTAAAACACTAAACCTAAAAATTACTTCATTATAAAAGTGATTTAATATTTCCTTTTGATTATGTAGGTTTTAGATGGTTAAAATTGGATTAAAATTAATGGTATCAAATTATGAAAATGTAATGTTTATGTTTTTGTCACCAGATCCAAGAGTGTAGTTTAAGGGCTATTATATTTGGTGTAAATAAGGGTTTAGATATATTTTTCAATTATAATGTATTAATGCGAAGTTATGTTAACAACTATGAATACCATCATGAGTATATAATAATAAGGATGATCATAAGTTCAAAGGATTGAGCACCACATTTTAGGTTTTATGTGATGAAATTTTAAGGAAATTAAGTATATTTTTTGGGGGAATTTTATTAGGCTAGAGTATATGTAACCCTTATGATTAATATGAAAGATTTTTTGGGAATATTTTTTTATATTTAATTGATGTAATCTAAAGGGTATGATATATCCTTTTATGTAATTTAGGGTAATGTGCATATTCCATTTTGTTAAAATTATAGGATAAAAAATAATTATGAATATAATCATCACATAAGTTTTTACATTTATAATGGAACTATATTAATATATTTTTAGAAAAATTATAACATGTATGCAATGCGATAACCCATCACATTAGGAAATTTCACAATGATTAGAGCCACAACTAAATGTATACAATGGTGTTACACCTACCACTGATGTATATGATATCCTGGTTAATATTATTTTTTTACTTAATTGATTTTATATGTATGGATTAAGTTGATTTTGGGAAGATTTGTTTTATTTTATAGATACCAATGTCATTGAATATTGATTTAGTGATTATGTGATTAATGCTATTTTATACTAATAACACTATAACTGTATAGAACATTATATGATTACGGTAAAAGAATATTATTATATAATAAAGGATTTTATTTAAAGAATAAAGTTTAATTTTTTTTTTTCAAAACATATATAATTTGATTTATGGTGATTCATGTTGTTTTTTGGAAATTATTTGAATATTTGAGAGATTATATGATTATGGAATATATATTTTTGGATATATGAATTTATGAGTGACTAATGGTGATTAAAAATAAATTTTAAATTAATCTCAAAATAATATGTGATCTAATACTTTTTATTTTTCTTCAAACCTATTCAATATAATTTTTAATAATTTTAATTTTAGTTATTTATTGAATGATCTAAGTTGAAGTTTGGGTGATATTTTTGAGCCTTTTAAAATCAATGTTTTATTTTATTTTTGTGATGGTATATTCATTTCAGGAATTATCTTATGCTAATTTTTTTTTGTTTTGGTTTATTTCTAAAGTTAGTAGGAATATATTATTTTCCTTTTTTAAAATTTTGTGATATACTAGAATTTAATTTTAGTACTTTGTGCATGAAAAATTAATCATAAATACGCATCATTCGAATAAATAGTTCTGATGATGTTGGAACTTGATTAGTGGATTAAATTATACATATCAAGTATGCATATTTTCTTATATATGGAAATTACTCTACTCTATAAGAAGATCTTAAAAAAACAATCCTTTAACTTTATTTTTGATAAATCAATTGTCTTTTTCAATCCTTATTAATTTATGGTTTGTGGTCATTAACTATCTCATGATAATTCACATTATTGTGATTAATTCTCTCTATCACTATTCATCATTATTGGAAATTAAAATTTTTCTCAATTTATATATTTTTACTTCCCTTTAATTTTAATGTATTTTGAAAGCTATTTATCTATTATTTTAGATGACCATTATGTTTCCTTTCCCCTCTTTTCAAGAGTAATTTTTATTAAGTATTTTTAAAATGTGGGGTTTCAATAAAGTAATATTATAATATCAAAGAAATGATTTAAAAGGAAAATTTAAAATTAATAGGATTAAATTTATTAAAATGGGGGAGTGTTTAACACACCTTGATTTTTAAAGAACACTATTTTCATTTTCATTTATGACACACAACACAAATCTTAATCAAACCATGAAATATTTTTATTTTAATGTTATAGTTAAAAGCTATTCGTTAAATTAGTGGGTATGAATATGATTATAAATATTATGAAATAGATATAATTTTCTTATTAAATATAATTATATTTATTAATGGATAAGAAATATGCATCACTTTTTTAATTGTCATTTTATTATTAAAAAATATATTTTCTTCAAATTTTGTTTTTATTTATTTTGATGAATGAATATTATAATTAATTATATATAACCTTCAGAAAATTTATTTTATAAAATTATATCCATTTTTAAATAATAATACCAAAATAAACATTGGTTGAATTTTTTGATTTTTCTAAAAAGATTGATTTTCCTGTGAATGGTGAAAAATGCAGATTTTTTATAATTATATATTTACGTGAAGAATTAATAAAGATCCATTTTTTTATTAAAATGGTTTAAAAGAAAAATTAATTCTCTTATATTATGAATAATAAATTTATTTTCATTGGAATTAATTTTATGGTTGAATTGTTTATAAAAAAATTTACACATAAAAGACATTTTTCTGGAAAAAAGATTTTTTCATTGCATTTTGTGCTTTTATCTTAAGTAAACTTCTACCATTTATTTAAATTGAATCATGAAGAATGGATTAAATTTTTTAATTTTTAGGTCAAAATATTATATATAGTTTCTTTATATTTTTTTTCCTTAAGAATAGTAACCATAATAATTTATTATTACCACAATAAAGGTAAATATGTTTTTTTAGGGTTAAAAATAATGTTATAAGGCTTAAAATTCATTAAAAACCTTAATTTATTTCATTTAATGTCTCTATTTAGTCAATAATAACCCTAAAATTTATAATAAAATCTTTTTAATTTTAACATTGAATTTGATATTAAAGATATTTAAGTTAAATATAGAGCCAATAATGTCTCTTTCTTTCTTTTAGTATCAATAATATTTTTTATAGGGAAAAAACTTATATTCAGTTATAAATAGTTATGTTAGATATGGATGTTTTTTATAATTTAAATTTATTTTTATTACATACTAATGAAATAATTATCTTAAATGCTAATGTAATGCCAACACAGTAATTGTGCATGCAGTAGAAAAATAAAGTAAATGATTTGAAAAACTCTAAAGGTAATATTTTTTGTTAAAGTTAATGTGTACTAAGAATTTTTATGATAAATATAATGTATTATAGTCATTTTAAATGTATATATTCTAATTCTATTTCAGTTATATTGTTTTCAAAGTCAAATATCGTGAATAGTTTTTAAAATGATATTAATGTATTTTCTTTTAAATATATATTTTTAAATTATTTAAAAAATACTAAAAAACATTAAATAGGACAATTAGGATGATATATGGTGTAAAATTATATACCTTTTCTATTTATGATCGATTTTTACCTTATATGTAAAATTATAACCATTAAATATTGAAAACATCAATTCTACGGTTAAGGGTAAAATTTTTTATCCAAGGGGTCAAACCAAAGGATAATGTTTGAAATGAAATCTAAACATATAAAAATTTTATGAAATGATTATATTATGACTATTTATTCCTTATATTATAATACTGTTAATTTTGGAACCATTTTTAGTGATTTAGACATATATTATTTTATAATATTTCACGTCTTTTAAAAAATGAAAGTAATGATATTTTATAAAAATAAAAATATTATAGAATTATATATAAATTTATAAATAACCTATATTATACCATTTTAATGAGATATAATTGAAAAATCCATCATGGAAAAATTATGGGTCACTACAACTCTTATAATAACTTTTATTACCCATAAAGGGTAAACAAAATAGATATGTTAGTAATTGTCAAAAAGAATAATACGAGGTTAAAACAAAGAGATAAGGGTGAAAATATCACCTAAACTAGTCAAAATTTTATTGGATGAGAGGTTTTTATTCATACACATTATATATTCTAAATATGTAAAATTGGATCCATTTTTAATGAATGTTAATTTATATTAATTTAATACTTTTTGAAATTTCCAGAGTGTCCCTCCCCTAACTTATAAAAGGGAACCTCCTATCCTTTATTCCTCACATATTATGAGAACTATAACTCATAAAATACCTACCAAAATCGATTAGAAACATCCCTTTACATTACCTAAATTCTCTAGTCTCATGAAAATACCACACATAAAGGTTTTTGATGCAAACTAATGGTGGATTCTTGAAGAAGAGATATAACTCTTAATTAGGCATTTTACTTTTATTTCTTCTTCTAACTCCATAAAAAAATCATCAAACATGATGATAGAATACAAAATTAAGTTCTATTTACTTATATGTTGTTATGTTTATGGTATAACCTATATCCATATCCTTCTTCTGGGAAGTGAAAAAAGAAACCATTGTTCCTACATATGATAGACTACAACCTTGAGAACCGATAAAATTAGTTTTCCATTATCGACTCTCAAGTTAAGTGACACTTTACCCTCAAAAAATTATTTTAAATGTTTTGAATATTTAGCCCCTAAATAATTTTAATCCAAGTCCACAATCAAAAAATTATTTTATATATTTATTTATAAGGGTATAAATGAATTATAAATTAAATTTTATGTCTATTTTTCTTTCATTCAAAGGATTCCAAAAGAAATATTTTTATATATTTTATACAGAACAATTTGAAAAAAAACATAAAAGGATTGTTCTATTTTAACATAATCATTTTCAATGATTTTTATAGATTATGTATCTATTATTTAATGTTTGGATTTCATTAACATATTTAATGTATTATTAAAAGAAAAAAATTCTATATGTTTTTCTTGGAATTTTGAAAAAGTTGTTTTCATGGGAATGTATATTTTGATATCTAGAAATGTTTTTTCTTATGGGTGTAAAGAATATTTTTAGGGATTAATTCATGTGTTATGATTATTTTATAGTTCTTGGGAATTATTTATTATGATGGGTGGTTCAATTATAAAACAAGGACATGTGGTTATATTATAAATTTAGGATAGTTGATTCTATTATAAATCATGAATGGGTGATCTCGATATCTCTCTCCAATGAATTGGGAATTTATAATAGTGATTTTAAGCATGATATGAAAGTGATGTCCCAAGTTACCTATATGAATTATATATTCTTTAAATGGGTTTTTATAGAAATCTTATGGTTTCATAAGATAATATAATGACTTTATGTTTAAATAAAGTTATACCATACTTCTTAATGATGAAATATATAACTTTTTTAAAAAATATTCAGGATTTTTTTCATTATTGAAAATAAAAATTTTCAATTTTTATTTTTTCCTTTAATATTTATTATGAAAATTTTAATGAAATTATTTGGCTAGTGATGTTTATTTCCTGGGTGAGAATTTTTTTTGGGCTCAAAATTTATTTTGAAAAAGGAAAATATATAAGAGTATTCATCGACTAATAGGTTTTTATTTATTTTTATATGTTCTTTACTGAGATTTTTGTTCCATTCCTATATTTTAAAATATATTTCAAAGGGTTTAAGGATGATTAGGAAAAGTAATTATGACTTAGTAAGGAAAAAAGAGAAGTTGGGTATATTGAGAATAATGTTCACTTAAATATATGAGTATTGTTATATAAGAGTCTATCCTAATATTATAAAAATCTAAACCATTAATTTCCTTCGGTATGTAAGTGATCCCATATTTCCTTTTGTTTTTTCAAGTTTTGGATGTTTGAAAATGGATAACATTTATTATTATCAATGTTATAAATGTAATTTTTATGTTTTTAGCACCAGATCTAGGAGTATGAGTTTGAGGCTATTAGAAATATATATATATTTTATCATTGTTATCTATCTCAAGAAAATGGTAATTTATAATGATAATCACTCTAGTAATTTATCAACATCACCACATTCCAACTTCTGAGCAACATTGCACATAAAAAAGGTTGAATGTTTTCTAAGAAATCCCAAAACATAATCAATAATTAATCCCTATGTCATATTGAATATTAATGTAATAATTTACAATCCAAAATAATTTTTTAAAATATTTATACATTATTAAAATATTAAAATGAAATGATGATTAAGTGTCAATTATTTGATTGTTCTCTTCACCAAATCACCATGGTGAAAAAATCATTATCCATATATTATAATCATGTCCACAACTTAATTTGTAATATGATGTAATGTCTAAAAATTCACAAATATTTATCATATTTATATTAAAACATACCTCATTAAATTCAATAAATTAGTTAGTATAGTTCATATCATCCTTCTTTACCATCTTAATAATAATCACAAGTCTTCTATGAAATATTAATTGAATCATCATCACTATAATATTTCTTTATCATAATAAAGTTCATTCTTATTCATCATTTTTTATTCAAATTATCATAATTTAACATAATACTTTAGAAATTAATTTATTTAGTTGTTTAAGAATCATTTTTTATAAATGATATATATATATATATCAATAAATTATCTCTAAATGATTCAAACATTAATAACATAATTTATTATTCTTGTGTATTTTTCAACAATTTCAATAATTTGATTAATCAATTTATATGCCCATTAAATAATCTATGTCATAATAGGAAAATCATTTAACATAATAAGAATTCATATTGTTTCTAAATTACATATGTCATATATGGATTCTTTTTTAATGATTATTATAAAAGTAATTCTAAATTTTCCATTTCTGTTAATTATTCAACATCTCCACTTGATTGTTTATAATCATTATCTTAATTAATACACCACCTTCTTGAGGAATTATCTTTAAAATATAAATAATGTTACATTGTTTATAATTAACAATGTCTCCAAATAATTCATTTTTTTTGTCATCAAATATACCAATACATATAAATCTGATTATTTTATTTTTAAATCACTTCATAATCAGAACTAGTCAATCATACGACCACAAAATAGTCATTTTAATTGAATTGATATGTAAATGTTATTACCACTATAGGTATAAATTACTAATAAAATCATTTTTCAATGGTTATTATGAAAGTAAATACAAATATACTCATGAGAAATATTCAATTCAAATAAGACAAAATATTTAACCAAACTTTACAAAATGACCAACACATTTTTTTCATTCTGTATTAGATGTAAAAAAGATCCTAATAAAGATTATTATCCCTAAAATGGTGGTCCCACAACACTTTCGTGAATTATGAGATGATTTTTTAGAGTGAGGTATTGGTTAGTGAAAATCCCACAAGACTCAAATCACCCCTCTATAACTATGAAATATTGATCTTGAATTATACTATACCACTTCTATTTGTTGATTAAATAATATAAATTTTAACATGTCATGGCTCTTACACTATATAGTGAATTTAAACTATGGGGTTTTGATCTATAGATTAGTCTAAATAGATAATTTTTACACCATATATAAGTGCATCGTCATCCCTCTAGGTTTGCACATTGATAGTAAGGATAGTATGATCATCGAGGTCCTGACCAAATCCACCACAACCCTTCTTGGGGTGGTATTAAGATGAGCGTTGAACCCTAAGACGACCTCCAATAGGGTAGGGTCTAGTGAATAACACCACATAAATAGATCACACATGATTGTAGGCCTTAACATAATTTAAATGTACCAAACCAAAAATCTTCACATAGTATACAATAATGAAGACTCAAAATCATAATGTGTGTAATAAATAAAATTATTCAAGCACATATTATCCATAAACAGAGTATGAAAATGTGAAATGATATAAAATAATCTGGGAAAAAGAAAAGGAAAATATTTGAAATATGAGGTTATCCTCAGAAATAAGATATGATGATGACTCTCTGAAACACAAATCCAAATCATTAAATCATCATGCATCTGTCACCTCTAGGATCCACTAAGATCCCAATACCCTGATTATTTCCACTAATATCACTGGAATACTTACAATAATTTATATAATGCTACATAACTATGATATCACTTGACATGTTGCATTATAACCTAAGTTGTGAAAGGGAAAAACCACATGGAATGCCCAAAGTGAGTACACGATGTGCATAGACATATATCTTACTTAGCACGTACCTTATATAGGCTAAATAGTATATGATATATGTAAAACCCCAAGATTTAATAGTATGTTAGTTCTTCAATGTAATTCAATAACTTACACTACACGCAACATTGAGTTCAATCGCACCACGACTTACCAAACTTTCCATTCAAAAGCAGTTATGAATAGTATAAATAAAATTTTGAACTTTATATAACCCTTATAATTTTAGAATCCATATTATGAGTTTATTAGACATAATTTAAGGAAAAATTTATTTTTTTCAGATAAAAGAAGTATTTTTCAAAAAAAAAATGCAATTTTACCACCTTTTAATGGAAAACCCATTTTAAATCCAATATTTGAAACTTTTATATAATCAATTATAAAAAATAAACTTTTTCTTTGGTATTGGGACATAAGAATTTAGTTTCAATAATTTTTTGGTGTTTTTAGGATAACTTTCATATTTGGGTGAATAATAAAAAATAATATATTTTAACTGAAAACAAAATTTTTAATCAAAATAATTTATAGTGTTAAACTATACATATGAATGGTTTGGATGTATAATTAGATTATATTTTTACCATTTAATACAATTCTGGTCATTGGAAGTAATTTCACTTTGAAATTGGACATAAATAAATGTCAATCTTTTGGTAGTTATTATTTCTTAAAAATACAATTTTTGGTTTTTACAACGAGAATTAATTTAAAACTAATAAATGAAATTTATATGTTTTTAATTTGGTAAAATAGACTTCATTTTTGAATTCATAATATTAAAATTAGCTTAGGGTAAATTTTTGGTATGTTTCTAAAGACTATTAATTTTTGATGAATAATGAAAAACACTGAGTTATAGTTTAAAACCAAATTTTTATTTAAATAATTATTTATTTTATTTAAATTTATTTTAAGTAAAAATAGATACATAATACCAATATAAGTTTAATGTAATTAATTGAAGTCAGTTTATAATAAGTTTAGATATATAAAAATTTTATTGAACTTTTCACCGTCTTTTACCCACCTCCTAGGAGAATTTGTAAATTAGCATAAAACATAATTTTACAACTTATGTGAGTGGAATTTCAAAATTCCAAGAGACATGGTTGATATCATTAAGAAAAATGTGGTTTAATAATATGAAAATAATTTTTTGTGAATAATAACTTTTTACTTTTATTTACCACGATTAAAATTAAATAGAGTAATTAAGGGTTAAAATGATATTATTATTACCCTAAAACATGTCCTAATTCTATTGTATAAGACTAATTCGACCAAAAATAACCTTAGGAATAAAATATGAACCTCTTTGGTCCACTTGGATTAGATTAGTACATTTATTATTATTTAATTCAAAGAAGAGTTAAAAGAGTTAAAATCAAAGTGTAATAAATAAAACATTTTTAATATAGGGATAAAAATAAGATAAATTCGACTATAAATTTTAATTATAAAGATAAAAATATTTTCTACATAATGGTATTTTATTTATATTTTTTAGGCATTTAATAATTTAATTTGTTAATGACACAATGATGATGCAGTAATTACATAATTAATGAAATATTAAACTAATTGATAATATAAATATCCAAATAAATATAATTTGAGACTTTTTATGAATTAAAATAATTTTATAGGTTAATATGACATATTAGGGTTGGTTAGATGAATTTTTTTTGAAGTAATAATCCTGTTATGAATTTAGAAAAAAATACCAAATAGTGTTCAAATTGACATAAAAGAGTTTTTAAAACAAATATTATATTATTAATTGATATTATATTCCTAAAAATATAAGGTTCAGTCAAAGGACTTATATAATGATAGGTGTATCATAAATGAACCACTTGGGGTTCTATTGGAAGTATATAGTAAGTTTATTAACCATATAATATAAACATACAAAGAGACATGGTAAGTGTCAAACTATTTAACTAAGAGTTAAATATAAAAGACAAGGTTAATATTGTAACCCAAACCTATCTAAAACATATTTTTTGAGTGTTTTTTGACCCATAACCACCTTATAATTTATATAATCCATTTTTGATCCATTAGAAATAGAAATTAATTTTATTATAAAATAATATTTCTAGTTTTTCCTAAGGTGCCCCTCACCCCTCTTATAGAAGGGAACTCCCCCTTCCCTAAAATTCACACCTTAAAAGAATTTTGGCTCCGCCAAAATCTGAAAAAATACACTCTCAATAGTCCTACATTAATCATAGAGGACCACCTTTAGTCATAAATCCAACCTAAGGAGCCCTTTTGATCAAATCAAAAGGAAGAACTTGAAGAAGAGGTAAATATCTCATCACCTCTTTCAAGTTCCTTTCTTCTTCCACTTCATCTTTATTTGTTGTGTCCATTATAAAATAATAAATAAAGTATCTTATATATAATGTGATTTTATTATGAATTTGGTACAACCATATTCATTATTCTATCCATCCTTTGAATAACATGTCACCATACATGCGTAAGTACGACGTACCGTCTCCACGTCGTGGTGTAATTTTTATTCAATACATTATTATTTGGATGGGTATAATAATGATGTATAATTGATGTAAATAATAAATATAACATGATAATTGTTATTCATATATTATATACCATCCAATTATATATTATTTTAATATAAAAATAATGATATTGTCGCTCGTGCGTACGTACAGATTACCATCTCCATGAACATGATGAGATTCATTCCCCATCCTATCCATTAAAGACTAAATTTCATCTGATGATTAAAAATAATGTATAGAGACATGAAATAATTCTTTATATGAATAAGGTACATCCCATCCATAACAAATATTACTCACATAACAAAAAATATAAAGGAGAACGAATCCGTTAACACCCGAAACGACGATAATACTAAGATATTATTAACAAAGAAATGTTAAAAGATCATATATGATATCATATTAATGTATATGATTCTTTTATAATTTAATAAAAATTATTTCACCATTATACAGGAGGTTAAATTACCCTATACCAAGGAAAAATTTCAAAGTAAGGGGTTTCTTATCTCACTTTTAATTCCGTGATATTTCCATTGTTCACCACTTATTTATTGCATGTGATGTGTGTACTACCCATGATTGTATTCATTGTGTAATATACTTTAATTTATGGATATTTACATCATCACTGTATGATCCTTCTTTCATGGGTGTATGTTTCATAAGTTACCAAATCGATAAGGGAATTTGAAATTTCAATTTCCACTCATTCGGCTTTACGCATAATTCATTGATTATTTTATTCCAAGATTATGTGTGGAATCACTATTAATTTTCTTATGTCATAATTTAAACTCCCATTTCTTTGGATATAATTTTTATACACATAATCACTCCATTTAAAAATTCTCAAGTCATCGATATGAACTTGATAAGAGTAATTTTTACTCAATCTCTATTTGTTGAGTTAAAAATCCTATTCATTGGTGTTGTTTTTACACGAGTATGTGTGAATGTCCTTTGATTTATTTCCACTTAATATACAATCATATTTAGTGTATTTATATTTTTAACACATAATTATGTTTTTGATTTATCCTTAACATAAGGATACAATCTTTATAAGAGACTTCAGCTCAATTTACATTCCTTTGAGACTTCTTTGTTGTTATACACCAAATCAGTTTTCTATGGTGTATATAATGTACTTTGACATAGTATATCGTGAATCCTATTATTCTTGTGGTGTTATAAATTTTTTATTACATAAATTATTTTTATTTCAGTGTCTCTCTTTTTGTTAGGAACTCTAACTAAAATATCATTTTAAATGTTTTAAAGATTTATTATTATAAATCTTTCTCATTAATGTCCATGTTTTAAAAATGGTTTTAAGGATTTATTTATATGGACATTAATGTTTTAAAATTAATTTTCTTTTCATAGTTTTAAATTGGTATGGGACACTTTGATTCAAAAATCTATTTTAAATGGCTTCTTGATAAATAGTGAGACGTTTAAAAGTTTTCAAGAAAAAGGGTGATATTTCTCTCAAATAGTTTTGATGATTATTTTAATCTATGTCAATATACTTCATTATTCTCTATTGAGGTTAATCTATTACAATAAAGTCTTTTATATTGTATTTAATGAGTTATTTTTGACTGTGGATGTGCTATTTTTATACCATTCATGGTTTGTGGGTGAAGTATTGATATTTCTCATACTAGTTTTAATACAAATGTTTAAGTTATGTTTCAAATTTTCATATGAGTAATTCATTGGACTTAGTAAGTGATGGGTGGAGCCTGCTATAGCTCCTAGATGCATCGGTAGGTCTCATGAGACAAACTAGTGTCTTGTAACTATGCCTTGACAAAATCTTATTTGTAGTCTTGGCACAAGGCCCTGAATATGTGGTTATGATAGTCTGACATTATGAATGCCATCATTATGAAAGTGGCTATTGATATTGCATGCGATTATTCAACTAGTAGAATATCCATGTGAATAAGTAAATGGAATTATTTGATTTTATCTTTGATATGTTATTCTAAAGTTCAAGTTTAAAAGTATTTTGTTTAATCTTATTCAGTGCCTTAAATGTTTATGCTTATTTTTGAAAGTTTCCGCTATAATGTTATACTTAACGAGCATCTGAGCTCACCCCTTTTTATGTTTTATTTCTCCCATGATGAAAATAAGTATATTATGACTGACATGTAGGGATATTCTATGAGATCTCAGTGTTGTCTGTGGAAAAAATGTTGTTGTAGTTTTCCATTTTATCATGTAATGTAAGACTTATGAATGTATCTAGTGTTTCCAAGGCTACTAAACTAATCAGTCTTTCAAGACTTGATCTTTTGTGATCATGCCAATGTTATGTAATAATGCACTGACTCTGGGTAACTGGGGTCGGGGTGTTAAAATATAAATACATAGATAATTTGATTTCCCGCATAGATTTTTATACAAAATTTTTAGGTTCTAGGCATAGTGGAACCATGAAATGGTTGGTAATATATTAAAACTTATTTTAATATTGAGTTTTCCAAAACCCTGAGTGAGGATCTTGTACATAAAATTTATAATTAATTTATTTAATATCAGAAGAAATGAATACCAGTGATTAAGTTCACTCTTCAATGTGAATTATGATCATATGAAGAGACCATTTTAGTTTTACTTCATTGTGCTATGAAGATTCAAGTATTGAATCCCTTTAGCTATGATCCACATGTACTCCTTTGATATCCAAGAAAAACCAATCGATCTCCAGGAACTATCATAGAGAATTCATTGTCTGGTGTTATTTTATCTGATCACTCATCCATCATTATTGAAGGAATATTTCCTGATTTTCTCATTATTGAGTGGGATATAAGAGGATTCAAGAAAGAATTCATAGTGTATAAAAATTATTTGTTTTTGATTTCAAGCCCTACATAGTAGACATAATAGTCTATTTGTAATGCCATATTTTATTTATTAAAATAACATTTAATTTCATTTCATCCATTAAAAACATTATATCCTTTATTAAAACCCATTACACATAATAATAATAATAATATAAATATTGTTTTGTAGTAAACGACATATTTATCACTAACAAGCATTATATATCTGATTTGTTAATTAATGTTTTTCACCAGACACGGTATTGGTCCATTATAACTCCTCTATAATTTACTGAACACCAAAAAAAACAATTAATTTAAATATTTCATTTATTAATAAATATTTATAATCAATAAAATGTGAATAAAACTATTCCTATATCCTAAAAATAATATTTATTCTGTTAATTAAATTGATATAGAATTTAATTAAGATCATCAGAAACACTTAGTGTGTGACCCACTAGTATTCTTACCCATTGAAATTATGTAGGATTTCCTAATTTTCATTATTACTATATACAAACAGGTCAAGGAATCCAAGAGAATAAAATTAATGTTGTAATGATGACAACCACATATGAATAATCACATTGTAATATAATCCCTTTTTCCTAGTATCTCATCAAGAAGGTTGCACATCCGTGTCACCAACTTATATGCTTGATACGTCTTTATTTGACTATATAAAATACATGAATCATTTCACTAAGGAAATGGAATTTAATGAACTGGTTCTATTCTAATAAATGGTCCAAGATATCAACTTCAATAAAGATGGAAGAGAGAAATTCTAATTTTAATTATCCTTTAATGACGTGTCAATTGTAACACACCCAATGTACCATACATCTCCCTGAACATTTTTCGCTAGGGAGATTTTCAGAAAATATAATTTCTTGAGTCATGGCATGAATTGATGATAATATTTAAGTACAAAGACTGTTACACATGCTCATATTTAAGAATATCGTATTACAGAAAAACATGTATAGTTTTTACTAGAGGGTCTATTATTATAATCTCCTACCTTTGAGATTAAAATGATTGAATGATATGAGATGAAGCATTATCTTCCTATGAGTAATTTCACCTAATGATCTATGTACTAATGTGTCCCACCATACACATTATATATCTATAATACATAATTTAAGAATATCTTCTTAGAAATTCAATGTTTTCATGATAGCTAGGAATCATTATGACCTTTTTAATGAAATGTATTCTCTAGGAAATTACTACATTTGATTCATTTATCAAAATGAACAAAATGTAGTAAAAAGATGTATTAATATTAAATAAATCAAATATACATGTAATAAAATTCCAAACAGTTGGTATTTGGACACCGACTCTAAGAAACTCACAATTATATTAGAGACAACTGCCTTTGAATTTAATTCATCAAGAAATCACATAATAATATTATTTCTCTTGAGTAAAGAATTTTTTCAAGGGGTCCACCACATTATCTTCCATTGAAAAACTTGTCATTGTAGCCTCACCTTTTAGATAAAAATACCTCAAGTGATGATACTTCTAAGGTATGTGCTTCCTCTACTGATGTGATGTTGGCACTTTTACATGATCCAACACTATTGTATGATCATAGTAGAGTGTGATAAGATCTTTACTACTATGTACCATTTCATGCTCTTGTATAAAGATGTCCATCCATACTACTTAATTATCATACTCAGAATCCATAATATTCATTGAATCTACTGTATAATCTGCAACCAGAGCCTACTTTGAGCTCTTATAGCTCATAATACCTCCATTAAAAGTGAATATGTGTCTTTTTTATGAGTTTATAACATCTTGATCTGTTTGGAAACTTGAATCTATATATCCTTTGATGTATAGTTCCTCATCTACCCCATAAATTAAGAAGATATCTTTAATATGATGTAGATACTTAAGGATAGTATTGAATGACATCTAATTGAGGTCACCTAGTTCAACTTGATATCTTCATGCCATACTTAATGCATATGAAACATCTATCCAAGTACATAACATATCATAAATTATTGACCCAATCATTGATGCATATGGAATCCTTGCCATTCAATTTCTTTCCTCATGGTTTTGAGGGAACATATTCCTAGAATTATGAATGAAATGTGAGACTATAAATAATACCATATTAGATTTTATCATACACAATCTCTTCAATATATTGTAAATATATGTCTTTGAATTAAGAAAAGTAGTCTATGGGATCTATAATGATGGATCATGTTCCCAAGAATATAGTTCATCTATCCCAAGTACTTTATATGGAATAATTTATTTATCTATACCTTAACAGACTTTTAGACTAGTATTTCATTTCAAATGAGTAGTATTTAATCAAAATATACTATTAATAAAATGAATACACTCCCACTAAACCATTTGTATACACGAGAACCAAATTCATTATTTATGAAACCAAACTCCATTGTAGCTTCATAATAATGAATGTTTTATGACCTAGATGTATTCCTTAATCCATAAATGGATTTTTATTCAATTTACATATCTTATTGGCATCATTTAGAGCCACAATACCTTTAGTTTGTGTCTTATAAACATCTTTTTAAAGGCTCCCATTTTGGAAGGATGTTTTGAAATCCATTTTATAAATTTCATAGTCACGGTGAGCTGTAATGTCAAGTAAAATTATGATATATTTCATCACTTCTACTAAGGGTAAGGTTTTATCATCACCAATTCCTTGAATCTATTTAAAACCTTTTACAAATAGTCATTCATTATAGGTACTTAATTATCCTTATTTTTACTATTTTATATTTAATATACATTTGTGACCAACATGATTTATATTCACTATAATATCTACCAAAATAAAAACTTTGTTTTAGGACATGGAATTCATTTTATAATTCATGGCCTACTTCAACTTGGAAACATCTATGCCACTTACTACTTTCTTATAGGTTAGTGTATCATTTTTATCAACTAAAAATGAGTAACTGTCCTCATTGAATAGAAAACCATATTGTTTTGGTTCTCAATACTCTCCTTTACTCATACATTATACTTAAGTATATAGAATAGTTTCTTCTTCCATAGGGATTTGTGGAATCTATTCATCTACTAACTATTATTGGCCTTGATCCTCAACATCATTCATGTCTATCTCTCTCCCACTATCTCTTTTAAAAATGTACTACTTCTCAAGGAATATGGCATGTATTTCCTACATTACCATTTTACTAAGGGTCCATATATAAAATATACCCTTGTTTCTATGGGGTATCCTATAAAGTTACTCTTTTTACCTTGAGGTGAATCATTGTTACCTGATAATGCCTTAAAAAATACTTTACAACCCCACACCTGTAAGTATGCCAAAATGAGTTCCTTTCAATTCCAGAAATGGTATGGTATACCATTGACCTCATTAGTTGGAACTTGGTTTAGTATTTTATCTACTTTTTGTAATGATTATCCACAAAAGGATAATATAATACTAACATGACACATCATTGATATTACCATATCTAACAAGGTGCGATTCCTCTTTTGAATTACACCTTTCCACGGAGGTGCATAAAGAAAAGTGAGTTCATATAGGATCTCAAGCTCCCATAATTAATAAATGATGTATTGATTAAGATATTCTCCACTACTTTCTATGTGTAACTTTATAAACTTATTATAAATATGGTTCTAAACTTCATTCTTGTATTCCATGAATTTATAAAAATAATCTAACTTATACCTCATTAAGTAGACATATCCATATATACTAATATCAACCCTAAATATTATTATGTATGTGTACCCACCCCTTTCATCAACAAGAAATGGTCTATACACATCTATATGAACTAATTCAAAAAGCTATTTGGCCCTTTCACATTTTCCACTAAATGGGGACTTGGTCATTTTACCTTATAAACATATGTGACATAGACCATATGGTTTTGGTTTAATATAATATAAATATAGATCATGTTATAATATTTTCAATAACTTTTTTATTTACATGACCTAACTAATAATGCCAGGTTTGGTATGGTATTAGTCATGTAGAACAGTTTCTTTATCGATTTCCATTACTTGTTTTGTGTAATCCAACACATACAGATAATTATTTAACTGCTCCTTTACATAAGAAACATTTTCTTTAAAAAATAAGAAATATTCATTTCCAAACAATAAAATAAATCCATATGTAACAAGTATAGATACAAATATAATGTTTTTGGTAACCAAATGCACATAATAACAACCCTTTATAAACAGGATCATTCCAGTAGGAAGCTTGTGGTGGTAGTCCCTGATAGCTCTATAATAAAATTTATCTATGTTGTATTATAAAATATCCACATACCCTAAGTAAATTTCTGTGAATATAATTGGTTAATATATTCGAATACATATAAGAGCACCAAAAGCTATATCTAATACCAAATTTATAGAAATAGATAAATTTCACTTGATTAAAAATCCACAAAATCATCCTATTTATTATTTGTATGGGTGAAGTTTTTCATTAGTGGACCTTCATAACACATGCAGAACAAAAATTATCCCACTCCATTGCTTTTCCATTCATTTTACTCTTCTTGGAAGGGTATAAAGAAGATTTGTTCTTAGAGCTCTTCACTTTCCCTTTATTTTTTTTCACCCTAAAGACCAATGGATTTTCACAGTTAGTATCCCCATATACATGTTGAAGAAGAGTAATAAGATATAATAGAGACTTATCAATGTTTTTTATAATATACTTAATAACAAAAATAGATAAGATCTTAGGAAGTGATTCCAAAATGAGATTGGTGCCATGTTTTTTGGGGAGTTTAAACCATAGACATTCTGGGTTCTCAATGTAGCCTTTGATCTTGACAATGTTAGGTCAAACCAGGGAATCCTCTCCAAGATTTTTATAAAATATCAACTTGGAAATATCAAACCATTCCTTTCCATCTCTGTCCTATTCAATACCATTGAGGTTCTCAAGAATTCTATACACATCCATGTTTTCATGAGACTTCTTGAGTTCACTAGACATAGAAAAAATAAAAAAAATAATGAATGTTTACTTATTCACACAAATATTTTTCATAGAAAAGGAACTCTTAATTAACAGAATATTTATCCATCAGATCATATATTTGAGTATTCTAGTATGTAATAATTCCATTCATGTTTTAAAATAACCCAAAGTAATATGAACCACTCCTTGAAATTACTTATAATGTGGTGACTGTATTTATCCAATATCAATCATAGGGAAAATTTGGACTATGAGATTGAAAAGTCAATATAAAATTAAATAATATATTATTAGAAAATTTTTTTAACTATAAATTATGTGTTTAATAATAAATTAATCATTTTTTATTATATATCCCACTATTTTATCAATTCCCAATAGCCCTCACCACTGAACTTGGATTGTCTAGTAGCTAGAAAATTATAGTTTCAAGGATCCATATAACAATTTTATAACCCCAATGAGGATTGGTAAAGTTACTTATAAATATTTAGTTATGAAAGTCTTTGCCAACTATGGGATTACAACTCATTGATCTGATGAGTGGACTCCCCTATCATGAAAACTGGACTTAGATTTCCTCAAAACACGCCCCAATGTTACATCAAATCTATAAACGACTAAATATATTGATGTAATATGGTTATGTAAACCCATAAAATCCATAATAACTCTATATTAAAAGTAAGGTTACCAATAAAGGTTTGTAAAACACTTAATTATAAGGATTTAATTCCTAATCAAGGATAGGTATGAATTAATATTTGATTTAGGTATTTTAATGATTCATGCATAAATTTTATCCTTTACATGTATTTTTAATATTAAGTGGATGTTACTTAATTAATTAACCATTATTGATAAAATATTTATGCATAATCCATTTATTTAAATTCCAACATTGCAAATTATTTTATTTATTTATGTGATCACAATCTTCTATCCCTAAAATATATAATTTCATAGACACAGATAATTAAATAATTAAATGACCCATTCATGAGATTTATGTAATGGCTGATCTAATGAGATACCATTAAATAAAACTATGAACTAAGGAAAATAACTCATATTTATATTATTAACATGAGTTACAACATTCCACCTATCCATATATATAACACCTAGGTTGGAATAATCATTATTCTATCTTCAACCACCTTCACGCACCATGGGTAAATCTATTATTTACAAGTATTTATAACTCACACATAAGTGAGGGGAACCAAAGGATTGGTTTAAGGGGATTTAAATAAATATCATTGGACACACATGTCCCTTATAATAATGGATGGAGGGATGAACCATAGGCTATAACATTTAATTTAATAATAAACAATTTCAAACCCATGTAATAAATTAACTTAAATAAATTACAACACATACAATGGTCTTGTTACAGCTCATAAATTGTCATTCATGCAATGTATATGCAAAAGTAAATGGAAAAAATTCATTTTTTATATTTTCTTGATTGTTAAGATGAACATGATTCCTTTAGTTAATTAATTAAATAATTGAATCCATTTCTTCTTAATAACCATCCAAATTCATTTGGAGATAACCGTCGTAATGGAATTAATGGAAAATAAATGGTGGAACTAGAATTTTTTTGAGTTATTATAATAAATTAATTGAGAATTTAAGATTCTTTAAAACCCTTATTAAATTTTCATACACATAAGTGAAAATAAAATAAATAAGGTTTTAATTCTAAAATTTTCAATTTAATGTAATTTAATTATTACATTAATTGGAAGACTACATGAAATATACTATCTATATACATATCATGTAAATAGATTTTCATGTATCTAGGATAAAATTCTAGGGCTTCAGGATGTTTAATTGGCCAGAATACATGTTGTGTAGATACTTTCTACACACCATGAATCTACTTTATATGTGGATGAGATACTAGCCTGGGTCTTTGGCATGTATTTTGGAAGATTTCACAGTTTGTACAGGCTAGCTACACGTCGTGTTGTCTGAATTCCTCATGCCCTTGCATCCCACCGAATGAATCAGTGTGTTCCCATGCAAGAGAATAAATGATGTGTGCACTACAACTATATGACATGTATCTCTAATATCATGTGTCTATATAACAAGACTAAAAAATTTGTGTCTATTTTAGATGGGTGAATTGATGGACTACATTCTATGTACACCACACACATTTAATAAATATCATTAATTCTCTAGGTTGTCAGTCTCACATGGTATGACCATGTGTAATGATCACAAAGTTTGTGCAATTTACACTGCTAACCCATGTAGACTACATGGAGTGTAGGCCGTATACATTCTATGTAATACGATAATTGTGTGTTAGGTTGGCTGGTCAAAACATGGTGTACACTGTGTGTAATGACTACGTGGATTCCTGTGTATCCCCCAATATGGCTCGGTGTAGCATAAAAGGGTACATAATGTTTAATCTGGCTACATTCCATGTAACACTATTTTGACAGAAAAAATTTCATAGTTCATGATGGAATCTGTTGTCATTATTTATCTGTTATTAGACCTTCAAGTAATTTATACAATAAATAAACATGATTAATATGTCAATAACATGTAAGTTCAAATCATATTAAAGAAAATAATTTAAATTGAATATTTAACCATTATTTTTTATATATAAACATTCAAATAAATATTTATAAATTTAATCAAGATCTCCTGGATACTAGCTATAGGTTATGGGAACAGTGGAAACATGCAGTGGTGGGAAATATATTATTTTTTTTTAATATTAGGTTTCTTGAAACCCTAAGTAAAAATATTTCTCACTGAATTTATGATTAATTTATTTAATATAAGAATACAAAATACTTATCCTTAGGATCTTTCTTTGATGTGAATGTTTATCACATTAAAAGAACTTTTCTGTTTCCTTCATTATGCTCAGAGGATCCAAGGATAGAATCACTCTAGCAGTGAATCAGACATTCTCCTTTGATCTATATGCAATGCCAATAAATCCCTAAGTGCTAGTATGGAAAATAAATTATCTTGTTTTATTTGTGTTGATCACTCATCCTTCAACCTTGAAGCTGTTTCTTTTAGGTGTCTCATTATAAGAGGGAGAGAGAAGGATGAGTTGAGAAATAATTTGTTCTATATAATAATTCCTTATTTTGGATTTTACACCCTACGCAATAGACATAACCATTGAAAAATCATATTATCAATCCATAGAGCATGAAAATGTGAAATTATATAAAATAATGTGGGAAAAATCTAAATATTGAAAATATAAAACTAAACTAAGAAATAATATATGATAATGACTCCTTGAAACACATGTATAGAATATGAAAGCATTATGATTCTATCACCTATAGGTTCCACTAAGCTCCCAATACATTGATATTATTTCAACTAAGATCACTAAAAAATAATTAATCATCTATATAAGGAAAACATTATATAGGGCCATACAACATGTACCATACAAACATGATTTACAAAACAGAAAAACCACATGGAATGTCTAAATTGAGTACACGATGTGTATGTCCATGTAGCTTAATTAGTAAATACCATTTATATGCTAAAAAGATAAGCTATAAACATATATATATTTTGATTTATCACATTGTGTGTAACACTGAATAGATATCTTGACTAGTAACCCATTAAAACGTCATGGTAGATGACCTTGGACCATACGGTGTATAGATGGAAAGCACACCCCATATGATATTTACTTCTCTTAGAAACCATATCCCCAAATTCCATTATGACACACAATATGTGAATTTGGATCACATATCATTTGATCATAACATTGATATCCAAATCTATCGTTATTCAAAAAAACATATTGCCGCTTCTAGTATCTCCTTTTAACATATAATGACCTAGGTTTTTTGTTGTTTTTATTTAGGTCAGATCATTGATCAACTATATGAGTTTGGATACTTTTGATATTTTAGGGAATTTAGTATAGTTCAAGGATTATGTATCGAGAGTTTGAATGGGAAGGGACATTGATCATTTATGGAATTATACCTATTGTGTTTTTGGGGAGTGTTTAGTGAATTAGAGATCTATTTTGTACATGATTTGATGAAATTTTAAATTTCAGAATTGTTTTTGGATGAATTTAGAAATATTTTTGAGTTATAATGAATTTATTGGAATTTTTAAAAATCTGTTACATATGTGTCACATTACATAAGTGTAATAATATTAGATATATAAATGTAAACTCTTAATTTTTGTGAGTTATCCTTGAAGGGTATGAAAAATGGATTTGTCTAGTATTTTTTTGGAAGTTACTATTATGTACAGGTATCCTATATATAACATTCTTACACATATTTATGAATGGATAAGTACCAAGTTGAGTATGATATATAATTTTAAACTCCACATAGCTAAATTTTACTTTTTGATGTGTAAAAGTATTTGAGATGATACATAAGAGAAACTATAGTGCTACCTTATATACAAAAATGTAAATCTATGGATAAAGAGTAACATAAGGGTAACTCTGTTATTTATAAGTTTCATACGATGAAGTGTAATCCTTCTAAGTGTTTGACATACACTTTGGTACATAATAACAATTCATTATTATGTAATTTTCATCCAGGTATTACCAAGAAAATAGTGATTTATGCAAAAACTTTGTGATATCTATTGGACATTACCCTAATACATATGATTCCTTATTGAGTTCAGAAATTGGTAATATATAGAAGTCTACCTATGATATGTAATGGAAATATTTTAATATATTAAGGTAATGTGATATGTAAATTCTATTGTTTGATAATGTGTTAGTGTTTCCAATGATACATAAATCTCATTTGGGTGTGATACATAAGGGTAATTCCCATGCATATGGTTTGGAGTACTTATCAAAAAACGATTATGAATAATTATTTATATATTTTTATAAAATAATTAAAATTAATTTTAAATGAATATATTTGTGTGTAAAGATAAGGTTTAGGGATATTTCAACTATATCACTATTTTTATACCTAATATTATTATCTCATTTTAATATTCATATGCAAGTGAGTTTTTTAAAAATTATTATAGGATATTCAAATAAACTAATTAAAGAGGTATACATGGGTAAAGTTGGATTAAACTGATTTTTTAATATTGGGTTCTCTTACCATTTCTCTATTTTATATTTATTATTCATAAATCACTAATTTTTTAGATGATCCATGTTTTCCTAATTGATGATGAATCGGTCCATGTTATTCAACGAATACTATCCTACTAACCCCAAGTAAATGGTTATTTATTATTTATTTTATTATATATGTGTCTAATTTTTTTTAATACATGGGAATTAGTATGATCATGTGAGAGGCCAAAAATGGAACCACATTTGATTTCCATTATTTAGAAGAAATACATATAGGTACTTCTATGTGGAATTTTATTAATTTTACCTAGTATGATGTTCATTAGTTGTTTTATAGTTTGATGGGTATGATACCTTATGTAGTGGATTATGTATTATTGAGATGTGATGTGATTAGCTGGTGAAAAATGATGGAATATATCATTGTTGTGGTGGTTAAGGAGTTTCACATATGTTTAGACTTAAGGATTGTGATATCCACTAAATATGTTTTATAGGATGTTGGTGTCATCCATGCGTAAGATAGGGTATCTGAGGTGATTTTATCCTCCCATAAAGGTGGTATACACTATAAATTGAATTTCATTAGGTTTGTGTTTTTTAATAATAACACAGATTTTAGATATGTGTCAATTGTCCATGAAATGTGATGGAGATCCCTGAATAAGATTTATATGTTCATTTAACATGTATGGTTTACTATAGGTATTTAAAAAATGGTTTTGGTAAGGTTCAGATGCCTAATGGACTTGAGTTGTGAAATTTAGATGATTCATTAGGTTTTCATGGTTGACTCATAGTAGTTATTTATGATTGGGCATATAATTACAAGTGATATGTAATTTTTGAAAAGGATAAGGGAACATATAATCTAGTAGTCTATAGATATATAGTTTCACTCGATATCTGTTTGAATAATGTAATGTATCAATCGATAATGGTTGAGAAAGAGTGGAAAAAGTTGTATGGTGTTTTTTGGTTATTTTTATCATGGATTCCATACATTAGTATACTTATAGATATTAGCCTACGACTTCAATAGTAGCGGACTAATGATTTTATAATCACACCCTACAATTTCCCTTATGGATGTTTGGAGATTCCCTTTTCTTTGGTATAAGTAAGTGCAATGGTTTGATATAAAGAAACTAATTGTCATGGGAGTTTAGATGGTGTATGTGTTTCATTTAATAGTTTTACTAATTGGTAGGGTGGATACTTACTGTTGATATAATTATTTATATTAGTTAGTTTTAGGATAATACATATACTATCATCCTTTCAATACTAATGTTTACTCTTGTATGAATAACTCAACATAGTAAATGTGGGATTTTGATAAATTATATATGTTCCAACTTCATGTTATTTTTATATCATGTTTTTATCTTATTATTGTGTTATTATCATTAGAGGGTGTAATATCCCAACACTCACATCTTATAAACTAATATCTAGTATATAACCTTTCGATAATGGGTAGTCATGCATATGGTCTTATGAGAATCTTATCTAGATAGTTTAGACTGATATCATTTTCTATAAAACATATCATTCTCAAAACACCATGGTTGACCAACTCAAGAACCATTTCACCTCTAGTGGAATTCATCAAATATATTTCATTAAAAAGACCACATGAAAAATGTTTAAAAATTCCCTCAATAAACTACACATCGGTTCCCTATAGGATCCCGCACCACCACATCTCTGATGATGTTTCATAAAACCTTCCATATTCTATAATCTCCATTACACACTTCCATGATCAAATATATTATTCACAATACTGGATTTCAATCATTCATAATATCATGTCAACATTTTCAATTATTTTTAATAGCGAATTCCAATAGAAAATATATAAAAAAAAGATTAAGTATAAGGAAAAACATGATAGTAAAATTCATAAATCATGTTTTTATAATGGGGTTTTTAAGGACTTCATATTGTTAATCAAGTGTTGATTCACTAATTATGGATAATGTGTGAAAATATATATGTTTTTCATATAAGTTGGAGAAATAAAGATTCAATGTTTTTTAGTCATACTATAAATTCACATATATTAATTTAATATAATAAATTTACATGGAATTCACAAAGAATGTATATAAGAAATTGAAATATTAGTCCTAACTTGATTTGGTATCACTAATTGGGGTTGATCTCATTAAAATTTGATTCTATTATATATCCTCATCCAAAAAATCATCTTTCATCAAAAGATATCTAAGCCTCCGCATGGTCACACTCTACTAATTTCCCACTAATTAGGGTTTATAGATGCTATAAAAAATTATAAAAGTTAATGATGAATATATAAGGGTATCTTGGGAGGCCTATGACCTGTACTTACGAATCTGGTACAAAAACATACTATATTGTTTTTTATAAAGATTAACTGAAAAATGTACAGTCATTTACATATGTAGATTATTTCTAGTCTATTCTTTGGAGGAAAAGTAACATTATTAAAATTTATGAAAATAAAATAATAAAAAGTTAGCGATTGAACTTTTCTCATGCTATCTCCTTATCAAAAATAAACTTGATGAAATGCCTAAATGATCCTGATTTGTTTATTAAAACATAGGGTGAGCATAATTTCTTAATAAGGGTTTTTTAAAAATCCAGTAAAACCTTTTTTAAAATGTATTTTTAAAATTATTTTTAAAATAATTTTGAAAATACTTTTGAAAATACTTTTGAAACTACTTTTGAAAACACATTTGAAAATAATTTGGACATAACCTTTAAAAATTACTTTAGAAAACTCCTTTGAAAACAATTTTGAAAATATAGAGATTTGGAATTTTTTTATAGAAATACTATGAAAATAGTTATAATTTTAAAAACATCATTTTGAAAAAACATTTAGAAAATATATTTGAAAACGATTACACATTTTAAAAACATTAATATAATTTTTGAAAAAACTTATGCTTTTGAAATGGTTTAAAAATAATCTAGTGAATTTTTAGAAAATATGAAGCATGGTTAGGAAAAAAACCATGGGGATACTTAAAAAATTTAAGGCTCTCTAGGCCTAATCACTTTCCATAGGTATGAGTTCACTCCCCACTTACCTTTCTCGTTTAAAAAGTACAAGCTCCAATTTTTTTTATAAAATAATTTTCATCTTTCCTTACATATATATACATTTCTGACAATAGTTTTATCATTAAAAACATGATAATGTATTATTATATTTAAATTTTTTTCTAATATAAATATATATAAATATATATAAATAAAAACTTTAATTGGAAATCATATGATCACTTTGGTACAACCAAAACTCATGAAAATTAGATTCTTCATTAATGCATGGGATATTAACAAAAGAATGATTAACACACATGTATTTAAAACTTCATTCATAAATTCATAAAAACCATTTTATTGAAATAAGGAATAAAATGTAAAATATTATCCTTTAAAAGTCCATCCTTGAATAAAAATATCATTTTATACATAAAATAATGGTGTGAAGGTATAAATCTTTATATAAAATAATAGTAATTTTGAAATTACTATTCATATAAATTAATAATTTTAAATATATTGATATATAATTTTTATTTCATAAAATTGTTATAAGAAAAATAAATTACATAATGAAAATACAATTATAAAAGTAACATTTTTGAAATAAACACTTATCCTTGCATGACCAACTTGAGTAAGATGGTTATTTTAAATTGATACAATACATGAATTTCATACTCATTTATGTAATAATAATGGAACATGTTTATATAAATATATGTATATATACACTTATATCACAAAATCATAAATTTTAAAAGTATTATAGACACTTTAATAATTATGAAAATCCCTTATCATAATTAAAAATTACCTTCATATAAAATTAGAGGCTATAGAAATAAATAGCCTTAAATTTGAAGATATATACCTATATAGATATAAATACAAACACCCAAGTTTGATAATACTAATATAATAAGAATTTTTGAAATAAACAAAGAGGAAAGTTTGAAAAAACACATATTTATGTGATTTTAATTTAAAAATAATATATACTTATGTGTATACAAACTTGAATATAAATTGGAAATTATAAACCTTAAACAACTATTTTTTTGAAAATAATATATAAATATAATACACCCTTACCTACTGGTAACTGAAAATGGTTTCTTTTCTTGGTTGGGGTGTTTGGACCAAAGTGATAATAGGGAGTTTCTTCTTGCTTAAGGGCACTCAAACTAGGTGTAAATGAAGGAATATTTCTAGGCTCCGACTTCTTCTTCAAGGGGAATTCTCACTGTAAGTGGGTATATATATAGGGATAGATGGGATCATATTTGAATGTAAAAATGATGGTGAACACAATAAACAGAAGCCTACCTCAATGATTTTAACATAATAGAGCTATAATATATGTCTTGTGGGGTAGGTATTGGAAATTTCTTCGATTGAAAAATGTGTATATTAATATCACTATTTTAAATTGTTCACATTTACTTTTCCAATGGAAAACAATGGTTAATAGGGTACTTTTCATAGGCCGAGCATGTTGTTTATTCATAGATAAGGATGAATAAGAAGAAAAACCAGAGGGAAGGATAGGATAAAGGTGATACCAGTTGTCTTATAGTAGAAGAATCAGTGAACAATGAGGTCGTGAGGGGAAGATGACTTAGGGAAGAATACAAAGGATAAAGGGGATGATTCGACGACTGAAATAAATCAATCCAATGGCCGGGATATAACTGATGTTTTTTATCAATCCCACATTGAAACATAATATGGTCCACGACTTCTATATAATCTAAATAGTGACATTAGATAAGAAAAAAAGAGCCTTATACATGGGCCTACGCAGGCTTCAGTATACCCATGCACCATCTAGTCCATGCAAGAACATGATATACCCAAGCTATGTACGACATGAACATGGACAAAACTAAACCTCCAGGCCCACTGGTGAGGACTAGCTCCCACCGAGTCATTGAGCATGCCCAGTGTGTGACCCTACTCTATGTGGTGAAGATGTATAAGGATAGTTGGCCTCATATGGTATAATTTTTTACTAAGTGTTTCTAAAAAAATGAAGGAAAAATAATTATTTTTCTCAGCTGATTATTATATTTTTTTAGAAACTAAGTATTGAAATTTTAAATTAATGCCTAATTATTTTAGAATTTTTCTATTGTTATATAATTTTATTAACCACATAATATTATTTTATAAGATCCAAAATTTTAATTACTAATAATTATATTACTTAGTGTAATTTTTTTACAATTTGGAAGTTCGTTCATAGTTAAATTATAAATTACACATTGTTAACACATGATAATTATTTCTAATATTAACAACTTGGAAATATTCAAGAAGGGATTATATAAACACCTAAATATTATTTATATATAATTGTTATAAAATAGTTTTTCTTAAGAAATAATAATATATTAAACACATATAATATTAAAAATGAGTTTTCAAAATAAATTTCATTATGTTAATAATGTTAAACTATATCTTGTTTCCTGAAAATACATTTACTAAATGAATTAATATTTAAATTAATACATTTTCATTAAAATATACATATATTTTTTATTGGAAATAAAAATAATATTTTATATTCCACTTTAATTTATCAACCAAATATAAAATGATTAAATAAACATATCTAAGTTTATATCAAATTATACACTATTTTCCCTTAATTATAAAACAAATTAATAAGTAAAAATTTATTACAAGAAAAATAAACTTAGAATTTCTCAGGCATTACATTATACCAACATTAAATAGAATTTCGTCTTTGGAATTATTTTATCATACTTAAGAAAAATTATGAAATTAAAATTTCAAAATATAGAAAACTTTAATTAACACAATTATATATTTTTAAAGTTCACTTAACTTATTTGGAGTTAAAAAGTAGATTTATAACTCTTAGATTCTTCACCAACTAAAAGTTTATAAAATAGAGGTCTTACTAAAAGAATATACTTAGAAACTTAACATATTTTTAACCAAATTTTATAATCTCCAAAGTTATCTAAACCATTCCTTTGATACCAATTATGATTCTCTAGACCTGTGCTTCTGTATCCAGTTCAAATTTTTTTGTATATTTTATATAACAAGTAACTGAAAAATATATAATAATTTACTTATGAAGATCTTTTGTAGTCTATAATTTAGAGGAAAAGTATCATTATTACAAATTATTAAGATAATTAATAAAAAGGCCGAAATGTAACTTTGATCATGCTAACTCCTTATCAAAAATAATCTACAAAAAACATCTAAATGGTCCTTAAAACATCTTATAAAAATATAGGGTGAGCATAATTCTCCAATAAGGGGTTTTTTAAAAATATGGTGAAAACCTTTTTAAAAAAAACTTTTTAAAATAATGTTGAAAATACTTTTGAATATACATTTTAAAATAATTTTGAAAATACATTTTGAAAATAATTTTGAAAAATAATTTGATAATACTTTTGAAAATATATATCTTTGTAAAATATTTTTTATAAATATTTTGAAAATACTTATAATCGTGGAATCATCATTTTAAAAAAACCTTTAAAAAATATATTTTAAAATACTTACCCATTTTGAAAACATTATAATACGTTTTGAAAATAAATATGATTTTGATAATAATTTTAAAATAATCCAATGTTTTTTCAGATAATATTTTGAAAATTTTTGAAACAAAAACCATGGGACCAATTCAAACAATGAAGGCTATCTAGGCCTACCCACTTCCCTTAGGTATGATTTCACTCCCCACTTTCCTTTCAGATTCACAAAGTCCAAGTGAAAATTTGTTTTATAAATTTTTCTTGATCTTTACCTGTACACACACACACATATCATCGAAGTTTTATATTTAAAAAATAAAAATGCATTATTACATTTACACACTTTTACTTATGTAAATATATTTAAATATGAAATTTAATTGGGAATCAATTGTTCACATTGGCACAATCAAAACTCATGAAAATTATATTTTTAATTCATGCATGGAATTTTAATATAAGAATGATTAACACCCATGTATTTAAAATATCATCCATAAACTCATAAAAATTAATTTTATTAAAATAGGGAATAAAACATGAATCTTTATCATTTAAACAACCATTATTGATTAAAAATATCATTTTATACATAAAATAATGGCATGGAGGTATAAATCTACTCATAAAATAATAGTAATTGTGAAATTACTATTCTCATAAAATAATAGTTTTAAATATATATATATCTAATATTTCTTTTATAAAATAATCATATGTAAAATAAATTATATAATGCATATAAAATTATAAAATTAATATTTTTAAAATAAAAATTTCATCATTGCATAACCAAATTGAGTTAGATGGCACTTTGAAATTGAAATAATACATGAATTTCTTACCGATTCATGTTATAATAATTGAATGTATATATATACATATATTTATATATACACATTTATCACAATATAATAAATTTAAAAAAAGTATATACACTTTTATAGTTTTCAAAATCACTTAAAAAAATTTGAAATTACCATCATATAAAATTAGAGATTTTTGAAATAAATAACTTGCAATTTGAATATATATACACACACATAGATATATCCAAGTATAAGAATGAATATATAATTATACGTTTTGAAATAAAGAAACCATGGAGTTTGAAAATAACACATATGTATGTGAATAAAATTTTAAAATAATATATAATTATATGTATACAACCTTGAATATAAATTAAAAATTATAAACATTAAAGTGAACATATTGATTTTTTTAAAAATAATATATATATATATAATACAGCCTTACCTGATGGAAACTGAAATATGGTTTATCTTCTTGGTTGGGGTGTTCAGACTAGAGTAATGGAAGAGAGTTTCTATTTGCTAGAGGGTACTCGAACTTGGTGGAAAGTAAGGAAGATGGCTTGGGTCATAATTCTTCTTTGAGATTCATTCCCACTATAAGTGGGTATATATATATATGGAGAGAGGGGGTTAGGTTTGAAGGTGGAAATGATGGTTAATATAATGATCAGAATCCTACCTCAAGGATTTGAACATAATGGAGTTTGAATCCATAGATTGTAGGGAAATATAAGGCAATATCTCTGATTAAATGATGTAAATATATATATATATCTTTATTTTAAATTATTTACATTTATGTTTCCAAGGGAAAACAATTGTTAATAGGGTTCTGTTTGTAGTTCAAACATATTGTTTCTTCCTAGAGAAGGATGAATAAGAAGAAAACCTAGTGGGAAGAAGAGGATAAAGGTTATGTCAGATCGCTTATGGGAGAATGATAGATGAATAGTGAGTTCATGAGGGGAAGATTACTTGGGGAATAAGAAGAAGACTAAAGGGGATGATTAGACGACTGAAATAAATCGATTCAACTGTCGAGATATAATTGATGTTTTTTATATATCCCACATCAAAACATAAAATGGTCTACTAATTCCATATAAGAAAAATCATGACATTCAATTAGTATAACAAAAAAGGTCCTTATATGTAGGCCTACATAGGATATTTCTTACCTATACACCATACAATCCCTCCAGGAGCGTGCTATGCCCAATCTATAGGCATCATAAACTTAGTAGAACCTAAACCTTTGGGTTCTCTGGTCAATTATGGCCCCCACCTGTTTGTCGAGCATGTATAATGTGTGCTCCCACTATGTGTGGTAGAGCTGGTTAAGGCCAATTCGCCTTATATGGCCTATTTTTTTCTAAGGATTTCTAAAATAACTATGGTTGAATACTTATTTTTCTCACCTGATTATTTTTTTTGTAAACTAAGTATTATAATTTAAATTTAATGCCTACTTATTTTAACATTTTATCTTGTTAAATAAGTTTATTACCCACTTAAAATGATTTTATAAGATCTAAAATTTTACTTACTAATAATTATACCCTTTAGTGTAATATCCATACAATTTGAAATTTAATTCTTTCTTAATTCATAAATTACACATTATTAACACATGATAAATATTTCTAATATTAACATCTTATAAAAATTCAAGAATTTATTTTATAAAAACCTAAAATGTATTTACATATAATTATTATAAAATAGTTTTTATTCTAAAATAATAATATATTAAACACATATAATATTAAAACAAGAGCTTCCAGAAAAATGTTTCTTTAAGTATAAAATGTTAAACATTATCTTGTTTCATGAAAATAAATTTACTTAAAAAAATATAAAACATAATATGTTTTCATTAAACTATAAAAATATTATATCTTAGAAGTAAAAGTAATATTTTATGTTCCATATTAATTTATCAACAAAATTTAAAACTATTAAAGAAATATATCCAAGTTTATGTTAAATTATACTTTAGTTTTCTTAATGATATAAAAATTAATCAAGAAAAATTTATTAAAATAAAACCATACTTAGAATTTCTGGGGCATTACATACTTACGATTAACATATAAAATAATCAATTGTTTATTAACTAGTTTTCTTTATTTAAGAAGACACCCAAAACAGTAAGACCCATGGGTCCTAGGTTGTGAACCAATGTCACCCCAATCCTAAGGTTAAAAAATAATTTGGATGTAATCATAAGTATTGGTTTACCCATCATGAATTTCAATTTAGAGGAAATTCTAATTTTCCACAGACAAGTATGCAGGCTAACAATAATATATAATATGTAATACATATATATTTCAGAATTAATGATTATTATTCAATGAAAATGAATTATATAACCATTCATTACATGTTATTTAAGATATTCTAAAGCATTTAACTATAAAAAACTGAATCCAAAAATCCTCTCCATTAACTAGGATTTTCATTATAAAAAGCTCAACCTACTCATAATGGTAATGGTAATGAGAATGTATTAGATAAAATACACTTGGTGTTTGGTATGGTTTCAATGTTTTGATAATTAATTAGAAAAAATATTTAATGTGGCATATGTAGTCATCATGGAATCCATTTATTTATGGTTGTAAGATATTTGGGTTGACACTGGTGTGGTTTGATGAAATTATGAAAAATATTTCTGAGTACTAGGATTTGTAAATTTTCATAAGATCCTGATCATTTTTTTCCTCTAGACCAAGTTTATTTGTATTGTGGTTCTAAATTAGTGGCATTATGGCCAATAGTTATGTTATTGAAAATGAAATGGTATTTGTTTTGGTCTTATCGAACTTAGAATACTTGCATATGGGATCAATACAAGTATCATCCTAGTAAAACACATGAGTCATTAGCTCTTTGAATGTGTTACTATTGGTTTCATGGGTGTCACTCTATTCATGAATATGTGTCATTTTGTATATGGAAAATTTATTTGTAAATTTCTATCAATATAATTTTATGATATGTTCAAAGAGAGATTTTTCATATTCCATATTTTGAATAATAAATATATATAATAAAATATGAATCAATATGAAATATAATTTTGATTATTTTATAGGAGTTATTGAATGGTTTTTGGGATTTTAAGATATACGTGTGGTAGGTGTAAGATAATTTTGATGGGTGTATTTCATAATTACCATATTTTTAGAGAATTATAGATCCTATTATGGGATTAATATTTCTTCATGGAATGAGTATGTTTTATAATATGGATGGGGGAATTTTCTCTCATGAAAATGAAAAAAAAACAAAAAAAAAACATAGGTTTTCAATAAGTCAGTTGAATATATATGTTTTTAAGAATTTCCATGAAAATAAAGTGAGAGTTTACTCCTTTCATTTTTTATTGTGTAATTTTTATAAATTAGAAGAAGTGGAGTGGCTATCCTAGTTCTCCATGGGGGTGAAAAAGAAAAAAATTGGGATACAATGGGAGTTTTAGTTCTTGAATCTAGATGGTTAAATAAGATAACCACATATGGTTTTCCAAAATCTTACCTCACATGTAGCTCATTTAGATAGTGTTAAACTATTACACTAACATGGTGGATTTTTATAATAATTTCCTAGAGATATTGATTGACACAGTAAGAGATGTGGTAAATAGGTTATGAAAATGGGTGGTGCATACCTCAAGGTGTGTAAGGTTAGTGAGAATCTATGTGTATGTTTATAAACTATGAGATTTATTTGGGAATCTCCATATATGTAATCATTAATTTAGTGAGATTTAGAGTCATTGGTTTATACACATATTTTTGTATATTCTTCTTAGACTAATCCATTTGGTTGAATAAAGTTTAACCAAACATGTCATTTATTATAATAAACTAGGGTTTTAATGAAATAGAATATAACCGTCCCAATTAATTATTAAATAAGATCATTATTAAGGTAAAGTTTCAATTGAAAAACCCTAATTCACCCCCACCCTACTAAAGAGAGTGATCCTTATTCACCCCAAATCAGAGTTTAGTCATTATTGGGGACCAATAAGTGGAATAAAAGAAAGGTTCTATATGTATCTCTCTATTAGTTGTTTTATGGTTGTAGTGATGAATAATAATGAAATGTTAATTTTTTATTTCAACAACGTACTTATATATAAGAATGAGATAAAACTAAGTTTTTGTTCATTCATAATAGATGTGAATATGGCTATAGTTTATGAAATATATACATGTTTGGAAAATGGAGAATTAACAGATAGATAGAAAATGGTGTTTTTTATTCCAAATAAATAAATACTATTGGGGGAGATATAGATAACCCTATCTTGACTAAGGTGATTTCATTAAAGAAATATTATGTGATGGGGGAGAAGACTCTAATTTTGTTTTAAGTTGATTCTCTAACATCCCAAGGGGATAAAGAATATAAAATTTTCCTATTTATTAATATTTGTGAATTAAATATTAATTTTAATTTAATGGGGATTCCATGTTCAATGGAGTACCCGATACACAAAAACTGGTTTCTTTGAAATCTTACATTACATACAACGTTAAGTTATACCGAAAAATAATATAATAATATTATTATTTTAAATGGTAGTTAACGCATAGCCGTTTAATTGTAAGGAATGAACATGACTAACTACAATATGATTATAAATGTTTGTTAAATGTTTTTACATTTATCTAATAAATGTTAGAAGCTTAAAATGTGAATGATTCCTATTTTAAGCATAAATACTCTAATTTTCATAAAAGGTCGATTTACTGCCTTTTGATGGAAAAACCTCTTTAAATATACTTTTGTTCACTTTTATATGTTTTTTGACAAAATAAAATTCTCCTCTATAATCGGTACATCAAAATTTACTTTGGGTAAATTTTTAGTATTTTTCTGATAAAATTCATTTTAATGAATAGTGAAAAATACTATATTTTAATTCAAAACTTACTTTTAATATAATTTATTTATATTGTTATATTATTTTTTAATTAGTTTTAAAGTTTAATTAGATTATATTTTTACCATTTAATCCAATGTTGGTCATTGGATTTAATTTTACTTTGAAATTGGACATAAACAAGTGTCAAACTTTTGATAGTTATCATCTCTTTAAAACATGTTTTTTGTTTTAACAACGAGAATTAATTTTAAATTAATTAGTGAATCTCTATGTTTTAAATTTAGTAAAATAGATTTCATTTTTGAATTTGTAATATCAAATATAACTTAGGCTGAATTTTTGGTATTTTTCTGAAAAACTACAATTTTTGATGAATAGTGAAAACTCTGAGTAGTAGTGAAAAAACCAGCTTCTTCATTTAATTGAAATTTTACCACTTCTGTGAATTTAATTTCAAAAATATGACATACATGGTCATTATAAGTAAGTAAAATGTGGTTAAATAAGATGAAAATAATTTTTTTGAATAGTAACTTTTGACTTTGATTTACTGCGGTTAAAGGTAAATAGGGTAATTCAAGGTAAAAATAATATTATAATAATATAAAATTACCCCAACACATTTCCTTACATTATTTAATGAGTCATGGATTACCAAAAAAATCCTTGGGTGATATTTCTAGCCTTTTAAACCCATTTCGGTAAGATAATGACATTAATAACTTTTTATTTCAAGTAAAAATAAAAACATCATAAACATATATAGTTTTCCTAAAATAATTTTAATGTGGGGTTATATAATTGATATATTTGACTATAAATATTAATTATAAATATAAAAATATTTCTTACATCATGGTATTTTATTTATAATTTTTAGACAACAAATAAATAAAATTATTTATGACACAATAATGATGAAGTGTTTACCTCATTAATGAATGATTTAAATAAATAAGATTATAAAGATTAAAAAATTTTCCAAAATATGTCTAATTCTTATTTGATAACATTATTTCTAACAAGAGTCATCTTATCTTTGAATTTAATAAGTTTTGGGCCTTTATAAACTGAAAATCATTTTATAATAAAATAATATTTTCAATATTTCCTAAAGTGCCCCTCCTCCCCTTATAGAAATCCATCACCTCTGACCCATTACTCACACCTCTCAAGCCCCATGGCTTGTCCAAAATATTCCCAAATAAGCCCTCAATATTTCTATCTTTCAGCTATAATCCTTACTTTTAGAAGAAGGCACTTCAAGTAAACCTTTTGGTTCAAACCAAAGGGAGATTTCAAATTTAAAGGTAACATCTTCTCTTAAGTTATTTTCTTTTATTTTACTTCTCCAACCCCCTAAATACTCTTTATAATTTTATTTTATAACAACACAAATATAATTAATATAAAATGTTTTTTATGATAATTATTCGAACTAAACTTCCACACACCTTAATTGAATGGATATGAACATACAGTTTCTGTGGACGATGAACTACTGCCTCACGAAACGATGATTATTCAAATATCTCCAACTACCTCTCAAGGTGGCCATTATTATGGGACTGTAATTATATATGATATATATGATATTTTATTTTATAAATATTCTTATTTAATTACCATTTAGAACATAGTTTTATGATTTTTATGTTGTATAAATACGATATTTTCATTTGAGGAAGTGCAGACTACCACCCCCTCAAAGTGATATGAATCATTGGTACCATACATGGAATGTATAAATTATGGTGTTAGTGAAATTATGTATAATATATAAAATATTATATTATACTGGAATTATAATATACCAATTTATCTTTAAGTTTTCATTTCATTAAAAAAGAAAAAAAGAAATGAAAGTTGCATTCTTGCGTATGTACGACTTACCGTCTCCCTGAATGGTGCATTTAATTTCTTAGGTACAAATTTTATATAATATTATAAATAAATATATAATGGATATATATGATATATAATATATGTAAATCATGAATATAATTATGGAGATAATTTACTTTTTACCACATGGACAAATTGTAATGATAACAAGTTTATTTTTAACTCAAATTCTGAACATCGACAAAATGTCTGATATGAACACAAATAATTAACTAATTGTTTTTGCAGAGTAATAAGTTATATAAAATTAACAATAGACTTTACAAAAGGTTATAAATAAATTATAAATTAACTTAAGTTTATTATTCAGGAAGAACAAGGAACAAACAAGTCAAGTTGGACACGAGGTAAGGGGTTTCTTATCTCACTTTTAATTCCGTGAGATTTCTATTATTTGCCACTTATTTCTTGAATGTGGTGTATTTTTTTACTTCCATTTGATATATATTATAATTATTCTATTTATATTAATGGTATTCTATGATTCATTTGGTGGTTTTTATCTTTTGGTCATACGACTCGATTGATTTCAACGAGGTAAGGGGTTTTCATCTCACTTTTTCTTCCTGTGAGATTCATGATATATTTTCCAATATTTATTTTTGTGTGGCATATGTACTACCCATGAATGTATTAATTTTGTAATATAATTTAATTTATGGGTATTCACATCTTCATGGTATGATCCTTCTTTCATGTGGTGTATGTTTCATAAGTTACCCAATCAGTAAGGGGACCTTTCACCCTCCTCTTTTAGTCAAAGACTTCTTTTATGTTAATTCTTTAAATTTCAATTCTAAAATGTTTGGATATGTTATTATATATACATATTGCTGTATATTTTATATACATGTGATTGTAGACCCTTTTCTCTCTCATAAACTCATTTTCTGAATTCTTAAGTGATGCCGTTAGATTGTCGAATTTCTGTAAGAGAACTTATTAACCCAATTTAAATTATTTGGGTTGAAATTATAATTATTGATTATGTAATGCTATGAATATGTGTTAATGACCTATTATTGTTTTAGACATAATATCCACTTATATTGGGTGTATTTTTCTTTTCCACACATAATTATGTGATTGATTTGTCCTTAATCTAAGGATATGATCTTTGCAAGGGACTTTGACTCAATTTACATTCCATTGAGACTTATTTGTTGTTATACACCAATTAAATTTTATATAGTGTATATACTTCCCTTTGAAATATTATATCATGAATCTATTTATTCTCAGGATATTATAATAATTGATTAATGTTATTCCCCAATTATTTGTATTCAAGTCTCTCTCATTTGGTTAAGAATAATTTAACTAAAATATAATTTTAAATGTTTTAAAGATTTTTTCTTCTAAATATTTCTCATTAATGTCCATATTTTAAAAATGGTTTTAAGGATTTATTTATATAGAAATTAATGTTTTTAAATTAAAATTTCTTTCAAAAGTTTCAAATTGTTATGGGATACTTTGATTCAAAAATATATTTATTAAATTTTTTAAATTGTTTTTAAAATGGTTTTGTAAAGCATTGATTATGTCAATATCTTGAAATTGTATATTGTTATTGAAATGTGTAAATTTTATCTTTACTTTATGCTTGTTTTATGTGTTATAAATATTTTATGGTTATCGGGCATTGTTTATGTATACGGGTGGTTCCAAGATAAACCTAGGGTAGGTGAGCCTGAGATAGCTCTCCAATGCATTGGGTAATATGATAGAGGTAAACATTAATGTTTGTCCTAAGAGATTTAGGGAATATACTATGATGGGTATTCCAAACAAAAATACCTACATAGTTGTGAAAGATACAACATAAGTATGTTACTAATGCCATAAGTTACCTTTATGATTTATGATTTTTGTTTGTTATTCATTAATATTTTGATTTCATGAGGCATGTTATGATTGAAAAGTATAGTTTCATTGATTTGTATTTATTAATGGGTTAATGATTCCTTTCCTTATTTTATAACCCTTACTGAGCTTTTTATGCTCATCCCATGTTTTGAGATGTTTTTCATAGGACTTAATGATGAATATGGTCAAGGATGGGATTAAGGAAAAGTCATGCTATCTAAAACATGGAACTAGACATGACTCATTTTTTAAGAGTTTTTATTTTATGAAAAAAATAAAAACTGAGTAGAAGTTTCTAATTTGTAATTTTTGATATGTGATGTAATAGTTATGGCATAATTATCTAAAACTCTAAACCCAAAATGATCCTCAATGTGAATTATTAATTTAATTTAAGATTCTATAATGTTTTAAGGCTGGGTCCTTATAATTGGTATCAAAGGTCTGTTTAGACAATAATAGGGATTAATATTTTTTGTTAGACACAGGGTTAGTCTCTATGCCTATTACTTAAGTTAAATCCTTATTTTTTTTAACTTTTTCAGATTAAGGAAAGTCTGTTACAAATCGAAGGAGGAGGATCTCAAATGATATTCCTATCTCTTCCTGATGACTTTCTTATAATAATTATTACAAAGTCATGTTCAGATGACTCTAAAACATTTTATAACATACAAATCACTTGTAAGAAATTGTTTGAGATATCAAATACCTCCGTTATACCTTGATACCATCGTGGATCATGGGTTTTATTTAATAAAATCTTATTTTTTCAATATTCTAATATTTTCCATAAAGGTAAATATTATCAAGGTATTTTCAAATATTTTAACTTATCACAAGATTTTGAAGCATATTATGATTTTGAAAAAGGTTCTAAAGAAGGATACCCTTGTAAAACCTATTTACATTTTATTTTAAATTATAGTATTTTAGCACATACTTATGGTATTTTAAAAGGACAATTGACAAAATGTTTAAACTCATACTTGGTCAGATGTTTTTATACAAAGCAAGTTTTCTCAGAGGTTTTTAAATTATATGTCATACATGATTATTTTCTAAAAATTCTTTTCTGTAATCACCCATATAACCCAATTTGTACAAGGTGTGTTTTGATAAAGGAGCATATGATTTTAAAGGATCTCTAAATCAGTGTCTCAATGCATGGACCATCTATCTACATGAACAAGATAATGATGAAACCAGGTGGACACCATGATAAAGGTATGATGTTATTTATTTTGGAATAATATTATTTTATGGAGGTAAAAAAAATAAAAAATTGTCAGTGTATATAATACATCATGAATTAAGATATTGAGGTCATTATGAGTTGGGATGAAATTGAGAGTCATAAGACAACCATTAAGGTTAAATCATGCTATGGTTATTTTTGAGGAGTTTATCTCATTTTGGGGAATTTTATAAAATTATATAGTTTTTGAAAAAGGACAACACGCAGACCATGCGACAACTCATCGCGTTAGACAAAGCTGCGGGAATCGAACCCAAAACCAAAGTGCGATTGAGATTTATTGCCTACAACTGGATTACTTGAAGTCCCTGGTTAGTATGTCTTATTCGTTTTAGTTAAATGATTTTTATTGATCAAGAATAAGTTTACTTAGGATCTTATGTTTTATCAAATTTATATCCTTAGTATAGAAAAATGATTTGGGGATTAAGTGATAAAGGTTATTTTGGAATACATTTTCTTTTTTTGGGAAACTATATGCCTAAGGAAAATAGAATACTTTAGGATTTCAGTTGATGAGTAATGGTGGAACTTCATTTTAGAAGAATCCATGTTTTTATTTTGGACATATGGATGTTTGAGTTATTTATGGAAATTATTAACCTATCATTGGGAATATGTGATTTAGTTAATTACACTTCAATATGAGACTTTAAGAGTAGTCAATGTTATTTAGAGATAAATGTTACGATTTATTATGGAAGACTATGTGATCAAATCCTTCTAAATTTTGGGTTTTAGACTTAGTTTGGATTATTTTAATAAATATTAAGGACATTTGTGTATTGAAATTTCTTTTTTGAGATTTGGGTATTGTTTATTCAATTTTGGAGATTAAGAGTAGTATTTATTTTTTTTATAAAAGATTATCCTTTTTTTGGATTATCTGATATTGTACTAACCATGTTGGTTTTGGTTAATGTCTAAAGACAGGGGAAATATATGGATCATCTTTTTTGGATTATGTGATTCTCTATAAGTTCATTATATCACTTCAGGTGTGACCAAGTCATCTTGAATACTCATCGTTTGGATAAAAGATGAGTTTTTTGTAGAAAATTACTAAAGGATGAAACTCTACTTGAAAAGTAAGTATATTTCCTTATGTCCTTAGGAAATATAATAAATAAATTCTCCAAATTGATGAAATTAACTTAAAACAAAAATTTTGTCCATTAACTTTTCCTACTAGGGAATCAAATACCATTTAACCCATCACATGTTTTTGATTTTCTGGTGGTTAACTTTCTACTAATCATCTTTTCTATCACTCTCTATCAGAACTTGACACTTAGTTTCTCCTCTATATCCATGTTTTCCTACATATAATCCTAGTATGGGTAATCTTGGGTGACCTTTTTACTTTTATTTATTTATTTTAACGTGATAGTTTTATTGACTCTTTTCCCGATGTGGGGCTTTTAATGTAGTTTTTGAGCCCAATTTGAAAATTGCGAGGACACAATTCCCAAAAGGGGGAAGGATGTAACATCCCATGTGAATAAAGAATATGAAATTTTCATATTTATTAATATTTTTGAATTAAATATTAATTTTAATTTAAAGGGTATTTCATGTTTGATGGCTTACACGATACACAATAACGAGGTTCTTTGAAATCTTACGTTACACAAAACGTTAAGTTATGCCAAAAATAATATAATAATAATATTATTTTAAATATTAGTTAGCACATAGCTGTTTTATTGGAATGAATGAACATGACTAATTAAAATATGATTATACATGTTTTATAATTATTTTAACATTTATCCAAGAAAAGTTAGAAGCTTATAATGTGAATGATTAGGATTTTAAGCATAAATACTCTAATATTCATTAAAAGGTCGATTTACTGCCATTTGATGGTGAACCCTCTTTAAATCTAGTATTGTTTATTTTTATATATTTTTTGACAAAATAAAATTCTGTTTTAGAATCAGGACATCAAAATTTACTTTGGGTAAATTTTTATTATTTTTCTGATAAAATTCATTTTTTAATGAATAATGAAAAATACTGTATTTTAATTCAAAACAGCCTTTAATATAATTAATTTATATGGTTAGATTTTATTTTAAATTGGTTTTCAAGTTTAATTAGATTATATTTTTACTATTTAATCCAATATTGGTCTTTGGAAGTAATTTCACTTTGAAATTCGATATAAACATGTGTCAATCTTTTGATTGTTTTTATTTCTTAAAAACATTTTTTTTGTTTTGACAACGGGAATTAATTTTAAATTAATTAATTTTACTTATATGTTTTGAATTTGGTAAAATAGACATCATTTTTAAATTTGGAATATCAAATATAGCTTAGGCTTAAGTTTTGGTATTTTTTTGAAAAACTTCAAATTTTAATGAATAGTGAAAACACCGAGTAGTAGTTAAAAAACCAACTTCTTCATTTAAATGAAATTTTACTGCTTCTTTAAATTGAATTTCAAAAATCATACATACATGGTTTTTATTATTAAGTAAAATGTGGTTCAATAAGTTGATAATAATTTTTTTTGAATAGTAACTTTTGACTATTATTTACCGCGATTAAAGGTAAATAGGGAAATTTAAGGTAAAAATAATATTATAATAATATAACATTACCTTAACACTTGTCTTTACCTTATTGTATGAGTCATGGACTGGATATACAATCTTTGGGTGAGATTTTTGGCCTTTGAAATCCATTTGGGTAAGATAATGACATTAATAACTTTTTTATTTAAAGTAAAAATAAAAATACCATAAACATATATTGTTTTGTTAAAAGAATTTTAATGTGGGGTTATATAATTGATATATTTGACTATAAATATTCATAAAAAATAAAAAAAGATTTCCTAAATCAGGGTATTTTATTTATAATTTTTAGACATCAAATAAAAAATATTATTTATGAAATAGTAATGACGCAGTGTTTAACTCATTAATAAATGATTTAAATAAATAAAATTATAAAGATTAAAAAAATATCCAAAATCTGTCCAATTATTATTGGATGATTTTATTTTGAACAAGATTCATCTTAAATTCCACTTTAATAATTTTTGGACCTTTATAAACTGAAAATCATTTTATAATAAAATAATATTTTCAAATATTCCTAAATAGCCCCTCCCCCCCCTTCTAAAAATCTCTCACATATAACCCATTACGTACACCCCTCAAGCCCCTTGGATCATCAAAAATATGCCAAAATAATACATCAAGATCCCTCTATTCCACCTATAAGACTTTTCTTAGGTAGAAGGCACTTCAAGTAAACCTTTTGGTTCAAACCAAAGGGAGATACCTGATTTAAAGGTAACGTTTTTTCTTAAGTTCTTTTCTTTTATTTTACTTATCCAACCCCATAAACTCTCTTTATTCCTTTATTTTATAAAACCACTAGTATAATCAATATAATAGGTTTTTATGAGAATTATTATAACTAAACTTCCACACACCTCCATCTAATGGATACAAACATACTGTTTCTATGGACAACGAACTACTGCCTCACAAAATGATGATTCTTCAAATATCTCCAACCACCTCTCACGGTGGCCATTATTCTATAATTGTAATTATATATGATATTTATTTTATTTTATTTTATCAATATGATTCTTTAATCCTCATTTAGAATATAAATTTATGCTTTTCATGTTGTATAAATACGATAATTTCATTTGAGGAAGTGCAGACTACCACCCCCTCAAAGTGATATGACTCGTTCATACCATACATGGAACGTACAAATTATTGTGTTAATAAAATTATGTAACATATATAAAATATTATATTATACTGGAATTATAATATACCTATGTATCATTAATGTTTCATTTTTTAAAAAAGAAAAAAAAGAAAAGAAAGTAGCGTTCATGCGTACGTACGACTTACCATCTCCGTGAAAGGTGCATTTCATTTCTTATGTCCAAATGTTATGGACTGTTATAAATAATCATATACTAGATATATATGATATATAAATCATTAATTTAATTCTTGAGATAATTTACTTTTGACCACATGGACAAATTGTAATTATAACAAGTTCATTTTTAACTCAAATTCTGAACATTGACAAAATGTCCGATAAAAACTCAAATAATTAAATAATTGTTATTGTATGGTAATAAGGGATATAAAAGGAATAATAAACTTTAAAAATGGTTATTAATAAATTATAAATTAACTTAAGTTTATTATTCAGGAAGAACAAGGAACAAACGAGTCAAGCCGAACACGGGGTAAGGGGTTTCTTATCTCACTTTTAATTCTGTGAGATTTCCATTATTCACCACTTATTTCTTGCCCGTGGTGTATTTTTTACTTCCATTTGATATATATTATCATGATTATGTTTATATTAATGTTATTATATGATTAATTTTGGGGTTTTTAACTTTTTATCGTACGACTCTATTTATTTCATTAGGTAAGGGGTTTTCATCTCACTTTTTATTCCCGTGAGATTCATGCTACATTTTCCACTATTTCCTTTTGTGTAGTATATGTGATGAAAATATTGTATTCATTGTGTAATATAATTTAATTTATTGGTAGTTATATCTTCATTTTATGATCCTTATTTCATGTGCTGTATGTTTCATAAGTTACCAAATCGTTAAGGAAACCTTTCACCCTCCTCTTTTAGTCAAAGACTTATTTTATGTTAAGTCTTAAAATTTAAGTTATCAAATGGTTGGATATGTTATTATATATTCTTATTTCTGTAAATTTTATATCCATGTGATAAGAGACCCTTTTATCTCCCTTTAATAAATTTTATTAATTTTTTAGTGACGCTGTTAGGCTGTCAAATTTCTGTAAGTGAACTTTTTAACCCAATTTCAATTCTTTTGGTTAAACTTATACTTATTCATTATGTCATGATATGAATTTGTGTGAATGAAATATGATTTTTTTACACATAATATCCACTTATATTAAGTTTATTATTAATTTTCACACATAATTATGTCATTTATTTTTCCTTAATCTAAGGATATGATCTTTGAAAGGGACTTTGTCTAAATTACATTCCATTGAGTCTTATTTGTTGTTATACACTAATTCACTTTTATATGGTGTATATACTTCCCATTGACATATTATATCATGAATATCCTTATTCTCATGATATTATAATCTTTTATTAATGTTATTCCTCAATTATTTTTATTCATTCGTCTCTCATTTGGTTAGGAATTTTTTAACTAAAATATTATTATAAATGTTTTATTGTTTTATTCTTCTAAATCTTTCTCATTAATGTCCATGTTTTAAAATTTTTTTTAATGATTTATTTATATAGACATGAATTTTTTGAAATTAAAATTTCTTTCAAAAGCTTTAAAGTGATATGGGACACTTTGATTCAAAAATCTCTTTATAAAATGTTTTAAATGGTTTTGAAAATGGTTTGATATAGCATTGATTATGTCAATATATTGAAATTGTATATTGTGATTGAAATGTGGAAATGTTATCTTTCCTTTATGCTTGTTTTATGTGTTATGAATATTTTGTGGTTATTGAGAATTGTTTATGTATATGGGTGGTTCGGTGATAAACCTAGGGTGGGTGAGCCTGAGATAGCTATTTAATGCATTGGGTAACGTGAAAGAGGTAAACATTAATGTTTCTCCTAAGATATTTAGGGAATACACTATAATGGGTATTCCAAATGTAACTCCCTATGTAGCCGTGAAATCAATAATGTAAGTATGTTATGAATTCGATAAGTTACCTTTTTGATTTATCATTTCTATGTGTTATTCATAAATATTATGATTTCATTAGGTATGTTATGATTAGAAAGTATGGTTTCATTGATTTGTATTTATTGATGGGTTAATGTTTACTTTACTTATTTTATAACCCTTATTGAGATTTGTATTCTCATCCCAAGTTTTGAAATGTTTTTTCATAGGATTTAAAGATGAATAGGGTCAATGATGGGATTAAGGAAAAGCCATGCTGTCTAAAAATTGAACTAAACATAACCCTTTTTTTCAAGAGTTTTTATTTTATGAAAAAATGGAAACTGAGTAGAAGTGTCTACTTTATAATCTTTTAGATGTAACTTATTATTTATGGACTAATTATCTAAGAATCTAAACCTGAAAAGATCCTCTATGTGAATTATTAATTTAATTAAATATTATTTAATGTTTTAAGGCTGGTTCCTTATATATTCAAATATTTAGAATGAAGAGATAAAGGGGTTTTGAAAAAACTATTATGATTTATAAATGATTACATCTAGATTTTTAATTTTTTATCACCTTAATATTATTATTTATGATTTGTGTGGTCTTTTAAAAATCATTGATGATGTGAAAATTGTCAAAAGATTACTTTGGAGATTATCTCTATCGATCAATCCAATGGTTTCAGTTCTTGATGATAAAGACCTAAATGATTAAACATTAAAAAGTATGTATAAAACTCATGTTTCTTATGAAAAGGGGAAAAATGAAAATGAATAGGTAAAAAAAGAAGAGTTTCATGTGATATAATTCAAGGAAATGAAGAAACTCTCAATAAATGAAGAACCCAAGAATAGTGAAATGGATGATATGATATATTTTATTTTATTTAATCTAAAAAAAGATAACAATTAAATTTTTAACTCCACTTTTTTTGGTCTGGAAAATTTAGGAATCCTACTGCTAGTTATCTTGAGAATTTTCAGAATTATAATGAGGTAGAAGAATCCAAAAAATTACCCAATTATGGTAAAACAATATAGAAACCATTGAAGAAACTTATCTATAAAAGGAGCATTTTATATAATTTTTTTTGTGAATAAATCAATGATTCATATTCAATTTAAAAAAGTGGAAAAAATATAAATTAAATTAGAGACTCAGAAACCCAAATCTAAACATTTTGGCTATTTAAAAAAGGGGACTTGAGTTGAGAATCATGTTTGAATAAAATACCTAATTCATTGATGAGTTAAATTTTTTTTTGTGAATGAGTGGGTTTATAGAATTGAATAAATTGAAGGATAATTTATAGTTTGGATATTAAATTTTGAAGATGAATAATGACTCATCACTATTGGTATGGAATCAGGATGCAAAAGTGTATTGGTTAGAGAGAAAAATCATTTAGTGTTAATAAAATAAATTATTTATATTCCACAAGTGATGTTTTTTGGTGAAAACAATAGGCTTGGGATGGTATACAATATCAAAAGTAATAAAGTTGTAGTGATATCATACCCCAAGGTATAGACACCCCGTTAGAATATTGAGTTGTAAAATACTCCAAAAACTACTATTAATCATGTGAAATGGAAATTAAGGAACTTTGTATATTCTTTTATTATTATGATAAGTTGAGAGACACCTAATATATATGCTCCATTGCTAAATGGTACTTTATGGAGCAATAAATTTAGGAAAATATGATTATTTTTTCCAAATATGGATATTATTCTAAGTGGTATTTATTTTTATGTGATTTTTTGGGACAATGTTGTAATTTTTTCATCAAAAGATTGAGAAAACATGCCCAAAGTGTTCCAAATAATCTGTTAAAAATATCTAGAATCATCATCAAGAAATATGTAGAAACAAAAAATAATATATTTTTTCCAAGATAATAATGAATATGTATATATAAAGGAAAATAAACGACAATATTAATCCAGTAAACTAGTCTATCATTTATGGATAAATAAATAAAAATGATAAGCTTAATATAGTTAAAATTACATTAAGTATAATAGATAGGTCCAGATCAAAATTTTTTGAATGTGGTTTCACTTCCCAAATATTGATAAATCAATACCACATAATAATAATAATTTATAATAGATATATATTTTTCCACTTTGGAAATGATGAGCATTTAAAGTTTTTTGGATCTAGAAAACTCAAGGTTAATGGAAGAGACCTGATATATTTCATTTTTTTCTTAGTTAAAGGTTATAGTAAAAATATTCATAACATATGAAAATATTGAGACATAATACATATAGTGGAATGAAAAAGATATATTTCACTTTTAAATTAAGAGACAGTTTGGTTTCACTGAAAGGTTTCTAGACTTAAGGAATATGAAAATAAGTTTTGGTTTGTGTGTCTTTGTTACATGATCTAACCATCTCTAATAAACGTGACCAATATTTATAGTTCTTGATACCTTATAAAATACTCTTGTGATAACAATCACACATGTGATTCTTGTAAAAAGGGTAACATTTCTATAAAAAACTATAATACCAAGAAAATAATATCATCAATATTACCCAAGTTAGTTTATGAGGGGATTTTCTAGGATAATGAAACCTAATGCATCTGGCAGAAAAAAAGTTAATTTATCTTTTTTATTGACTACATCAACAGGGTCACATGGCTTATATTTATTACCCCAAAACCAAGGTACTAAAATGTATTACTCTGTTTTGAAGGAAATTTGAAAATTTTATTTATGTAAAAATGGAAAATTGAAGCACTAAAAATGGTATAGAATTTTTAAACATATTAGTAAAAGAATATATATAGAAGTATGGTATTTAGCATCAAGTGTCAATGGTGAGGACACTTTAAAAAAACATAGTCATTGAGATGTGGAAACAGATTATTAACAAAATTGATTGAGCTATATTCTTTGATTAAAATTTCTTAGAGACATATTGGAAGTGTTTTGGTGATTACATAAATGTACATTTCTAATAAGGAATTTTTATGTATGAATGAATATAATGCTACCTTAAAAATATTGTATAGAATTAATCATATACTCAAGAAATTTTGAGTGTATATAAGTTAATATTCTATTTTCAACAAGGAGAACCATAATATTTTTTATACTTTGGGTATAAAAGTATATTCCATGGATACTCATAAAATAAGTGTATAAATTCGGTCACAAAAAAATTTAATTTTTTTTGATATCTAAGATGTAAATGTTTTTGAAAAACATAAGAATTTTCAAATCAGGGAGTATATTTTCCTATAGAAAAATAATTTAATGGAGGAATAATGTGATGGTATATATAGTAGATTATGGAGAGTTTAGGGGGGATTGAGTACTCTTATGTTATCAGTGATGATGAGGAAAATTCAATAGTTTCATTAGTTCCAAACTAAAAAACTAGTTGGGCTGAAATTAGTGAGAATAAAATTATTAGTGACTAGACAATCCTAGACCAATCCTGAAGAATTAATGCTCATAAAAACTATTTGCGTTTTCTAATTGAACATAAAAACCTCAATGGATAGTCTAGATATGGTTGGTGGGTCAATAATAGGAATGGAGAGTTTGAACTAATTAAAAAGAAACATACATTTGATATTTTTCCAAGGCCACGAGATAAGAATATTATTATAAAAAATGGATTTTTTTAAATTATCTCAATGAAAATGAAAAATTCACAGTAAACAAGTAATTATTAGTGTGAAAGGTATGTTCCCAAATAAAATTAATATATATTGATAAAAAATTTTCTTTAATGGCATGATTAGAGACTTTAATATTTTTGTCATGGTTTTGTAAAAGGTAGAAATGTATATCAATTTAATGTCAAATCATCATTCATGGATAGATTCCTGGATGAAGAGGTTTACAAAGAGAATCTATATGGGTTGTTAGTGGATTAAGAATTTAATAAATAATGTTAATTAAATAATTCCTTAAATTTTCTAAAGAAATAAGTAAGTCCTTGATTCCCATGAATTGATCACTATATAAGAATCACTAATTTTACATAGGATGAGTTTTCATAATTAATACATCAAGAATGGATAGAATCAAATAATTATAGTGCTAGGTTTTTATACGAAATAATTTTAGAGGCTAGATTATGCATAATTAATTATATTTTCAGATTATATGGGAAGTAAATTTGAGATGTCATTGATTAGATTCATTATATTCGTCCTTGAATTATAGGTAGATAAAAGGATGAAAGGGATATTCTTTTAACTATCAAAATATTACAAAGTGGTGTCAAAATTTTTAGGTATCACATATTCATGCCCAATGATAGCTCTGATAGACACCCAAATGATATTATAAAAGGATGAAGAGAAAATAAGGTGGCCCATTATAAGAAATTATTTAGAATTTGATGTACTTTACATCCACTTAAAAAGATATCACATTTTTCACTTTCCAATTTTCAAACTACTAAAGCTACTATAGAGAATTCCATATGAATTTTATGAAGATAATAATTCATTACATGAGTCACACACTAGATTTTGGGATGTTTTATAATATTATTTCAATACTATATTTAGTTGGATATATGGAAAAAGATTTGGATTCTTCATTGGATGAATTAAAATATACTTCTTAATATATATTATATCTTTAATGTTATATTGTCTATTGTCTATGTAAGAAGAAATAGCACATATCTTCAAAAATGATGGAGAATGAATATGTAGTAGTTACTCAAGCCTTAACTAACTTATCATGGATTCACTAGAAATATTACGAAAATAGGTTATAGTTGGCTTCTCTTATTACCATCAAGAGTGAAAGAATAAGTTCCATAAATACTAGGCCGATTACATTCATCATCATAGAAAAAATCACATTGAGATCAAATATAATTTTCCTAAGGGCATGATTGAACATGGAATTTTGTATTTGGAACTTTTTATAATAAATATATATTTTCTTATATAATTATAGCTAACTTCATTAAAAGAATTTTGAAATGCATCAATTGGATCTTGGAGTCCAAAAAAATCCTTCCAACTAAAGTATGATATCTCAAATATATATAATTATTTTTTTCTAACCCTTGGTTTCTAAAATAAGAAGTAATAGTTCATTGGGTGCATTGACCAAGCTGGAGAAGATATGTCATTACAAAACCTCCTTAGGTCATGAACCTGGTCATCTGGCCCCATAGTTCTCCTATTATTACTTGGTTTTCATCCCAACACACAACATGGTATTGCACATATAGGTAAATTTTCATACCAATAACTATTCCCACAAGACAACACATGTTCTTTCAGTGTGATGTATCCTCAATCACACACAACCTGAGAATCTTCCCATGATTTCACAAATCCTAACACTACTCTAAGCTAAACACACTTAACTATGGAGTTCTAATCAGGTATACTCTTAAAAATAAATTGGACCATTTTCTACATGGGTTGAATCATTTAGTATTTTATGTCTCACTTTCACATATGGTGTTATAGTATACCCCATTAAAATAATAATTCCCTTATTGTACAACCCACAATGATAATCTGATTAATGTATTGTAAGATAATTTTGGATCATATTGACATTTATTGATTCATAATGTTAAAAGTTTCCTATCGTGTGGTAGGTGGATTATTAATTTTCTCAAATTTTTTGATAACATGAAGGCTTATTTTTTCTTCAATTATTATTTTTTGGATTTAAAAAATGAAGGGATAATTTATTTTGGAAGACCCATTAGGATTTTTATTTGAAAACCAATATTATGAATAATTTAATTTTTTACATGGTTTAAAAATATTTTTAGCACATGTTATATGGTTTATTAATTTTTTTAAATTATTAATTGATTTTAATAAATGATTTGGTTTGAGACCTTAGAAAATACAAGGAATTGAGTGATTTAATATTAGATTATATGATATCCTGTTGGGTTTTGAAGAGGTTTTAGTGTCATCGGGGTAACTTGTATTCACATATATATGATGAATTCAATGTTATAATAATATTCTTCTCATGAGTGAGGAATTATCATGGTTGGATACAATAATGTGTGTGTGTGTGTGTTATGTGGAGTTGGGTATGCTATGTAGATTGAGATAATTATTTTTATGTTTAAAGTATTTGTAATTATTTTGTAAACTACTTTTTAATTTTATGTCATCTTTTTTACATGCATATTGAATTATGAGAAAACTTGTTTTTTATTGTGGAATGTGTTGGGGAGTCTATCAAGGATTACCTATGGGGTATGATTACTCACCCCCTATACAAGAACATTTTTTTATGTATAGATGTTTTTATTCATGACATAAGTAAATAAACATATCTTATTTTTCAAGTGAATCATCTTGATTCTAATTCCTTAGGATGTTGTTTTGATATTATAATTTCATTAATGGATTAATTAGGATGATTCCACAATAGTTTCTTTACATGACGAGGTATTTAAATTTTTATATGGATGTATTTTTCACATTTTTCTATAACTCTAATATTGTTGGTTATTGGTATTTTTGATTCATATTGTTTATATTTCATGAATTATATTGTTTTTTTATTTTAATTATTTTATTAAAAGGTTGTGTTTGTTTAAAAGTGGAAATAATCAGCTAAATATTTAGTAATCCCTTGTAATTTTTATAACCTTTGGTTTATGGGTGATATGGCTGAAATTTAGTGCCCCCATTGCTATTAAATTGAAAATGGTTATGTACAGTATGTTATAAATAGAAAATTTGAGACTTTAAAGAACCATTGTTACTACCCATGGAAACAAGGTGCATCATTCTTTTCATGAGACTACCAGATTAGTAAATAAAAGATAATTATTATTATTTTGGAGTAATTTTAATATGGTTCATCACCCATGATGTTTCTTAGGATGTGTTTGAGCGGGGAAAAAACACATTAAAAGAAAATTTGGTTCCCTAAAGGGATTTTTTTTCTAATTTGTGACCCCAATGGGTAATAGAATATGTTGTGCTTAGAAGGTAACAAAGGTATTATATGGGACCCATAGAGTCAGATGACTGGGTTTATGTATTTATAAGGTATATATATGAAAAGTTGTATTAAAAGAAATATCCATCCATAAGTGTATTGGAAATTACTAGATTTGAGGTGTGGGGTCCATACCAAGGGAATTTTACTTTATAGGGAGAGAGTATGACATCCTTGAGAAGATGTGATACTTAAAAAATATAAAGTTACTAGGACATATCAATAAGATTTAATTTTCTTTTTGAAATACTTCTTGATTAGATATCCACCATTATCTGTTCTTATCTTGTAGTTTTAGTATGGGTGGCCTCCATGGATGTTTCCTAGGATTCATGTGATTTATAAAAAAAGAACATTGAAAGAAAAAGTTTCATCCATTATATAATTTCATTAGTATTATAAGTGAACTATATGGGTAATAAAATGTGATGTGTTGGGAAGGAAAAAAAGGAATAATAGGAGACCCATGATTTCATATGACCAGGTTCACGGCTTGAGGTGGTTGGGTCCCATAAAATGGAGTCAAATTCAATATCCATATATAATTGGAGTGTAATTTTCTAAGTTAGAGGTGTCATGTCTAAAATTATAGAGTCTTACTTTAAATAAGGAGAGTGTATCACCCCTAAAAAAGGGGTACATAAAATAACTTATATTACTACCCATGTCAATAGGATACACCTTTATTTTTGAGATAATACCTAATTAAAACTCCATAGTTATGCATGGTTAGACTTTAATAACATCATGATGTGAAAATGCCTTTAATTTTTCCCAGAATATGTATGGGTTATGAAAAATTATACTTAAAATTATTTGTTTTCCTGTGAGTAATGTTATTACTATGACAAGTAACCCCAATAGGTAACAATTTTTGGTGTTCTTGGAAGAAAACTAAGGAATTATAGATGAACCATGGGGTTAGATGTCCAGGTTTATGGTCTAAAGTGGTTGGATCATAAAAAGATTCAATACTTAAGTCATAAATGGTAGAATACATTGGTCCATAGATTTTATTACTTATTGAATAATAAAGAGAAAATTTTTGTTGAAAGGGAGATAAAATATTAATAATTCATTATGGGGTCATCATCATAGAAAAAGAATTCAGAATTTTTGAGTGAATGACCATTATATAAAAAGTTTTCATCTTGATATTTTCTTTTAAATCATTTTTTTCACACAAATCTAGACTCAAGTGGGATTAGAGTTGATGTTCAGTGAAGAAGTGATACAATCATTGATGTTAGGAGTCTAATATTGTAATTGTGATCATATTTATGGAGTTTTCAAATTACCTGAAGTCCTGAGTGATAAATTTAATTGATATTTTCAATAAAATTACTGGGATATATTTTTTGGACAAAATACCATTAGTTTATGGTTTAGGTTATGTTTTTTAACAGTGACATTGATGTAATCTTAAATGTTTCCTATATAATATTTTTGGAATCTATTTCATGAGGTATAGAAGATTTTTGGTCCTACTCTAGTGTGTTTAAAATTTTAGAGAAAATGTGTTTGAGCTATAGGTTTTTGGAAATTTTCCTATTCTCTTTAAGTGTAAGTTTCCTTTATATTAAGAATACGTTTCCAATAGTCCATATTAAGTGTCACTCTATCTAGGATATAAGTTTTTTTTAAAACTCATGGGATATATATTAGTTTCATGAAGCATAAAGTACATGCATCTAGTATTAATATATGTGTATCTAGAGTTGTTTAATTTTCATCATAGTAAACTTATGGTTCATCATCTTTGGAAAGTGGTGAATGTTGGTAGTGTGGTTTTCACTCCATACATGTTTATTTTTCATCTAGTACATAATGAATTTATGAGAAATTTTCCAAAAACATATTTTTAATATTATTTCGTTGAGATGATTCATATTTGCCATTGTTGGAAGAAATAATAATGAAAATAAACTAAGAATCCATAAAAATATTATTTAGGTTGTTTAAATTTAGTTATTGGATATTTTTTTTTGGAAATTTATATAGTGAAGTTAAATGTGTAAGATCATAGTGATGGGTGTATTTCTTATGTCTCTAGTTGGTAAATGGGCTATGTATTTTATTATGGGATCAATATTACTTCATAGAATGAATACATTTTTGGATGTAGAAGTTGGTATTATCTATATTAAAAAATTATAAATGTAAATTAAAATAATTAATGACATATTTAAGTTGAGATATAAAAATTTTAATATTTTCAAAGCGTGTCAGAAAATAAATAGAGTGGCGACTCCTTCAATTTTTTCTCAATATATTTTTGAGATGGAGATAATGTATAGTGAGTATCCTAGTTCCTCACAAGGGTGAAAATAAAATGAAATGTGCAAAAAAATATTTCTAAAAATTTAATTTATAATTTTTAAGAGGTTGATAAAATGTGGTTCCGAAGAGATTCCTTCAATGTATTATCATTTAAAAACTAATGATGTATTATAACCACCTGTTTTATATTAATTACCATTTCACGAAGAAGAGTATTGGAACAATTGGACCCATGAGAACTATATTTATTGAGGATCAATGTTTTTCTAAAGGCGTGTGAGGGTGGTTAAGATTCTTTTATATTGTTGTAAACATAGAGGGTTAGTGAGACAACTCAAATATTGTAATCATCAAAGAAGTGAGACTTATTTTCCTCTAAACATGTGCATATTTCTATGAATTCTCCATAGACTAGAATATTTGGGTGAACTCTGTAAAACCTCCTTTGAAAATAATTTTTTGGAATTATGATTGTGAAGAAAAGAGAGATAAGTGTTCCCTTTAAACACATAACATTTTTATTGATTGGGTAATGATTTAACTAACACACCCTAATTAAAACCCACCTCCTATAAAGGTGTAATACTTATTGGGGACCAAAAATATGCATATGAATATATCATTCACATAAAATATTTAGAAGGATCCCATGATTCCAATATGAATATACATACAATATCGCTCATGCTAGAAGTGTCCCCTAACATCAATGATGTATTTACATTGGTTACTATGATAAGGTAACAAAATAATCAATGTATAGTACACCCTAGTTTATGAAACAGGATGTTTCAGGCATGTATCATATCAGTTGTGACACATGAAATACATTATACATCATGTCCAACAACAAGGGAAATAATAGGAGGAAACAACTTATTACACCAAGATTAGAATAATGAATGGTTATATAAACCTAGGTATATAATTTTACTTCAACCTAATAACCCCATACCCTATTAAGGAGAATAAATTATGGATACATGATCTCCATCTTTATACTATATAGGCCTCTGTTGACTATCTGGGAAATAATTTTTATGACTTTGATCTCTTCTCATCCACTCCTGGATCACCCAGAAATTCTTTCTCTAAAACCACCTGAGATCTGGACTAATAAATAATTTATCTCTAACTATAATCTCGCACAAGTATTACCTCAAGGGTCTCCAATATTGGGCCTTAAAATCTTCCAGATTTATAGTGCATTAGTGGGTATTTTTTTTAAAAGTACTTTTTTAAAGGTTAATGGTCCTAAAAATCCTATAAATATATGGTAAATAAGCCTGAAGCATATACTCACTAAAAAGTATTATATTATAATTTTGGTCATTTTTATTAGGGATAAATATCATACTAAACTATAAATAACTCATGAATTACTCTTTAAATATTCCCTATATTAAGGATGTAATCCACAAATCTCAATAAAAAATGGCAATTTAATGTAACAACCATAGTTTTAGGTACTTTACCATTTTATTTTATTTTATTCTTAATGTTATATAATACTTGGGTTGAAGTTTTAGAGTTTATGGTTACTTTATTTGTGAGTATTTATAAGCATGAAAAACTTGATTATGTTTAGGGGAATCCATTTAGTTTTTCCTCCATGAAACTGGTCAAATAGATTTGGAGGTCCAGAGGGTGTTCATTACTGGCACATGGTTTATTCAAACCATTTGGGTGCCCAAAAGAAACTATAAAAGTGGAGACAAAGGGAAAATCACAGTTTGTGCATGGTTTTTCAAACTATTCAAACCAACCTAATGATAGGGTGGTTTTTTGTCATAACTTGAACATGGTTTGCACATAGTTTCTCAAAATAAGTGGAATAACCATTTTTCAATTATTAAATTATCTGAAAATTATATTTTAACATGGTTTTAGACCTTCAACCCCTAATTTTCATCTCTCCTCTTAAGATCTTGAACAACCCTCCTATATTAATCATTTTTGGCAGTTTCCTTTATCCAAATGCTAGTTTTGAAGGATATGTGTGCATTAGATAATTTAAATAAATGGTAGTCTCAATTTTCTCTCTTTCTCTTTAGATCAACTGATATCCTCTCACATATATCATTAGATATAATATCATGTATATATATATGAAATATGATGTGTTTTTAAGATATATTTATTGGATATATTTAATGAAAGGTGTTTTGATCCTTGATCTAGAGGCCTTGTTGTGTCGTTCTTTATTTTCATCACCCATTGAGAGGTAGTGAGCTTCTATCTCTTCTCCACTTATTAAAGAACACGATGTCAAATATTTTTTTAATTTTTTTTCCATGTATTTTCAAAGTAAATGTTTTTCAATTCTATAAAGAAAAACACTCTTGGTGTATAGTTTGGAAATAATTTTTATTTAAATAGTTTTTTTATTACCAATTTGATATATTGTTTTTAACCATGGTTTTAGTTTAATTAACAAATATGTTCAATTTAATGTTTTAAAGAAAATAAAAAACTTACAAAAAATTTATTGGTGTGATAAAATTTCATAAATTGGTGGAATGTGTCCAAATTTTCATTTTTTGGGGCCTTGTTGGTACTGAATTAGAACATGATGCAAGACAGAAGTCATGAAAGTTATATCACCTTGTATGAAGGATGGAACATCGCTCATGATTACTCAGACTATCATTCAATTTGAATGTGTGTGTCTGTAAATGGATGTGGTTTGGGTATGGTAATACATATAAATAGATAAATTGAATAACTTTTAATTTAAACTTATTTATATTGGTATATTATTTTAATGTTCCTCTATTTATTATAAATTATATTTTGAATAGTGGGATAAAATGTTCTTGTCCTAGTGGTGTGAGTTTATAAATTTATATGGTAAATCCAACGGAGTATGATTTAAAATCCCAATATATACACTTTAGTATATATAAATATGTTTTTATTAATGACATAGGTAATGGAAATGTATCTTATTTTCCTAGTAGAGAATCATGATACTACTTCTTTAGGATAGTTTTTGGAGAATATAGTTTTTCTCATAGATATATTGGAGTGATTCCACATTGGTGTTGCTACATTAGGATTTCCACCAGTGTTGTTGAGTCTCCTTGTCATATTTTTTCAATTTTTATCATTTTCTATTAGTTTTCATTGTATTTTACTATTTATTATCATGAATAATCTAGTAGTTTTGTTTGTTTGATTTTTTAATAAATAGGATGTATTTTTACAAAATTTAAAGTCATCATAAAATTTTTATGTAATCCCCTAGAATATATTAGTAGTATTTGGTGTCTTGGGGACGTCACCTAAGGTTAGTGGCACATTGTTTCTTTCTAGGTCAATGGTTAAGATCACGATGTTACAAATCTTATCATTCTTGGATGGTTATTTATTTTGGTATGAAAGGAAGGAGTTAAGAAGTCTTGAAACTAGAAATGTATAGCATAAAAATACATAACTAACCTCTTTGTACTGAATATCAAGGTTGTCTAGTTACAAAATATGTATTAGATGCATGGATATATGTTATCATCTCATCATCATGTGTTTTTATAATGAGTGTAAGATATCATGCATTTTTAATGAGAATTTACACTAGGACTTCATTGCACACATTATATTTGATGATTCTCATAAACTGGTTATAATGATGCTTTCTTTTGATGATGTGAAGTATTTTAATCCTTCAATTAACTACCTAGTGATTAATATATGGTGTTATATTATATGATAAGTGATATAGAAACAGTTAGAAAAACTAAAAACCCACCAGAGGAGGCATCATAGAATGTAGTTTCTCCTATAAAAAATTTAACCAATATATTATTTATAGAATTTATAAATATTTTAAAGATGTTGATTAGGGAAATTAAAATTATAAAACATTCTATGATAATCATTCTGTGTAGTTTTAGAAATAGAATACACCAATATTTTTTTGGGGGGGGGGGGGGGGGGTCATAACCTGAAAGGGTAGATATGTGGATTAATTATATAGACCCAAACATCTCATAAAAAAATATTACATATTAATATAAGAAGATTAATTATATAATATATTGATACACACTAGAATCATTTAGGCCTACTACCTTTGGAAACTTTCACACATAAAAAACTGGTCCATAAGTAAGTTATTCCATATACCACTATGTTCTTAATAAATTGAACTATTCTTATATATATCATACATACAATATTTCAGTATAAATGGGGAAAGGAAACATAATAAAAAGTGATTTTAGATTCTTAATAAGGGTAAACAAGGGAGATATCAATATATCATGAGCATATGGGTATGAGAACATGATAATATCATTTGAAAACCATAACCTTCCTATCATAGATTATAAACATGAGTCATGGAATAAATATTGGTAGTTCATAAGACATAAATAATAATAGAATCAAAGAACATGATCCATGAGGACATAACATTTGCATAAGCCATAAATTTTTGGCACAAAATTGATCATAAAAAATCATTTCCTTATTAGTTAAAGATTATCTACCAAAACTATCATAGTGGAATGGGTTAACTCCAAAAACCATCAAGGTAGTCAAGGTTCACTCCAAAGAATATCCTAGTGGACAATATACCTTTCTGGATTGGGTTCAATACTCATTCTAATCCTTTTTATCTCATGAGATGTCAACATTGACCCCATGAATTGGAGGGAGATAGGTCCCACCCATCACATAATGAAAATAAAAGATATGTGTGCCAAAAGATAATAAAATATTTATCATATCATAACCCATGAAAAGAAATGAGTTTTATAAAAATTTAATTATAACAAAAAATATTAAAAATAAATTGGTTTCATAATCAATTCCTCATTTCATTAAATCATAACCTATTAAAAAATAAGCTGGTATTATAATAATTTTATCGTGTTATAAATCGTGGATGATAAATGGGGTTCATAATCATATTTTCACCATAAAAATAAACCCTATAGAAAAATAATAATGGATTAATAATTAGATAATATCCAAATTAATGATTATGTAACATAAAAGGATGTCAACTTAGATAGAAAATGAATTTGTAAAAAATTCACATGGAGCGTCTCTTGAGGAAAATATAATTTATTTTAACATAAACTTTTTAAAATTAAAAATTCATAAAAATATTTTTGAAATTATTTTATTTGAAATTTACCATGAATACCAATTATGGAATCTTAAAATAAAATAATGGTCATCGTATTGGGAAATTTTGTTGAAGTAATACAATTAAAAAAATATTCCATTTACATTTTCTATAAAATTCAAACACGACTTGTTTGGAAAATGACATAAATAAACAATTTAAAGCATTTTGAAAAAGTAAAAGAGGGTAAAAATGAATTTAAATAATAATATAGGAATATAAATACATTTTTGAAAACATTTTTTTTGAAAAATTACTATGGAAGTGTAAGGAATTTCGACCCAAGAGACAAATAAAGTTGGGTTTCTTTAAAAAAATATCTGGAAATCTTGAATTTAAAAAGTGAATAAAAGGAAGGAAATACCTTAATTTTCACGAAATAACCATAATATAATAAATTTCATGATTTTCTTGGGATATTAATCATATTATTTAATCATTAATAGAGTAAAAATAAATAATCTTGATAAACAATGGGATTATATCATAAAACTGTTACCACATTGATAAAATTGAATCGTAAAACCCAAGGAATAATAAAATTAAATAAAACATAAAATATCATTAATATATGGATAATAATGATATAACCTATAAAAGGGGTAGTATATATTCCTTATAAAAAAATATAGGTGTATAATACAATATATATCTCAAAAAAATAAAATTGAAATAGAAATACATTACATTGAGTCTCAAATTCCTCAGTACACATTTGAAACTACATTATAATAAATATAATATTGTTATACATATATTAAAAAAACATACTTATATAAATAATATCATATATTATTTACTTATGACTTTTATTATCTATTCATTATCAATTCCATGTTAAAGTCACATTTTAAGCAATAACAGCTTTGTTTTTCATGCATGTTTTATTTTTTTATTTTTGGTACTCTTACATTGATAATGGTTCCATAATATCTAGGATTTTAACCAATATATTAATATATTTATATTAATTATATATTTATTTATATAAATTGATAAAATTTAGAGATATAAAATGAAATACATCTTTCATATATATTGTAGGTCGTACGTACGCATGAACATGATATCTATTTCCTAAAGGGATTGAAATATTGAAATTAAATAATATATTACCATTAAAAATAATTTTTATGTAATATATATCACATATTTTTTTTAATTACACCACTAGAACCTTCCATGAAAAGCGTGAATGAATCCCATCGCTTTGTGAGTTTGTGGTCACCCTTATACAGGAACAACATTATCATATTCCCCACAAAATGGAATGTAAAATTATATATATGATAATATATTTTTAAGAGTATATTTAGGTTAAAAATTTTATAGATATACATTATATCCATCACCATACCCAATCATGAGAGGTATTTATTGGAAACTTGTCACAATAGTTCCTGAGGCTGTAGTTCGTCATATACACGAGAGACATTATCATTTCACATTTAAGAAAAAAATGATGTATTTAGGCCCTGAAAATAATAATTATACTTTTAAATGTATGTAATTTAATGAGTTTTTTATATTTTAAATGTTTAATAATAATTTAAGGGGGTGGAAGAAAAAATAACTTAAAAAATCTCATTGAAGAATGTTGCCTCTTCTTTGGGTAACCTCTGCAGGTTTGCACCAAAAACCTTCCTTATATGGACTTATGGTTAACATAATGATGATATGATGTGAGTTGGTATGTAGTGAAAATATATGATAAGGTATTTTATAAACCAATGAGGCTTTGAATTTTGAAGAGTATAGGAGAGGGGTGGCATTTCATAAGTCAACTTTTACCTTACAAAATGGTCCAAGGCTAAAAAATGTAGAACTGACCTTTTTCACATGAAAAAAAGATAAAAATGGTCCTTTATCTATAATTTGTGTTTATAATGTCAAAATATTTCCAACCAATGGTTTTTGGACATGTTTTGGGTAATATTTAACTATTATATTATTATTTTAAGGCTCTCGTAAACAAATGTTTACCTTAACTACGGTAAATAATTTTTACTATTTTTACTATCCATTATGGTAAAAAATTAAGATAACCTTATTAGATAAAATAAATTAAACTGATTATAAATATTTAATAATTTTTTACAAATTCAACTCCCATAAGTGGAAAATTTTATCTCAAAATTTAACCAGTAGATACAAAGAAAAAGATGAATTTCAAAGGGAGAATTTTCATTAGTAGAGAAAGTTTTAATATGAAAATTCAATATGAAATTAATCATTATGATCTAAATTGGATAAATAAAAATACAATTGAAATAATTTTAATTCTAAAACCATCATAAAACATTTTTTATGTTTTTAAATGTTTTAAAAAATGGATTTTTTAATAAAAACCTATATTTATCACTATTTATGAAAAAAATTATCTTTTTAAAAAATTATCAAACATTAACTCTAAGATAAATTTAAAATATAGATTTAAAAAATGATATTTATTTTTCAAATAATTTTTCTAAAAGTTTTAAAATTTTTTACTTATTATTTTTTCAAAAAATACAATTTTTTTTGAGAAAATAGCATATTTAAAACATATAATGACTTTTCTAAAAATTTAGTACTTTTTTATTCATATTTATTATTTATATAAAATTATTATACATAATATTTTAGAAATATTTATTGCTATTCATTTTTCTATGTTTAATGGATAAGTTATAATTGCCATGTTTAAAAAATAATATTAATAATATATCACAGTTTGTTAAAACATAGTGTCACATGTAACGCAAGTTAAACTTAGTGTTGCGTGAAAAAAAATATAAATCAGTTTTTTTGGAATAAAATATATCAATTATATTCCATTTATTTAAATGAAAATAATTTAGAAAACTTGGTGTGTTACATTCTACCCTCCTTAAAATGAAATTCGACATCAAAATTCATCACTCTGATATAAACAAATGAGTATACTTTTGCTTCTTTATTTCCTCATGTTCCCATGTATCTTCTCTAAACTGTTGGTTTATCTATAAAACATTCACTAAGGGAGTGGTCTTGTTTTGAAGAACATTCTTTATATGATATATAATATCCACCAGTTTCTCCTTATAAGAAAGATCATGTTCCAGTGGTATGACCTCTAGGTTCAGAACCTGTGATGGATCAGGTATGTAATTCCTCTGGGGAGATACATGGAACACATCATGGTCTTGATGGAGGATTTATGGAAGGTTAATCTGATGGGATACCATCCTTATATGATTTTAACACCCTGAGATTTAGTGAAATATTTTTCCAAATGAATTTAACCTTTTTGATATTTTGTGTAACACTCAAAGACTTTATAATAGTTTACATTCTATAAAAATTTAATTTTGTGTCTAGAATTATTTATATGAAACTATAATTTAGTATTACACCATAGAAAAAATTTATTTTATCTCTAATTACAAGAAACATTATTCTTTGATTTATCTATATGGAACACAGATGTTAGATTAATATACATGAAAGACCGAGTTTTACCAAACTGTACTATAATATTAATATTATTATTTAATATGATAGTTATCAACTATATTTTTAATTACATGTATGTAAAGGATTAAATAAATTTGTAAAATATTATCTACATATGTTAATATAATTCATTAATTTTAGAAATGAATATAAAACCCAATTGAATATGAAATATGTGTTTTTATAAGGAAACTATTTTATACATTAAAATAAATTTTTCCTTAATAAATATAATTAGTTACCATTATTGAATGATATTAATGAAATATGTATATTATATATTCAATCTAATATTTTTACATTCATCTAATATATTTTATAGGCATAATATAAGAACAAACCCAATTTTACGCGTAAAAACTTATATTTCTATAATGATATATTTTCCACATTTTAATAACCTTGTTTGTGGACGTGTGGGCTACCACCTCCTCAAACCGATGTGATTCATTCATGATATACATGGAATGTATTAAGGATTATTTTAAAAAACTTATATGTAATATATTACATAAATATGATACTATAATAATAATATAAACACACACACACACACACAGATTTCACTTACTTTTTAAATATGATAAAGAAGTGGAGGTAGTGTTCATGCATACGTACAACCTACCATCTCCATGAATGGTATATTTCATTTAATAGATATATATTTTATGTATTACTCTAAATACTTATATATACTTAATATATACATCATGGGTCACATTATTGTGAATATTAAATGATGATATATATAATAGGAACAAAAATAAAAAGTCAAAACATAGTCGAATAACTAGGAAATTAACAACGGAAATAATGAAAATAATGAAACATTATTAATAGAAGGGAAATAAGATATTGTAATAAGATCATATATGATATTATAAATATTATTATGATTCTATTATAAGTTATTAACATGTTCTAAACAACTATAAATTATTTTAAATACCACACAACTAAAATTAATCATAAGGTATGGGACTCTTGTCTCACTTTTCTCTCCACGAGGAGTACACCATTTTCACCACTTATTTATTTTGTGTGGTGTATATACTACCCCTATTATTGTTAATATCATGAATAAATTTATATTAATATTATTTAATGTTTCATTTGACATTATTTCTTTCATGGGGATTATAAATTCCAATTTTACGAAGTGGTAGGGGATTTTGTCTCAATTTACATCTCATTGAGACTTCATTGTTATCAAGAACCAATTAACTTAAATGTGGTGTATATACTACCACTTTGTCACTTAATATCATGATTAAATCACAAATCATGGTATTTTATGTTTAAATTTGAATTATCTCATCCAAGGGTTTTGACTTTGAAATCTCGATGTCTTTTGTGATTATTAAATTTCTCTTAAAACAATCACTTCCTTAGGATAATTTTTTTTACATTACATTTACATTAAATATAAATATTCTCATACAGTGGATATTTTTTATCCTAAACTGTACAACATTTTTACATATGGTGTTCACTTTAATACTTATTTATTAATTAGAGAAATATTGATAAGTTTGTATCTTTTTCTCAATATAGATATTTTATGATATGGAATATTGTCCATTTATTAAATAAATAATTTAATATATGAAGACTAATTTAGAAATTCACTATTTTTTTGGGGACTAGTTAACAAAATTCCATTGAAGCCTCAGAAGTATCATTAGAGGAAATCAGTTGGACAAATAAGATGGGTTTTTATCCAGTATGTTCTAAACTGTCTTGAGGATTGATCTTGAGGGTAAAGGTATCATGTTCCCATAAAAAAATGATATATATTAATTAATAATTTCACTCATTGATACCTTATTTTTTATTTTTATCATTTTTCAATGGTATTTTCACTTTAACATTATTTATATATGAGTTTCATTATCATATTTTTGATTAAATGGAATGTGTTATTAGTTATTTACCTTGGAATGTTGATTTATTCTCTTTGATTCATTATTTATTCTGTTTTACTTACCCTTACCAAGAATTTTATCTCACCATTATTCTGTGTCGCTTCCCTAGGTTATAGAGATGGTTCCTTTGAAAGAGTTTCAAGGATGATGATATTTTACTTATGTTATACTTTTTTTCTTTTCCTAATGTTTTATGGGTATCATATATGTAATCTAGTTATCCAAAAATGTTAAACTGTTTGGTTCTTAAGGATTTTATTCCTTATAATCATTATAATTTAATAAAATAAACAACCTCATCCAATATTCTGGGGTTGGGGTGTTATCTTTTCCATCACACATAACATTGAGTATATATTTCATTACCCACATCAATGAGTTTAAACAAATCATGTCATATAATTAAAATATTTTCATATGATATTTATCTCCTTGATGTTTTAATTTATGGTATTAATAGGATTAAATAATTCATGAAAATATATGGTTTACAGATTTATATAAATGAAATTATTTAGAGACTAATTAAATGAAAATTGAAATAAAAGGCTATTTTAAAATAAAGTATATCTATCTATGAAAATATATTTTTATTCAAACAAATGTGTTTTATCCTAATAAATTAAAAAAAACAATTTTGGTGAATAATTTTAATTAAATTTATATAGTATATATTCAATCAATTTTTTATCATGCATATTATATATTTTCTAGAAAAGTAACTAGAATGAATCCAATTTTATGATTAAAACTATATTTTTCTAAAAAGAAGTTTTGTTACATTTTTTCACACTTATTTTATAACTTATTTTTGAATTTTTTTAGAAACTTTAATTAAAAAATAAATAATAAAATTTTAAATCATAATGTTAAATTTATCTTATAGTGAATTTTAGAGAGTTATATGAAATGATTAATTTACGAAGAATAGTGAAGAATACCGAATTTTAATTTAAAAATATTTTTGGAATAAATTACTTATAAAGTTAAATTATATTTAAAATTGGATTTAAATTAAAATTATTTCAAAAAAATATCTATTAATACAATTTATAACATCTAAAACTTTATCGTGTTGACTTTTGATATAGAAAATTTATAAACCTTTGAATATTTTATCTTTGAAATCCCCCGCTTTCTTGTCGCATTTATGGGATTAATTGTAAATTAAATATTTATACTTTTGTAAATGTAATTTAGAAAAATGTAATAAATATTTTTAATAATAATATTTTATATCATAAAATATTTTAAATATAATTTTTTACCAAAATGAATAGTAAAAATAGTTAAAATTATTTACCACGATTATGCTAAAAATGTGATTACTAGTGGTTACACTAAAATGAAAAGGTTTAAAATGACCAATTTTTTGAAATATATTATATAGACATATCTAGACCATATTTTGTATAAAGGATAATGAATAATTTACTTTGGAACCTTTTTACATGAGAAAAATGTGGGTACACATTTTTTTTCAAAAAATTACAAATGTGCCACTCGCCTCAGTTTTAATAGTATATCCTCTATTTTCTTCTATTAACATAATAAAACCATTTTTATTCAAAAAATACCTACACAAATACCTTTAAAACTTCCCTACTCTTTTAATGTAAGCATATGGTTGTGAATAATTCCAAATTTGGAAGTATTTTGGGGAAAACCTAAGGAGGGTACCTGAAGAAGATGTAACGTTATTCAATAAGTATTTTTTTAATTTATTCCTATACCTCCTTCAGTTATTAATGAAAAATTAGGTTGTAATAAAATCATAATATTAAAAATAATTATATGTTGTTATGTTAAGGTAATGACCTAAAACCTTATCCACTTCCATCAAATGGTTTATGAAATCATCAATCATGTGTATATCGAACTACCACCTCACAAACTGATGTCATTCATTTTTCCATTACTGACTCTCACAGTTGGTAATGACGATGGATATAAATTTTATATATTATATATATAAAATTATTATCAAAAATTATTAATTATATATTTTTTACATTTTTACTTTCCATTCTATAGAGGATATGATTACGTCGCTCATGTGTAGGACGTACTACCTCCTCATGAAGAGATTTTATTCCTTTTCACTAATGATTTACATGGAAGATAATAAAGATAAATTTAATGAATATATTTGATATAAGTGTAATAATTATGATATTAAATACATATTTATCATCTTAGTAAGTAATATATCATTTTATTTCATACCTTTTCACTTACTGAAAGATGATAACATTCTTTGTGTACTTGTGGACTACCTCTTTCACAAAGCGATTTGACTCTTCCTTTCCATAACAACAAAACATGTATGTTATATATAATATTTTTTAAATAAATTAGATATTATTTATGATATTATGATTATTATGAAATGATAAAATATTAATTAACTCTTTTCTATAATGATCTTTGAAAAATTGTGAATTTAAATCATGCATACGTACAACCTACTATCTCTATGATCGTAACATACTTTACTTATCAAAACAATTTTTCATGTTTATTATTAAAATAATAGTTAAATTACATAAATTATAAGTATTTTATTATTATTATTCTGATGATTATGGAACCATGATCAAATTAATAGGATAAAAAATAACAAATCATAACATATATGAAAAATAAAGTGTCTATTACATAAAACATGATTTTTTTCAAATAATTGGTAATATAAGGGCAATGAATGGTCATAAGTAAATAATATGTTATATAATATATATAATTATAGTTCTATAATAAATTTAAAATAATATTATATTTATTATAAATTATTTTCTAATGTGCACAAAGTAAGTTGAAACTTAAGGCAATAGATTTTTTCTCTCTATTTTATTTATAGAAGACATATGTGAACTCTCACATCATTTCATTTGTGTGATTTATATACTAACCATTTGAAGTATTATATATAAAATCTAATCATGTTCATGATATTCATAGTTTCATTTTATTTCATCCCTTATTCAGTCTCATGATTTAAAATATCACTAATGCGATAAGGGATTTCATCACACTTTTTCCTCATTTGAGATACATGACATATTCACTAATTTTTTCTTATATGTGGTGTATATAATATCAATGAATTTATTTTATATTTACTATTATGAAACTTTTGTTAAATTTAATACCCATTTTGGGATCAATCTTTCATGGGTTTTGTGGTTCAAAAGTTTTGAAAGGGGAAAGGGTTTTATGATAAAAGCTAACCATTTATCAGGATAGTTTACGTTTACACTTATGATGATGAAAAGTTATGATTAATATCTAAAGAAACTCAAATATTTTATTCTTTTATATTTGTGTCATAATAACACATGTTTTCCTTTCATTTTCCTCTCAATAATTCAAAAGTTTCTTTAACAAAAATCAGTATTTATTTCTATCTTCATCCAAAAACAATTTTTACTCTAAAACCATGTTTTCTAAAAATAGTTCCAAAAAATATTTTAATATTTTTAAAATTATTTCTGAAATTAAATTTTAAACATTTTTTACTTTTTAAATTTTTTTAAAGGAATCTTCAGGTCATTTTCCAAACAATTCCCATTAAGATCTTACCAAAAATGGTAAAGGAATATTTATTTTAACATGTATGGAATGAAATGAATTTTATAGCATCATGACCATTATTTTTTTGAATATACATTTATAAATTTTCATGTTATTTTCAAAGAAAAATAATTTTCAAAATTTAAAATATTTTAACAAGGTGTTTTTCAATGATGAAATGAAATTTACCTTAAGAATTTTTTTAAATGATTTTTAATGTTTCCTTTATAATTTTTCATGTTATTTTCAAAGAAAAGGATTTTCATAATGATTTTGGTTTTATAAATTATATTTAAAGAGGAATGGACATTTTCCACAAGATTTTTTAAATTATTTTTTATATATTTATTTATAATTTTCTGAGTTAATTTTCAAAGAAAAATTTAACCCAAATTGTTTATTAATTTTTAGTTTTAAAAAATGATTTTCAAATAAAATTAATCTTCTTCAAGAAACGTTCCATCCAATGATACCATTCTTGTTATTTCATTGAGTGGTTTATGATGATAAAAAATTTATAAAACCCATTTCTCATCCAATTGTTTTAATATGGTAATTTTTTTACGAAACTCACTTCTTTATAAATGAGTTATGCGATGAATAATGGATGAAATAAGTATAAGACCTACCACTTTTCCACAGGTTATGATATTATGAATTTTTTTTGAATCCCATTTAATTTCATGGGTTACAATTTGATGAATGTTTTATGATCTTGTGGCACACATATATATGATTTTCATTATATGAAAAGTGAGACCTATATCTCCATACAATGAATTAGGTAAATATTTATATCTCATGAGGTAGAGATGAATATAATGGGAAGTGAACCTTGTTCAGTAAGAGAATTTATATTATATGATGGTTTTTAGAGTTATCCTTGAATACTATTATGGTTTTTGGGAGTTAACCCATTCCACAATGTTAGAATTGGATGTGAGACATAAATTCTATAGAAATTAATTTTCTACTTATGTATATGAAACAATTTTTTGTCTTCTTAAAATTTTATGATATCATGGATCATTTTCATTGATTCTCTAATGATTAATGTCTTTTGAACTTCCAATATTTATACCATGTCTCATGATTATGTTCTTTGAAATGCAAAGTATGGTTTTCCAATGTTATGATCATATTATCATACCCTTATGTTCATGTTATGTTATGAATCATTGTTTTTTACCCCTACTGATTAATTGATATCACCCTTTATTATGTTTCCATCCCCCTATTATGAAGAAAGGTTTTAAGAAGAATATTTTTTTGAAGATCACTAAAGCCGAAGATCATTATGGCAGATGTTGAAAATATTTCACCAAATTAGAAGATTGCGTACCTTGTTTCTAAAAACACCAACTATTATTTTCATCAGGAAGTGTTTGTGTAATGTATTAAATATTAATCTAAAAAGATATAATATCTATTTATGATAATCCTGGGTTAATATAGTTGGTATCAAATGAAAGGTTTAGTTAACCTTTGGAAACTGGGATAAGAAAACATTAGTGAGATCCCATGGGATATTTCTACGGATATGTCTATGGATGGATCCAAGGATAAGATTAAGGATGATTCAAAGTATATTAAAATGTCTCTGAATTTTGGTAAATGATATAAAAATATGGTTCTAAGAAATTACATCCCTATCAAGATATTACAATTGGACATGGGTCTAGTATAATGGTACCTATAGGTAATAACTAGGAAAAAGATGCATTGATCTACACTTGATCATCATTTTTTGCATAATAATGAGACTTTTTACACACCTTGTTTTACACTCCCAAGGGGATATGATTTGAAAATTCAAAATCACATTATAAACCATAATGATAGATTTAAATATATAATAACTATAAATGACCTTGGATAAAACTATGGTGTCATCGACTAAAAAAAGGTGTAATGATTTAGAAATATTATAAGTGATATTTTTCATAATTATATGCATTTCCATTATGATTACTAATTATCTTAAAATGATTATTGGTTTTATTAAATGGAAGGAACCAAAAAAAATTGTGTTAACATTTAATGTGATATAAAGTTTTCTATTAAGTAGAAAAATGGGTTGATGACTAGAGTGAAAGGTGTTGTGATTATGCCTAATTATCTATCACAAAAAATGATTAACAATATAAAAATTAAACTATTTTTTAGACTCACTAAAGAAGAGATTAATAGAGTTTTATGTGAGTTATTATAGTGGAGAACATGGATGAAAAAAGATTCAGTTTCCTATATGTCAAGAATATGGGAAGAAGAAATCATTTGAATGTATTAGATGGATGAGAATATGGTTCAGGTGTGGAGGAGAAGGACACAAATAAAGTAAATAAAAAGGGAAAATGAAATATTCAGTTAAAATAATTGATGAAAATAATGGTATACATAAGGTATCATCGACTATTTAATATTTTTCAAGTGTAATTTATTGGAAATATGAAATTTTTTATCCTAAGGGGAAAGATCGTGAAGATAATCAGCAAGATTGCATGAGTAATAAATTTTATGTTGAAAATAAAGAGAAATAGAATGAAATAAGAAAGGAAAGATGCATTAATTAATAAGATGATAAATCCTAGATAATGGTTTGAGAAGGTAGTGGGATAATTAAAGTGTTAATTTATTGTAATTAAAGGATTATGTTATATAGATCATTAAATATATAAGCATTATTCAGTATATATTTTTCATTAATGATTTTAAAAAATAGGTTAAATGGTACTAATGGATAAGAAAATGGATTTTATGGAATGTTTATATTTGGATTAAGTGAAGATAACCCTTAATATGTTTCGTATGTTGAGGTAATGACATTGGGATAAAGAGATGTTGGATATGTATAAGTAGATTGGATAGTATTGAAGACCATGGAACTGATTATTATTTATGGACAAAGTGGTTTCTATTATCATTGATGGAGTTTAAAATATTATTGAATTTATAATCTATTAAATAATTTATGGTTTTATTCAAGGAATGGGAAATTATTTATTTTTTCATTAAGTTTTTATGGTGATTATAGTTATTACAATGATTCAAGAAAATATTTAACTTAGAAATTCACATGTTTGGTATGTATAAATCAAGAAGAAATGTATGATATATGGGGTATTAATGTTAAATTGATTAGTTCCCTTATTTAAAATTTATAAATTTTGGAAGGGTTATAAGGATAAACATTTATCAAATGTTTTAAGTTGAACTTTGGGTGAGGTTTTAGATATTAACGTATTACTTAACCATATGAATATTTATCCACATTGGATAAATAGTGCTATTTTTTTAATCAATTGATATAAGGAATGAATTATCATTCTATTAAGTATTTTATTTAGTGATTCAGACATGAAAAATTCATCTCTTAGAGGAATAGATGAAGTGGAAAAATGATAAATTGATAAACAAAGGATGTGATTAGTCTTATGAAAAGGAATGAAATAAAGTGAGTGTATATTATCATAAAAAATAACCAAATTTTGGAAAAGTAACACGAAATAAAATTTTATCCCATTACCATTATTTTTATAATTTCAAATGGATCTTTGGTTTATGAATTTTTGGTCATTAAATTTCTTCTGATCATGTTATTTATCACTATCTATCAGTATTTGGGTTTAGTTTTTTATTATATGTTCATGTTTGCAATTTCCACCTATTTTATTCTATTTGGAAACCTAGTATGTGTTAATCCAGATGGATTTCACTCATATATTTCTCTTTTTCAAGAGGCTGTTTTATTAACCATTTTTATGACATGGGATTATATGACAAAACTTTTTAATATTAAACCATTGACAAAAAAGATGAATTATAAGGGTGAAATTCATTTTAAGGGGGTTTTAATGAAACACTTAAATATTTTTTGAAAAAATTCATATTAATTTGGACTTTTTGTTATTTTTAATTACACTTAACACTGAGTCCATATTGCATTGCATGTACCATTGAGTTAAAAAAACATTTTATATTATTAAAATGTTATTATATTTTAGTTATATCTAATACGTTAGAATGATGGGTATGAATATGATTAACTAAATTAAAACATATAGTTTAAACATGTATATAAGATAATTTTTTGTGAGAAATTAATTAAAAAAAGAAAAAAATGTATTTAAAAATAAATGAATTTTTAAATAATTTTGTGAAAACAAAGATGTTTTACCATAATAAATTTTAATGACATTTTTTGTGAATTATTTTAATAAAATTTATTTAGTATATATTTATTCAAATATTTATTATCCATAATATGTGTTTTCTAGACAAGTGATATGAATAAATCCAAACATATGCTTAAAATTATATTTTTATAAAAAAATTTTTGTTTATAATTTGAACACTTATTTTAAAAATAATTTTTGAAACTTTTATAAAATTTATTTGAAAAAAAAATTTATTTTTGAAATCATCCTGTAAAAATTATTTTAAGGTGAATTGTTTATAATTTTCCAAAAAAGTATTATTTTTTGATTAATAATGAAAAATACTTAATTTTAATTGATAACAGGATTTCTGTTTAAATAATTTATAATGTTAAATTATATTTAAAATTCTTGTGAGATTAAAATTAATGAAAATATATATCTATAAATACATTTTAGTTAATTGTAATCATTTTCATATTTAATTTTGTTATAAAAACATTTAAAATTTTTATACATTATTTTTAAGAACATTCATTATTTATTTTTTGATAAGATCCGTACAATGGGTGAATCATCAACATCTCAAAGTAGAAGAAAATGATGGAGGCCTAAATAATCTATACAAAAAACATTCTTACAATCATTTGGTAAAGCTCCCAAGGTGGTGGATAAAACTGTTCTTTGATATATTCTACCTTTGTTTGCTAGAGCATCCACTGCATCGTTTCCTTCCATCCAGGTTTTACTGACAATAATCCCTTGATTGATGAAATTTCTAGATCTTATAATGAATTAGGGAAAATCCCATGGAACAAAATACTTCTTTTTATGAATTTTAAACAACGCTGCAGATTTTGATTCAAATTCATTAATTTTAATATGATGACTGTCACATAACATGAGTCCGGTGTCTAGTGCCCATGCCTCATCCATAATAGAATTACCTGAACCAACAAAATACCAGGTCCCTATGCTAGACCTACACAATAAAACAAGTATCATATGATTGGGTACCCATGTGAAATGGTGTCCTGATCAAGATGTGAGTACAACTCAATAGGTCACCACCAATGGTGTTTAAAGTAATAACTAGTTTGTACAATAGTGTATGAAGATAATCATGGTGCAATAAATAAACATAGAAACATAAGAAAAATATTTTACATTTATAAAATTATTAGCTAACCATTGTTTTATTTAGATTATATCATAAAACCAACCAACCTAATATGTTACAGATCTGCTGAGATCCTAATCCATAACATAAGGTGTTACATTATTTTAATCAAAATGGGGTGTTCACTAATTAATTTAATTTAACCATTCACCTTGGAGAATCAGTCCATGTAACTAGAAACTGTCCATACCTTGGGAGAATAGATCTTAATTATATTATCCCAAACCATGAAATATTTGAGAGAATAGAGTCCCAGTATAACATCCCAAACTAAGAAAAACATCAGTAGAGCTTAGAGAATAAGTATAGCCCAACCCAAACATGAGGAGCCTTAGTCCAATATACTAATCATATTATACATTAGTGGGTACTAGGGAATCACACTAACATAACCTATGTGATTAGTGCCTCAATACAATACACCACTCATAGCACTTATATCATGGAAATTATTCTTTAACCATTTAACACATTTACCACATTATCATATCATTTAACAAGGTGGAAACAAAACCATTAAACTAAGTCATGCCATAGATATAACCCAACCCTTTCCTTGTATAATTTAAACATAAAAACCAAATACTCTTTTTTAAAACCATATTGAATTCCCCATTTAAATAATAGGTTTCTCTTTGAAAAACTAAACCATTCCCCAAGTCTATATTTTCCATTTAAAACCATCTAAAATACATAATAAAACATTTTTCACAAAAAGGGAGAACACACCCCCATTTTAGTTTATCATTTGAAATAGAATAAGAAACATTGTTTTCAAATAATTTAAATGCCGAAACCTTTGTTTAAAATATTACCCAAATCTACACACCATTTTTATTCATTGAAAACCATAACTATTTCAAAATCCAAAACACACCATTTTAACTATTTTTAGAGCCTCGCTGGCATTACAAAAAATATAACTTAATTTTTTTTTCAATTATCCCATTAAACATTCCCATATAAATAAATCAAATTCATAACACATTAGCTTACATAATTAACCTATCACAATTTCTATGAATTCATTTTTCCAATTCAAGAGTTTGGCATACCCCTTGGGTAACCCTAGGTTCGGTCTCAAGTCATCTATAGACCCAATGAGGTTTATGAAAGGTCTCACACCTCACATTAATTCCCAAATTACATAAATTATCCAAAAACATAAAAAATATACAAGGTAGAAACTTGGTATAAAAACATACATATATTAAAACCTCAAGAATATGGGAAGAATATTAAAGACCACATACCTCATGGTTCTAGAAAACTGCTAATCCAACCATGGACATTGATTCCAGCACAAGAAACTTTAATATCCAAAACTAAAATCTTCTAGTAAAACAGTGTTTTAGGGATTTAGAAGGAGAGAAAAAAGCACACCAATCCCCCTCCAAAAAAATTAAAGGAAACCAAATTGAATTCTTACTCCGAGCTTCGACTCACACCCAACAACACTCCAAAATCCCATGAAATGAGGTCAAATCTCCCATGTAGGAGGGAGAAGCTATTGGTTCATCACCTCAGCTATTGGGTGCTCAAATGTGGTGAAAAATCAGGGAATAATGAAATAATATTGGGAGGGAGCCATGGTAAAAACCTACTTATTAAGTAGTGCATGGTTTAAATGCATGATTCTTAAAACTATGCTCCCACCATGAAGCTCCTTATAGAAAAAAGGAAACCAAGACTCATTGCAACACCTTGATATTTTTTGAATTATAATTTTTCAAATTAATTTAATATTTTGTTATATTAAATTTCACAAAACACTAAATATAATTTTTTATACGAAATCCATAAGTGTGGATTGCATTATATGAAACACCATGTTAATCTTACACTAAACACAATACTTATATTAGTTTTTAATACACTAAATAATATATTTGTCTTGTGTTACAAAAAATATTGATTTCTTTTAATAGCTTGATTAATATACAAGACTGAGTTTTACTGAACTATAATATACTATTAATATTATTATTAAAATTTTATAATTGTTACCACCTAGAAATTGTAATGGAAGTTATTCATAAGATTAACTTAATTTTTAGAATATAATTTACACATGTATATAAAATGGAATCCTTTGGTTATTAATTACAATAAGTGAATGTAAGAACTATTTGTAAATAGAGAAACTTCTTTTCTAAGAAATATATTTTTCATTATATGAACACAATTTTACCTCAATAAATTAAAAAACCATTTTTTATTAATTTTATAAATAAAATTTTTATATTATATATTCAATAAATATTTTTTATACTAATTAAATATATTTTATAGGTATAAGATAGGAATAAATCCAATTTTATGAATAAAATGATGTATTCTCTTAAAATTTAATTTTACCATATTTTAATGGGGAGCCCATTTAAAATATAATTTCTGATAGTTTTATAAATTTTATTTCACAAAATAAACTTTATTTTTTAAATTATAATTTAAAAATTATATTAGGGTGATTTTTTTGTTATTTTTCTATGAAGTTTCATTTTTTTGATGTATAGTGAATTACACTAAATTTTAATTCAAAAATGATTTTTTACAATGTATTTATATAGTTAAATTAGGTTTTTGTCTTGTTTTAATAAAAAATTAGATAAATTATACATAAATTAATCTAATATATGTTATTGGAATCAATTTCACTTTGAAATTAGATAAAAAAATTTACAAAACTTTTGAATATTTTTACTTTTAAAACCCACTTTGTTATCCCATCTATGGGATTAAATTTGAATTAATTTCTACAACTTCTATGATTGTAAAATAGATAAATGGATTCCATATTAAGAATCATCATAATGTAAAACATAAAACAAGTTCAATAATTATTTTTACAAGAAATATTAGTGAAATTAATTAAAATTAATCAAATGATTAAGCGGAAAATTAGCTTAAAAAGGGACTAAACCATAAACTTGATTGACAAAATAACCTAAACAATTGTCTAAAATTCATTTTATGGCCATAGTTAGACTATATAATACCTTTTATCTAATTGCGTTGATTATTGGAGCCACTTGTTATAGGTAAACTGTGGGTGTAATTCCATTTTAAAAAATTTACAGGAATGCTCATCCGCTATAAAAAGGCACTCACCCAACCTAATTGTTAACCCATATAAATTTCCTTGGATTTCCCAAAAATATTACCAAATAAGATCCCAATATATCTAAATTCATCCTAGAATTATCCCTCTAGGTATAAATATATACAAGAAATCCCTTTGGTGCAAACCAAAAGGAGTTACCCAAAGAAGAGGTAACATCCTTCCTCATGTTCTTTTGTTTTATTTTTATTATCCACACAATAGAATATTATTATTCCATGATTATATAATAAAAAAATATCCTAAATATAATTATATTTTTTTATTCTATGTTTTATACCTATACTTACACATAATTCTATCTAATGGGTAACAAACTTACCAATCTTGTGTATGGAGAAATATCGCCTCACGAAATGGTGTTGTTCATTTTTTATTTACCACCTATAATTGTTGGAATTTATGATGGAAAATATATTTTTATATGATATATATAACATTTATGATGTATTTATTCCTAATTAATTATTATATAAAAATACCTTCATGCTTTCTATTTTTTGAAAATATGATAACTTCGTTTGTGGACGTGTGGACGACCGCCTACTCAAAGCGATGTGATTCATTAACACTTTACATGGAATGTATTAAGAACAACTTTAGTAAACTTATATGATATATATTATATAATATTTACACTTTAATTATTATATATATATACATTTATACATATATTTTATTTACTTTCTTTCTTTCAAAATGATAAATAAATAAAAACAATATTCATGCGTATGTAGAACCTACCATCTCTATGAACAATGTATTCAATTTCGTATTTCTATATTTTATATGTTATTATAAATATTTATATACTAAATATAAATGACATATAAATAATATTTTAAATTATTTAAATAATTAAATCACGATCTAAGTAATAGGATCGAAAATAAAATTTCAAAACACGTACGATAAACAAAGCGGTTATTGCTCAAAATGTTACTTTAACATGGAATTGTCAAAAAAGGGCAATAAAAAGTTATAAAGGAATAATATATGGTATTATATAAAATAATTTGGTTTTTTGTTTATTTATAACAAACATATATTTACAATACATGATATTTTTTACTTGTATGATGATATTCAAGACTTAAGGTATGGTAATTTCATCCCTATTTTTATTTGTGTGAGACACATGCCATATTCACAACTAGATTATTTTTTACAATGTATATAATTGATGTGGCTCTTTTTTTACATAGTTTTTCCACATCTTTTTACTTAATTTTTAATGATTTAATTAATTATTTAAGCACGTCAAACTAAATATTTGTAATTTTGTATTTTTATAATTAAATTTGTTAGTTAATCAATTTTTAAAATTAATTATGTATTTTTAGTTTTTAGAATAATATTTTAACCTTAATTTACTTTTCTAAAGTATTTATTTCTTAATTAGTCTTGTTAAGTGGAATTTTCTTGACTTTTTAATAAGTTAATATCTATTTTAAACAATTATTTAATCATTGTATTTCTATTTAATTAACTTTGACTTTATTTTAATGTTTTATCCGTTAACTTAGTTTTATTTAAATATTTATTAACTTCATAAATTAATATGTTTTAAATATCCTGAAAATTAATTATGTAAATAATTTTGGTTTTAAATTAAATAAAATAGTTCGCTTTTTAATTTTATGTATTCAAATAGTTGTTTCATAAATTAATTAAGAGTTTTAAACCATTAATTATTTAAATATATGTATGTAGTTGATTATTTATTTATTAAATCTTATTTTTAGCCAACCAGTGAAATATATATGAGCATTAGTGACCTATTAAGTCATAGATGTTATCCATTTTTACTCACTTTATACCTTGTAATTGATTTCTTTAATAAAATTTCAATTTAAGACATATTAATTTAGTTAAACAATTATGCAGTTTTTAATTTAAGTGTTATCAACTAATAATTGTTATTGTAACATTAAATTATATGTTTAATAATAATCCTATTTTTTTAATTTATGATTATTTAGCCAACTTTTAATTTTCAATCCTTGTTTTTAACTACTTAATTTTGGATTTTAAATTCATTTTACACAGTTTTAATTTTTATAATTCACTGTCAGTTTTATTTCATTAGGATACCGATGTAGTGAATCGTTAACCATTTATCTGTTCTTTTAGTCAGTAGCCCTTTTTATTTAGGAATCGGTAACCTAATATTATTTAAGCTAGCAGTGACTTTTTTATGTAATAGTAATTATTTATTTTTATACTTACCAATGACCATTTATTTTTGATCTATCGATAACATTATTTTTCCTCTAACAGTGACCTTGTTTATTTTTTTCATCAGTGACTCTTCTTATTAATTCCCAACGGTGACCTTAAACTGTTCCTCATTTGTTTTTAAACTAACGGTGACCCACCATTTTTTAACTCTAACAGTGACCCTTTTTTGTCTATCGGTAACCTTGTATCCCACTCACTTTTCACTGCTTCTCAGCATTGGTATTCCCTTCTCCTTTTCTTAATTCCATCGACTGACCATTATACATCATCTTACTATGACAATGACTCCTCTACATCACACTGTCAAAACAAATTTCTTTCACGGTCTCACCCTTTTATTCTCTCCGCGCATCTTCTTGTCACTCTCACTTCCCTATAACTCACTGATTTACAACTGCAATTTTATTTTCAAACCTTTCTAAAACCAAAATCAGTTTAGACTTGCACGTGCTCAAATCAATGGAATAACCCCTTTCAGTAATTTAGAGCAGACTTATTCCCCTCATTTTTCAGGATTCACGAGATCTGAACTTGTCATTGGGGAAGAGAACTATGACTGAGTCTTCACCACCGGGGAGTCCGCCTTTCTGTGGAAACCTACAGTCGCTACCAGAGAGAGTCGAGTTGGATAAACTGCTCTTGAGGATGAGGAGTCCAGGCTGAGGAGCCACTGCTGGTTAGGAGGGTGGGAGCAATCACCACCATATGCTGAAGAAGATCATCACATCCAACTGACACCACCGAATAGCCTATGGTCTTGCATAACGAAGATGGTCCACCTATGCCTATTCTACCCTTTCAAAGAAATCCACCGCTCACTGCTTGGTTGAGAAGGAGCCGCCAGTTCCTATTTCCAGTAGCCACAAGGAGGATTCGAGTCTATTCTTAGAGTGTCCTCCACTGGCCGCTGAAGCTAGTAGTATGAGGTTACACCTTAGGAGCCGTTGGATAGTTTAAAAAGAAGGTGTTGTTGGGTTGAAGAAGAAGGCCCCCCTCCCATAGGGTTGATGTGCTCCGAATTGGGGAGAGGGGGAAGAAGATCTGATGAAAAAAACTTAATGAAAAATTAAATAGAAACTTAATTAAAACAATAACTAAATTAAAATAATAAGCATTACTAATTAAAAATAAATAATTTACATAAGATATTTAATAAAATAGAATTATTAAACATAAATAAAATTGTATTAATTGGTTTTAACTTCTAAAATAAAATTAGAATAGAATATTAATTATAATTTAATAATAAGTACTAATAATTATTTAATAATATAATTTGTTAATAAAATAAAATACTAATAATAAGTTATAAATTAAATTACAGATAAACTAAACTAGTTAATTTAAAATGTATATAATGTTAAATTTAAAAATAATATTAAAATTATTATTTATAATTTAATTTAATATTGTTAATTAATAAAAAACAATAACTTATAAAAAATTCAACATCAAAATTAATAATTAATAAAACTTTTTATTTTTAATAATAATACTAATAATACTAACTCTTTTATTGAAAAATTCGATCAAATTATAATACGTAAATTATCATGATTTATCTTTTATAATTAAATAAAATCTATTTAATAAGAAATTTAATTTCATTATAATTAATTAATATATAATTACTAGTTATTAACATTAATAATAAAATAATTTTTTTAATAACATTATTTAAGATTTTGTTAATTATTTTAAAAGATTTTTTAATAAACTATTTTCTTAAATTATAATTCTTTATTTCCTTTGCATTTTAATTGTTTTGTTTTTTTTCATACTCAGGTTCATTCAAGACTCAAAAACACATATGAGTTCTTCCAACTAAGTCATCCAGAGTTATTTAGAAGGGAAAATATAATGCAACGTACCGACCGTGAAAAAACGCAAGTGTGCGGTGCACACATGAAACACACTTTAAGCTGGTGGAAACCGAATGGTCACATGTAGCAGGTGAATGTGGATTAAGAAGCAACATACAAAAAAGAAGTGGTGGAGGTATTCAAGGAGAGCACCATTGAATGATTCAGGTCCAAGTAGAGGAATACCAGATAATGACTCTGGAACCACTTCTTGAATTTGGAGGAGTTCAGAAGCAGAGCATCATCTCGGGATCTTATCATCCATCTTAAATTTAGTTTTTTTACACACTTATATAATGTTTTTAGTTGGTTTAATGATAATGAACAAGATAATAGGCTAAATCATATATTTCGGGGATAATTTGAGTTCCATTGGTTTTTTAGTGTTCTTTTTCACTTCATCATTAGATGTATTTAGTATTGATCGAAGAGATCAATACTGAATTCATTCAATTGCATTGTTCCACCAAAATTTAATTTCAAAATTTCACAATCAAATGGAGAGATTTATTGTGAATACATATTTCAAAATATAGTAAATTCTCAAGACTATAGGACTTACGGTGAGTTCGTCTTATTGTCATTTTTCAAAATGTTCACAGTTGATTTATTTTGGAGTGGTGAACTCTTGAATAGATTTTCTAATGTGACTTAACTCTTGGTGAGGGAGGTAATTCATAATCATATAGTGGCACTCTGCAATATATTTTAAGTGAACTTAATTTCTTTTAGAACCAGTAGAATGGATATTTTTCCCCAAGCGCTTTAATAGATTGTTCATTTATCAGTGTACTATATCTCTGCGCCTCTATGTTTTTTACTATTTCTAGATTTAATTTAGTATTATATTTAGGTTTCTAAATGTTTAGTCACTCTACTTCTTATAAAAAGTAAAAAAAAGTAAAAATTAGAAAAACTAATCTGCTGCTGACAATATTGGGGTCGTTTTGTAAATTTTTTAGAAGAATAGTGGTCTGAATTGCCTTCCCTGTGGGTTTGACCCTACTTGACACATATACTATAGTTAGTAGGAACATAAATATTAATCTTTGACTAAATTTAACTAAGGTTTCGTTCCTGTTTTTGGTGCTATTACCGGGGAAGTCATGAGCCATTTCTCTAAAAAAACTTAAAAGAAAATCACATATATAAAAATTAAAAAAAATAAAATATTGAAAACTATAATTTTTTTGCTTCTTTTCTTGCTGAATTGTTATTGTTTCTTGTATTAATTGAGTTATTGTTTAGTTATACTATTTTGTTACTTGAATTTTTAATATACTTTGTATGAGAACAAGACACTCTACTGTTAAATTAGAGCCACTGAACATAGAAATAGAAAAACATCTCACTGCTCAAAAAAAGAACAAAAATGAAATGGAAAACTTAGATAATAGAGTTTCTACACTTAACAACTACAAAAACCATCCAGAACTCATAAAAGAAAATGAAAGGCCTAGGATGATGGAGTTTCAACTTTCTCATGTTTCAAGAAATCCATCACCCATTTGACTTAGTTCTAGGTCTTGAAATTATGAACATAAATAATCACACATCACACTGTTTTTTGGTTTTAATGGGATCTCTAATAAGGACTCTCTATCCTTCATTAGAGATTTCTATAATACTATGCAACAAATACCTCTTCTAGGACTCAAAAAAATGAGCTAAGAATGAGAGTCTTTCATTTTTGTCTTAAAGGGAATGCTAGGAACCAGTTTCTGAGTCTAGATGAGAACATTTTCGAAAAATGGGATCAAGTGTATAATTTTTTCATAATGAAATTATATCCTAATATATTAAAAGGTGAACTTAGAACTAATATCACTCATTTATATCAAGAGGATAAAGAAGATTTTTATGAATCTTGGGATAGATTTAGGGATCTACTTAGGTAGTGTCCCCATCATAAACTCCCATCTCACCTTATCATGGATATTTTCTATGAATGGATTTTTTTCTGGACAGAATCTAGTTGATTTGGCTGATAGGGGGTAATTATAATGATAAAACCAATGAATAATTGATACAAATTTTTAATAACCTAGCACTGAATTCACAACATAAAAATTTAATAAGGAAAAGATTCAATAGAAATGTTAACCCAAAAACTGGTTCATTGAATGAAAGTCAAGATCAACTTGCTAAAATAACCGACCAACTGCAATCTTTAATGAAACAAAACTCAAGGAAAACTGTTAACCAACCTGGATGTCAAAATACCAACCAATATTTAAGGGAATAATGTGTTTAGTGTGGTATGTTTGGGTATACTAAAAACTTTTGTCCAAATTTTGATATACTGGCCCAACAACAAGAAAACTAAAACTTTGTTAACTATGGTCTTAAGATGTATTCTAAAGAAGATCCATTTTCAAATAATTACAACCAAGTCTATAAAAACCATCCAAATTTTATTTGGAAAGATTAAGGCTTAATTAAACAATCCACTGCCCCTAATTACTCTAATTAACCAAGACCAAAATTTCAGAATCAACAAAGGGGTGAGCCTTCAAATATACAAGGAAATAATGATAATTAAATGTCTTCTAAGATTGATATAATCTTGAAAAAAATTAACTCTCAATAAGAAAGATACATGATTCATCTCTCCAAACATAAAAATCAATTTGAGTCTGATAAAATGAAAACTGATGTAAGGATTCAAAACATAGAAACACAACTTGGTCCACTTTCTAGGGATTTTCATCTAGGGAAAAAGGTATACTTCCTAGCCCCACTGAACTTAATCCAAGAAATAATTCCATGGATGTTGTCACTATAAGTGGACTTAATACATATGCTATTTCTGAAAAACTCACTGAAAATTCCCAAAATGAATATCTGCTTCAATATGGAAATAAAAACCTACTTTGTTCACATGTTGGAAATTCATATAAAAGTAATCAAAATGAAAAAAATTTTGAATTTGTCACCTGAAACTAAAACCAAAACTTCATCTAAAAATCAAAATAATAAAGGAGAAGAAAAGTTGATTAAGAGGTGAGGGGTATACATACTTTCCTTAAATATTTATCCCCACCCATCCCTTTCCCTAGGATGCTGAAAAATCAAATTAACACAAAGGATAAACTTCTTCAGTTCCTTGTTCTTCTTTCCAAACATCATGTAAACATTCCATTAATTCAAGCCTTAATTCAAATCCCATATTATCTGAAATATCTTAAGAAAATTGTTTCAAACAAAAAGACCTTGGAAGAATTTTCTACTTAGAGCCTCACTGAAGAGTTTACTGCTGTAATCCAAAAGAAAATCCCACATAAACTAAAATACCCAGGTAGTTTGGTCATTCCATATACCTTAAGAAATTCTGACCAGCTCAACTATTTGTGTGATTTTGGTGATAGAATTAATCTACTACCGTAATCACTATTTCAATATATGAGGTTAGGTGACCTTCATCCCACCATAGTCATACTATAGTTAGCTGATAGATCGTCCACTCATCTTGTGGGTAAGGTAGATGACTTGCTAGTTGGGGTTGGGAAACTTTTTATGCCTATAGTGTAGAGTCCCAAAGCCTGACGTACATGGACATTACATTACTTTTGCGGAATGCTTAGTACATAACAAAAACACACACACAAGGATCGTAATAGTTTAGTGTCTTTGGAAACTCGGAATAAAATCTTCTAATCGTGGTGAAAGATCTTGAACATCTCCCATAAAGATCTTCCCTTTTTTTACCTAAAAACTTTCTTTATATCCTGGGGAAAAGAAAACATAAAAGGGTGAGCTCAAATGCTCAGTAAGGGTAAACAAAAGAAATATCAATCACATCATATTCATAAGAACATCACATTTTGGAAATCATAACCTGTAAAAGAGATCATAATTTCATAACATGGGATAAATCATAGTAGTGAAATTTAATCCCAATAATCATAACTTAAAACATGAAACTTTTTGGCATACACACATAATCATAGAGAATCATTTATTATTATTCAAGACTCATTGCCAAGACTATTTTAGTGGACAAAGTCCATTTCTGAACCGAGTCACCCTCGTTTCAGTCCTGTTTCACTGAACCGGTATAACCTACCATTCCAGCCATGTCTATCTCATGAGATATAAAATCTTACCCAATGCATTAGAGGGAGATATGGGTCCCACCCATAATAATTATACCATTCTTATGTGTGCCACAAAATCATAAACCATACATCATAGCATAACCGATGTAATAAAAATGGGATTCTTAAACATCGTGAAATCATAAAACAATTCATTTAAGATAAAGGAGTTCATAAAAATAATTCCATCACAACATAATCAAATCAATGTAATAATAGGGATAGAAACAGAACCCTTTATTATCTTAGATGGAAAATAATTTTGATAAAACACTTGAACTCCATTCTTGAGGAAAATATCCTTTCAACTTCAAAAACAATTTTCCTTTCTTAACATGTCATAAAATTCTAACTAAAAGAAGTTTATTAAAAATAAAATTGAAAACTTGTAAAGGAAGCTTCATGGAAATAATTTTTTAAAAATCCATTCATGCCGTATAAGTTAAAAAAAACATTCTTCTCGTACTTTTGTCGGAAAAGTCAAAAAGTACCTCGTACGAAAAACGACAAAAGATTCCTTTCATATCTTTTACTAAAAACTCACCAGAGGGTAAAATTGGATTTAAACTATTTTATAAGGATATAAATATTACATATTAAGGAAACATGGATGTGGATGATAAAATACACCCAAGTAAATACCAAAGTATAAACAATCTCGGATAAAAATGAGATTGTGATATTTCCCTTACCTTTGGTATGATATGATTTGTACGTGTCCGAACCTCCTGTATAATGATTTAAATAATGTTATTGACTTATTACAGAAACATAATTATTTTTATGATATCATATATGGTCATATTCTTAGCTTATTATTAGTAATATTTCATTACTACTTGTTATTCGGGTGTTTATTACTTTTTGTTCTTATGCGTGTTTTGTAGAATAAATTCTTATTATTCTCTTTAGGTTATAGATACCTCATTTATAGAATGGTATTAGTGTAATATATATCATTTTCATTCATTCAATTCATTTATATTATCATTATGAAATGAAGATCATGTAGAACGAGTCGCATCACATCGTGAAGACGGTAGTCCGTACGTACGCACAAGCGATGATATCATTCTCATGATCGTGGAATTGTATTGGAGTGTATGTATAATATTTCAGAATCAATATCACTTTACAATAATCATATATAGTTATTATGTACACCATTACACCAATCCAAGTAAGGTGGTGGTGGAAAATAGATTACACCACGGCGTGGAGACGGTATTCCGTACGTACGCACGCGCGGTGATTTCGTTTTCCGTAGGATGGATAGATGGTGAAATAGGGTTGTTTCATACTTATAATAACATATCAGTATATGAGTTATACTGATGTTATTACTTCATGATGAAACAACTAAATAAGAAGAAGTGGAAGAAGAAATAAAGATGAAAGAATCGGTAACGGGCATTACCTCTTCTTTGAAGCGCCTCTTTGAGACCACCTTTTAGGGAACCAAAATTGGTCTTTGAGGAAGACAAGAACCTCTAGTATGTTGCTAGGGAAGTGTAGAAGAGAATTTGGCAGGGGTTTGACGATATTGAAGGCTCAAAGTGGTGTGAGGAAGAGAGGGAGGAGGTGCCCTTTTATAAGGGAGGAGAGGGGCATCTTTGGAATAACTAAAACTATTATTTTATTATAAAGTCATGTTCAGTTTTAAATAGATATAAATTGATTTATTTCTAGGATAAGGTGGGGATGGGTCGCAATCCTCTCATACAATATAATTTAGACAAATTTAGGTTCCTATTTTAACCTTATCATGTAGATTTAACATTAAGTTAAATAGTTTTACTTTTACTGTGTCTTCTTGTGTTCTTATACTATAAGGTTAATAAACTTACTATATCAAGACAAAAGAACCCCAAGTTGTTTATTATTAATATATATAACCTTATCTAAGTCATTTAGCCGAACCTTATATTTTTAGGAATAAAATAACAATTAATAATATAATATTTGTTTTAAAAACTATTTTATGTCAATTTTGACACTATTTAGTAATTGATTTCTGTGAAAATCATAACCGAATGATAAGTTTGAAAAAAGTTAATTAAATCAATAATAACATGTCATATTAACCTATAAAATTAGTTTAATTCATAAAAAGTCTCAAATTATATTTATTTGGGTATTTATAACATCAATTATGTCAATATTTCATTAATAAGATAATTACAACATCATCGTTGTGTCACAAATAAATTAAATTATTTAATGTCTAAAAGTTACAAATAAAATACCATTATTTAGGAAATCATTTTATATTTCTAATGAATATTTATAGTCTAATTTATCTTATGTATAACCCCATATTAAAAATGATTTAGTTATTAAACTTTGATTTTAACTATTTTAACCCTTCTTTAAATAAATTAATAATAAATGTCCTAATCTAATCCAAGTGGGCCTAAATGGTCATATGTTATTCCTAAGGTTGTTTTTGGTCGAATTAAACTTTTCCAATAGAATTAGGACATGTTTTAGGCTAATAATAATATCATTTTTACCCTTAATTACCCTATTTACTTTTAACCGTGGTAAAAAAAGTAAAAAGTTACTATTCACAAAAAATTATTTTCATCTCATTGAACCACATTTTAGTCATTGATATTAACTGTGTCTCTAGGATTTTCGAAATTCCACTCACAGAAGCGGTAAAATTAAGTTTTATGAAAAATTCAGTTTTTTTAACTACCACTTAGTGGTTTCACTATTCATCAAAAACTGAGAGTTTTCAGAAAAATACCAAAAATTAAGCCTAAGATATATTTGATATTATGAATTAAAAAATGATGACTATTTTACCAAATTCAAAACATATCATTTGCATTAATTAATTTAAAAATTAATTTCCATCGTCAAAACAAATAGCGTGTTCTTATGAGATAATAACTATCAAAAGATTGACACTTGTTTATAACTGGTTTAAATGTGAAATTACATCCAATAACCAACATTGTATTAAATTGTAAAAATATATTCTAAATATACTTTAAAACCAATCAAATTAATAATTTATCACTATTAATTATTTCTATTAAAAAGGTTGTTTTTAATTAAAATTTAGTAATTTTCACTATTCATCAGAAAATAAAAGTTATCCGAAAAGTACCAAAATTTCACCCTAAGCTAATTTCGATATTCCGAATCAAGAAATGAAGTCCATTTTGAAAAATAAAAATTACAAAATTTCAAAAAGTGGTTATTACTATTCATAAATGTTAATTTTAATAATATTTTAATAGCATATCGTTGTTTAGTGAAACTCGGTATTGCGTACTACACACACTATCGAGGAAGGTTGCGATTGCGTGTAATGAAAGGCAAGTCAAGGATGCGTGTTGTGCAAGCTCCTTTTGGTGTAGCGTACAACACAAGACATTAATGAAAATAATATTTTTCATAAAATATCGGGGTGTTACATGGAGACTTTTTAGTCTTAGACATGGAGTGTGATCAAGAGGTTCCCATCACCTTGGGTAGGCCCTTATTGACCACAAGTGGTGCTGTTATTGATGTTTCTAAGGTAAAATTAATCTTTAATGTTGGAGAACAATAAGAAGAGTTCAGTGTGTTTAATAGTGTTAAAGGACAAACTTTTTCTGAAAACTGTTCAATGGTAGATTCCTTAGAAAAGGAGAGATAAATTGGAAACTTTGATGAATCTAAAAATCAATTATATGATAATGAAAATAATTGTGAAGCTGAAAATATTTTTGAATCTGTTTTAGAAGTTGAAAATACTGCTTGAACAATGAATCTATAAAATTTCCCAGAACTGGACAACTGTCCAGTTTCTGCTGTGGAAGAGTCCACTATTTCTGAACTTAGGAGATTTTTGAGTGAATTTTAGGGTGTTTCTATAAACAACAACATTCATGAACACTTTGATGATATTTAGGGAGAACTTATAAGACAAATTGATGATTATTATTCAATAAATTTTTTAAATACCGATCCTGAAAATCTGGACAGTGTGCTGCCCACTTTGGACAGTAGAACTGTTACTTCTAAATCTGAGTATGAAATTGAAAAACATTAACCATTTAAAACTTCATACAAAATATAATTTGAATATCTTGGACATACTAGGCCTAATATTATTCATTCTAGTGTATAACCACCGACTCTTGAACTAAAACCAATCCCTTACTATCTTAAATATTCATTTCTGGGTGATAATTCCACTTTGCCTGTCATAAATTCTGCTAAAGTTAATGAAAATCAAGAGAAAAGATTGTTAAATGTTTTGAAGAAGTTTAAATCTTCCATATTCTAGGCCATATCCAATATAAATGGTATTATTACCTCATTTTGTATGCATAAATTACCTATGGAGCCTGATAATAAGCCTAGGGTAGAGTGTCAAAGAAGATTGAATCCAAACATGAAATAAGTTGTGAGAGAGTAAGTGATCAAATTGCTTGACATTGGAATGATATATACCATTTTTCATAGTTCTTGAGTCTCCATTTCTAGGTTTTCCCCAATAAGGGAGGTTTCACTATAGTTAAAAATGAAAAAAATGAAGAATTCCATGTTAGGAAAGCCACAAAATGGAGAATCTGTATAGATTATCAGAAACTTAATGCAGCTACTAGGAAAGACCATTTTTCAATGCCCTTATTGGTTCAAATGATTGAAAGGATTGCTGGAAATGAATTTTTCTATTTCTTGGATGGGAATTTTGGTTACAACTAGATTCCAATTGCTCTATAGGATTAGGAAAAGACAACTTTCACGTGCCCTTTTAGGACATTTGCTTACAGGAAGATTCCCTTTGGGTTGTTTGGAGCTCCAACCACCTTTCAAAGGTGTACGATGGCTATCTTTTTATATATGATTGAAATAATCATTGAGGTTTTCATGGATGATTTATCTATTGTGGGTAGTACTTTTGATACTTGTCTTGGAAATCTTGAGTTAGTCTTAGAGAGATGCATTGAAACCAACCTTGTTATTAATTGGGAGAAGTGCCAATTCATGGTCACATAAGGTATAGTTCTTGGTAGTAAAGTGTCTAAGAGAGGTCTAGAAGTTGATACTTCTAATGTTGATGTTATTCAAAAACTTCCACCTCTTGAAAATGTTAAATGTGTTAGAAGTTTCCTAGGGAATGACGGTTTTTACCAAAGATTCATAAAATATTTTTTAAAAATAACTAATCCACTGTGTTCTTGGTTTGTCAAGGATACAACATTCAATTTTGATGAAAACCATTTGAAATCATTTAATCTTATTAAAGAGAAACTCACTACATCACCCATTATCACTGCACCAGATTTGAAACTACCTTTTGAACTTATGTGTGATGCTAGTGATATGGTTATAGGTTCTATCCATGGATAGAGGAAAGATAGAAAGTTACTTGTGGTGTATTATACAAGTAAATTACTGGATGATTCCCAAAATAGTTATACCACTACTAAAAAAGAGTCGTTAGCTATTGTGTTTGCTTTAGAGAAGTTTCGACAGTACTTATTAGGTTCAAAATTCATTATTTTCACTGATCATTCAGCTTTAAAATACTTGATCTCTAAGAAGGAAACTAAACCCAGGCTGATTATATGGATTCTATTGCTACAAGAGTTTGATTTAGAGATTATGGATAAAAATGGAGCTGAAAATTTAGTTTCTGACCACCTTTCTAGGATTCCTCTTACTCAATATGAATCTGAAGACCTTAGGGAGATTAACTCTCTTTTCCTCATGAGAAACTGCTCACTATGTCAATCAGGAAATCTGCATGGTTTTCAGATTTTTCCAAAATCCTGGAAGTAGGTTTATTTCCCAAAAATCTATCTAATAACCAAATGAAGAAATTCATTTTTGAGCCTAAAAACAATCTTTGGGATGCTCACCTGCTGTTTAGGATATGTGCTGATGGTATCCTTAGGATATGTGTGCTTGAGGAAGAGATTCTACCTATTTTAGTGTGTTTTCACTCCTTACCTTGGGGAGGTCACCATGGTGGTGAAAGAAATTCTCAAAAAGTTTTATAATCTGGTTTCTATTGGACTACACTTTTTAAGGAAGCTAGAAGCTTTGTGGTTGGCAGTTATAGATGTTAGAGGCTAGGAAATGTTGGTAGGAAATAAGAGTTACCCAAAAAAATAATTCTCGAAATTGAATTTTTTTGTCTGAGGTTTATATTTCTTGGGTCCATTTCCATCATCTCATGGGAATGAGTATATTATTGTTTCTATTGACTGTGTTTAGAAATGGGTTGAGGTAGTGGCACTGACCAACAATCAAGCTAATTCTGTAATTAAATTTGTCAAAAAGAATATCATTACACGATTTGGAGTTCCCAAATCCTTTATTACTGATAATGGAACACATTTTAAGAACTATAAGTTTAAATATTTGATGGAGAAATATATATTTTTTTTCATAAAACTGGTACTCCTTATCATCCACAGTCTAGTAGACAGGTGGAAATTTAAAATGGGGAACTGAAACAAATACTTGAGAAAACTGTGTCAAACTCTAGAAAGGGCTGGACTCTTAAAATGGATGATGCTTTAGTGCTTATAGAACTTCTTTTAAAACCCAAATAGGTATGTCTTCTTACAGGCTGTTGTTTGGGAAATGCTGTCATTTACCTATGGAGTTGAAATATAAGTATTATTGGGCAGTCAAGGCTCTAATTTTTGATTTTAAGAGTGCTGGTGAGTGGAGATTACATGATCATAGTGAACATGATGAAATTAATAGAGAGAGTTATTATAATTCAAGAATTTATAAAGATAAGACTAAATTATTTCATGATTCTATCATTCAAAATAAAGAATTTAAACCTGGACAGAAGGTCCTTCTCTTTAACTCTAGACTTAAACTTTTTCCTAGAAAACTCAAATCCAAGTGGTCTGGACCTTTTACAATTGTGAGGGTACTAATGAATGGAGCATTAGAAATTATTAGTGAAGAGAACAAACCCATGTTAGTTAATGGGAAGAGAGTGAAACTTTATTTTGAGGGACAACCAATGGGTTTGGATGATTTCACAGTTATTGAAAACTGATCTTGAATAAAGTCCGGTTGGGGAATTTTAAACTAGCGCTGCATGAGAGGCAACCCATAATCCTTTTTGTCTTTACTCTAATTCTTTTTAACCTTAAATAATATACTACTTTTGTGATCTTTTTTTTAGAATTCTTGTTACTGGTTATTCTTAGTCTCTTGGTTCTATCTTAGGATGTTGATGCTTATGTCAATAATGGCGTGGAATTCCCATACTGGGGGGAAATTAACAATTATATTCAGGGAAGTACTCAACTCATAATTGTTTCATTTATTTTTCTCCTCCTATAAAATTTATGGATAAAATCTGATACATGTTTTGTTTTTAAAATTATTCTATTTGTTTTCTCTAAAATACTCTATGACTTGATATATTGAAAGATTTAGTCCATATCACTTTGTTGAAAAATTTATACTATATCTCATTATGCTGTACACAAATTATGCTTGTTCCTCCTTGTTGAAAAATTGAATTTCACCGTTGTTAAAACCATTCACTGCTTGAAACTAAGTGTGGGGGGTACATGCTTCTGGTCTTTTGAATCCTCTTTGGGTTGGGGTTTTTATCTTGAATTTTTTCTATTGTGTTGAATATCCAACTGAATTAATTTTTCTAGACTTTCTTTCACCCCAATTAATAGTGCACTTACATGTCACTTGTTACTCTTAAGCTGTGTTGAAAATTTAACACTAGACTTAATTATTAAGTGCATATATTTTCAAATGAGCCTGCTAATAAGTTATTCATTGTAAAAAAATATTTTTGAACTTAAAATATACCCTTTATACATGTCATAAATCTACTTAATTTTTTTTTTTTTGAAATTTAAATGTTTAATCGTTCTTCTCCCCTTTAGAAGTCAAATTTTGGGACAAAGATGGGTTTTAAGTGTGGGGGAAGGGGTCGATTTTTAACTATGCTAAACTATGCTTAATTGAAAGCCCATAAATTCCCACAACAACTTAAAACATTTTTTCAAAAATATTGTTACTTTTTATTTCAAAATTATTACATAATTTTAGGCTTAATATTATTTATCAAATGGGTCTGGCCTAAGGACAATATATCTTTGGTAGTTGAGTTGTGAATTGATTCTAAAATTAATGTGGGTGGATGATTTCTGAGTGATCTTGTTTAGCGATTTTATGAAAATCCAGTTTAGGGAATTTCTTTGAAAGTTATTTGGGTTATATGTATGTGGAATTATGATCATAGCCCTTGGAACTGGAATTTTGGTATTGATACTAGGGGGAAACGTTTTTATTAATTATTAAAGTAATTTCCTTAATGAGATAATGTAAATGATTTTTTACATAAAACTTTTGGAAATGGAGTAGTCCAGGCATCTGGGATCCCATGGTGAGTCTCTAAGACCCTCGATGCTGGGTGTGTTTCTGTTTACTATAATCCCTTTGTACACCTTGAATAATTGAAATGCACAGTGCATTTCACATAATACATGGCTTGGAGTAAATAAATAATGTGTCTTGGGTCAAAAACGAGTTCATTAAGGTGAGTGAAATGATGAACACTGGATGAAGAAGGTTTCAATTGGTTTATATGGGATTAATTTCAGTTATTTCATTAGGGTGATTCAAAAAATATATATTTATTTTTGGTACCTAGGTGAAAAGTCAAAGTACAAAGTTCCTCTAGTTAAGTTTTTAATTCCACATAAATTTTACCTCTTGTCACTCATGAAATTATAACCTGAGCTTGGATTTAAGTGAGTCATTAAGTTGTATCACATATGAGGCATGAAATATTCATTGCTTTATGATTCATAGCTTTATATATTACTCTTTTATTATTTGTTCTAGGAAAGACATCATTTGAAACATTTTTAAAAATCCTATAGACACTTCAGTCCTATGTTTTTAAGTACTGGACATGTTACAGTTTGAGATAAATCATAAATACCACAATCTATTTCTCATTAATAAGAAAACATATAATTATTTGAGGACAAACAATGCTTAAGTGTGGAGGAATTTGATGTGGCTCTATTTTTAAATAGTTTTGCTACATCTTTTTACTTAATTTTTAATGATTTAATTATTTATTTAATCACTTTATACTAAATATTTATACTTTTATATTTTTATAATTAAATTTGTTAATTAATAAATTTTTATAATTTAGTATTTATTTTTAGTTTTTGAAATAATAATTTTAATATTACATTACTATTATAATTTAATTATTTCTTAATTAGTCTTGTTAAGTGGAATCTGATTGACTTTTTAATAAGTTAATATCTATTTTCAACAATTATTTAATCATTGTTTTTCTATTTAATTAACTTTGACTTTATTTTAATATTTTATCCTTTAACTTAGTTTCATTTAAATATTTATTAACTTCATTAATTAATATTTTTTAAATATCCTACTAATTAATTTTGTAAAGAATTTTAGTTTTAAATTCAATAAAATAACCCGCTTTTAATTTTATGTATTCAAATAGTTGTTTCATTAATTAATTAATAGTTTTAAAACATTAATTATATAATCTTATGTATGTAGTTGATTATTTATTTATTAACTCTTATTTTTAGCCTACCAGTGAGATAGATATTAGCATCCGTGACCTATTGAGTCACTGATGCTATCCATTTTTACTCACTTTATACCCTGTAATTGATTTCTTTAATAAATTTTCCAGTTAATACATTTATAAATTTAGTTAAATAGTTATGAAGTTTTTAATTTAATTGTTTTCAATTAATAATATTTATTGTAACTTTAAAGTATAAGTTTAATAATAATCTTGTTTTTTTAATTTATGATTACAATCATTGTTTTTAACTACTTAAGTTTTGATTTTAAATTCATTTTACATAGTTTTAATTTTTAAATTCACTATTAGTTTTATTTCTTTAGGTTACCGATGTAGGGAATTAGTAACCCTTTATGTTTTCTTTGGGTTGGTATCCCTTTTTATTTAGGCATCAGTAACCTTAAATTATTTAAGCTACCAATGAATTTTTTTTATGTAACGGTAAACATTTATTTTAACACCTACCAGTGACCTTTTATTTTTGATCTATGAATAACCATATTTTTATCTAACATTGAACTTCTTTATTTTTTTCATCGGTGAATCTTATTTTTAATTCCCAACGGTGACCTTACCATGTTCATTATTTGTTTTTAAACTAAAGGTGATCCACCATTTTTTTAACTCTATCGGCGATCCTTTATTTTTGTCTATCGGTAACCATGTATCCCAATCACCGTTCACTACTTCTCACAATTTTCATTATGTTCTCCTTTTATTAATTTCCTCGACTCATTGTTAGACATCCTCTTACCATGAAAATGCCTCTTTTAAATCATTCCATCACAACAAATTTCTTTCAAAGCCTCACCATTTTATCCCCTCTACTCATCTTTTTGTCACTCTCCCTGCCCTGAAACTCACTGATTTACCATTGCAATTTCATTTTCAAACTTTCTCGAACCAAAATCAGTTTAGACTTGCACAAGATCAAATAAATGGAAGATACCCTTTATGCAATTGTGATTAGACTTATTCCATTGCCTTTTCAAGATTCACCAGATCTGAACTTGTTATTGTGGAAGAGAACTGTGATTGAGTCTTCACCACCGAGGGAGACCTCCTTGGTGTGGAAACCTAAAATTGCTGCCAGAGAGAGTCGAGTTGGATGAACTGATCATGAGGATGAGGGTCGAAGGCTGAGGAACCGCTACTGGTTGGGAGGTCTGGAGCAGTCTCCACTATCTACTGAGGAAGATCGTCACAGCAATCCGGCACCGCCGAACAGCCTATGGTCTGGCACGATAAAGCTGGTCGACCTATGCCTATTCACCCCTTTCAAAGATATCCATTGATCACTGATTGGTTGAGTAGGAGCCTCGAGTTCCTGTTTCCAGGATTTGGAAGGAGGATTCGAGTCCATTCTTGGAGGGTCCTCCACTAGCCGCTGAAGTTAATAAGTTGAGGTTATGCCTTAGAAGCCATTTGATGGTTGCAAACAGTGGTGTTGTTGGGTGGAAGAAGAAGGCCCCCTCCCCTAGGGTTACTGTGCTCTGAATTAGGGGGAGGGGGAAGAATATCCGAGGGAAAAAAACATAAAGAAAACATAAATAGAATCTTAATTAAAAAAATAACTAAACTAAAATAATAAACATTAATAATTACAAATAAATAATTTACATAAGTTATTTAATAAAATAGAATTATTAAACATAAATAAAATTTCATTAATTGGTTGTAACTTCTAAAATAAAATTTGAATAAATTATTAAAAATATTATTAATTATAATTTAATAATATGTACTAATAATTATTTAATAATAGAATTTGTTAATAAAATAGAATACTAATAATAAGTTATAAATTGAATTATAGATAAAGTAAACATGTTAATTTAAAATGTTAATAATGTTAACTTTAAAAATAATAATAAACTTATTATTTATAATTTAATTTAATAATGATAATTAACAAAAAAACAATAAATTATTAAAAATTCGACATCAGAATTAATAATTAATAATTAATAAAACTTTTTATTTTTAATAATAATAATAATAACTCTTTTATTAATAAAATCAATCAACTTATAATACATAAATTATCATTATTTATCTTTTATAATTAAATAATAACTACTTAATAATAAATTTAATTTCATTATAATTAATTAAATTATAATTAATAGTTAATAATAATAATAATAAAATAATTTATTTAATAACATTATTTAAAATTTTATTAATTCTCTTAAAATACTATTTAATAAACTATTTTCTTAAATTATAGTTCTTTATTTCCTTCAGGTTTTAAGTGTTTTGTTTTTTTTTCTTACGTAGGTTCATTCAAGAATGAAAAACACATCCAAGTTCTTCCAACTAACTCATCCAGAGTTAGTTACAATAGAAAATGTAGTGCGATGTGTCAATCACGAAAAAACACAAGTGTGCGGTGCCAACATGAAGGACACTTGATGTCGGTGGAAACCGACCGATGACATGCAACATGTAACAGTGGATTAAAAAGTAGCATAAGAAGTAGAAGAGGTGGGGGGGGATTCAAGGAGAGAACCATTGGATGATCCAGGTCTGAGCAGAGGAAGACCAGAGGGTGAATCTGGAACCACTTCTTAAAGATGGAGGAGTTCAAGAGCAGAGCATCATCTTGAGAGTTCATCATCCATCTTAAATTTAGTTTTTTTACTCAGTTCTAGAATGTTTTTAGTTGCTGTAATGATAATGAACAAGATATTAGGATAAATCATATAGTTTGGGGATAATTTTAAGTTCCATTGGTTTTTTTAATGTTCTTTTTTTCACTTTATCATTAGATGTATTCAGTATTCATTGGCAAGATCGATACTAAATTCATTCACTTGCATTGTTCCACATAAATTTAATTTTTAAATTTCACAAAAAAATGGAGAGATTGATTGTGAATACATATTTCAAAAGATAGTAAATTCTTAAGACTACAGGACTTACGGTGAGTTCATCTTGTTGTTATTTTTCAAACTATTCACAGTTGATTTATTTTGGAGTGGCGAACTATTGAATAGATTAGCTAGTGTGACTTAAATCCATGTGGGGGAGGTAATTTATACTCTTATGGTGGCACTCTGCAATATCTTTTAAGTGAATTGAATTTCTTTTGAAACCAGTATAATGGATATTTTTTCCCGAGCATTTTAAAATATTGTTCATTTATCAGTGTACTATATCTTTGTGCCTCTATGTCTTCTACTATTTGCAGCTTCAATTTAGTATTAGATTTATGTTTTCAAATATTCTATCACTCTACTACTTATAAAAAGTAATAAAAATTAAAAATTAGAAAAACTACTCTACTGCTGACAACAGTGGGGTCTTTTTTTAAATTTTGTTGAAGAATAGTGGTCAGAATTTCCTTCCTTGTGGGTTCAACCTTGCTTGCCACATATACTGTAGTTAGTAGACATATAAATATTAAACTTTGACCGACTTCAACAATGGTTCAGATCAATAATACTCTATTAAATGTTATATAATTAGTTAAATTTATTTAATTATATTTAAATCTTTAATTTATTTTATTATTCCACGGGGATCATGATTCTAAAGTTACTCAAGTAGTAAGGGTTTTCTCATCACACATTATTTCTGTGATAATTTTTTCATATTCACCGTTCATTTATTTTGTGTGGTGTATATACCAACCATGAAAATATTATATGATTCATATAATTAAATTTAGTGGTATTTAAAAATCCATTTTATGATCTTAATTTCATGGGGTTTATGGTTCAAAAGTTACCAAACCGGTAAACTAATTTTGTTCTAATTTTCCTTCTTTTAGATTTAGGCCATGTTATTCACCTATATTTTTCTATAGATTGTATATACTGCCCATTTACATTTCTTATCATGAATATAATCATTTTAATGATAATTTATGTTTCAAGGTATTTTATTATTTCATCGGGATTATGATTCAAAGTGACCAAATTGGTCATTGTTTTTTACTACAATCTCATCGTTTATCAAGATTGTTTATGATTATTCTGCCATTGATGAAATATTATGAGCCATATATCAAAAAAATATTAAATTTTATTATCATTTTTTATCTATGAAATATTCATGCATTGGTATAATTTTCCTACTCTTTGGTACTTAAGATAATTAAGAAATTTTTTTTATGATAATTTGAATTTATTTCTCCTTTTAGTTTGAAATATGTGTTTTTTCAATGCTATTTTTTTTGAAAATATTCTCAATTTTTTAACTATTAATATATTATTTTTAGAGGACATTTTTAGCCACGTTTTAACATTTAAAAAAGTTGTTTTAAAAGGAGTAATATTTTCATATTCTAATGAAGTCACTTTTCTAAACTTTTAATGTGGAAAAAGAATGTTTTACATGCACAAACTTACTTTCTATCATGAATCTAATTTCATTTAAGCTTAATTTTTAAATTTACAGTTTTTTTTAAAGAAAATATTTCTTAATATTCTATTTTTTTTGAATTTTAATTTTTAAAAAAATGTTTTAAAAAATATTTTATACATAAGAAGTATTTTAAATTATTTTCAAAGAATCCTTTATAGTTTTATAAAGTTTATTTTAAAATAATATTATTTCAATTATTTATATAATTATTTATACGTTTTAAAATTAATTTTATAAAAAAGGGTTTTCAAAATTATTTCATGCCTTCTTTTTTGGTTTTCAAATTATTTTCAAAGATTTTTTTCTTTAAAAAGTTTTGAAGATTTCTTAATGAGTTATCAAGGTGTTTTCAATGAAAAATGTTTTCAAAATATTTTAAAGGTTATTTATATGTTTTAAAATTTATTTTAAAATAAAAAGGTTTATAAAATGATATATGTTCATAAAATATTTTTCACAGAGAAAAATATATTTTCCTCAAGAAATGTTTTAAATGAAATTGGAAATCTTTATTTATAAGAAATGGATTTTGGAATTGTTTTATAAAAAATATTTTCAAAGAAAAGATATTATACTTAAGAAATGTTTCTTGAGAGCTTTAAAAATCATTCTTCATATAATATGACATACCTTGTTATAGTTTATGATTTATTAAAGATATGATCCAAGAATACCATTCATTTTATTTATTGAATGGTTTATGTTTTGATAGAATGATGTTTATGAAAAAAATTTATCTTACACAGGTTATATGCTTTTAAAAACCACTTTTTTCATGGGTTATGCTGTGATGAAATGATTATGAGGCCTATATATTTTCTATAGGTTATGATAAGTTGAAATATTTATGATACCCATTTTATTTCATTAGTTATGATATGATGCTTACAAAACCCATTTTTTATTGGTCATGATATGATGCATGTTTTATGGAATATATATGTATGATTTTATTAAATGATGGATGGGACCTATATCTCTATGCAATTAATTGGGTAAAAATTTATATCTTAAGATATAATTATTAGAAACAAGTTGATATGATTGATCCAAAATGAAAAAAGGAGTGTCTTGATCCACTCTGGAAGAATGGGGAAACTCAATACACTATGAGAAGATGGGGAAACCATATCCACTATGGGATGATGGGGAAACTTGATCCACATGGAAAGATGGAGAAACCTGATAAACTATGGGAAGTTAGGGAAACCTGATCCTATATAAGGGAATGAATGCGATAGGATCTGGGTGTTTCCCACCTAATAGGTTTAGTCCCCATGAAGTTCCCATGATACAATCTTTGTAACGGGCCTTGACATATAGAGAAAAATGTAACATATTTGTTTGTTTTATAGAAATTCTATGTATTATTCCTATTATATGATCATATGAATTATGTTCTTGATTATATTATGATTTATGTTATATAAAATGCCAATATTTATGCCGTGTCTCATGTTTCTGATCATTGATACATAGGGTATGATCTTTAAATGTTATTCTCATGGTCTTGTACCCTTATTTTCATGTTAAGCCTATATATTTTCTTTATTTAGTATTACTTATCATTTGAGCTCATCCATTTCTTATTTTTCCTTTCCCTGGGTTATAAAAAATATTTTACATATATTTAATAAAGGAGATGATATTTATAAGAAACATGGAATTTATTTCACTGTGTTTTATGATTCTATTCCAAGTTTCCAACTATATTAAACTATTATAGTCATTGGGGATGTACTTTTGTAACGTGATGAATATTATAAAAAATGATGTAATATCCATGTATGTTAATTTTGGGTCACTATAGTTGGTATAAAATGAATGGTTTAGTCATAATTTGGAAACTAGGATGATAAATCATTAGTGAGATACATTGGGAAATTTCTATGGATATGTCTAAAAATGTCTCTAAGGAATAGTTAATGTTTAGGAAAGTGTCCTGGAATTTTATTAATGGATAGAGTAGGTGGTTTCCTTGAAATAAATCCATGTTTGGATATTACAAGTGTATGTGGCTCTCGAATAGATGTACCTAGGGGTAACAAGTCTGAAAATGTTTATTGAACCTAACTAGAGGGTAACCTGGTACACAACAATGGGCCTTACTGCACACCTAGTTTGAAAATATTGAGGGATATGCTTTAGAAATTAAAAAACTATTTATGAACCATACTAAAGGATTTTAATAGAGGATTAATATGAATGAAATAGGACAAACCCATGGTTTCATAAATTAAATAAGTAGTTGTCATGATTTAGACATACTATAAGTATTTTTTTTCTTGATTATGTGGTTTTCCGCTATGATAAGTGATGATCACACTATTATTTATGGTTTTCAGTCAATGGTTGGAAATTAAAGAAATTGGGTTAATGTTGAATGTGATGGAAAATTTGCTGATGAGTAGTTAAACGGGATGGTCACTAGAGTGAAGGATGTTATGATCCTACCTAGTCAGTTTTCATAGAACATGGTTAACAATGTTTACCTTAACCGACTCTCAGATTCACCAAATAAGCGTACGAAGGGGTTCACTTAGATTTCGGGTAATCGAGACTATATAGGAAAGAATATTTAGTTTTCTAAATTTTAATAATGTGGAAATAATCACCTAAGTGAATGTCTTACAGGAATAATAAGATGTTTTGACTATTGAAAACAATGAAACAAAGAATGTAAATACAAAGGAAAAATGAAGGGTTCGATTAACAAAATGAATTTGAATATTGGTCTCCATAATACATTGTAAAAGGTTAAATTATTTAAGTGTGGAATGAATGGTTTTTGTGAAAATTTATGTCCAAAGTGGAAATCTTTCTAAGAGAATTAGAAAGGTGGTATGAGTAATGGTTATATTGCTGATGATGGTGAGACTAGAGATGAAATTTTAAAGGGAAGAGGTATTAAGTAATAAGAAGAGGTAACCTTATTATAGATTAAATATTAACTGTAATAATCTATATTTTTATGTATTTGTATCCAAGAATAATGTTATATGAATGGTGAAATATATAAGGATTGTTCAATTTATGTTTTTTCACTAAGGATTTACAAGAATATGTTGAATTGTTCTGATGGACTAGAAAAGTGATTTAATATAAAGGTGATGTTTATGTAAAACACATGATTAATGGAAATATAATAATTAAAATTTTCCTTATGTTAATATAATTTTGTCTGGATAAATATATGCTGGATATGAATAAATAAATTATATGGTAATTATTTCCTAGGAACTAATTAAAAACATTATGAAAAGTGTATTATGCTATCATTTATGAAGTTTACAACATTATAGGATTTAATTAATATATCCAATATAATTTGGAATAAATAAAAATGCATATTTTTAACAAGGATTTATGGTAATTCAAGTCAATAACATGTTTTAAAAGAATACATGATAAAGGTATTCACATGTTTGGTATGCAACAAATAAGAGATACTATATGATATATGGGTGATATATGTTAAGATGATTTTGATAAATTTAGTAACCTTCTTTCTGGAGTTTTTGACTTTCATCTTTATTAATGGTTATAAGCTTAACCATTTATGGAATTGTTTATGTCAAACTTAGGATAAGGTTTTAGAGATTAAAGTATTATCTAACTATATGAGGATTTATAAATATTGGACAACTTGTTATGGCCTTTATTTTTGGTAAAAAGAAATGGAAAGAACTATCATTAGATTCATGGAACTATTGATTTTTTAAAACAATAAGAATCACAAAATCAAATTAATTTCTTGGAATAAGATATAAAGTGGATGTTGATAAAGAAAAAAAGCGTAAAGTTTTCCTGAAACCATTTAATTATATATTTTCATAAAAATTATTCAAATTTAGGAAAAATGATCTTGAAACCAAAAAGTTTATACTAGTACCTTCATTTTTGAAAAATCAAATGGCCCCTTAGATCATCACATGTTTATGGATTTTGATTGTTAAGTTTATTCTAACCATGTTATCTATCACCATCCATCAGAAATTGATAGATATATTTCTCTTCCATGTTTATGTCTTCACTTACCACTAATGTTCTCCTATGTGGAAACCTAGTTACGTGTTACTTTTTGTAACCGTTATATTTCTAAGTTCCCCTTTTTAAAGTATGTTTTAGTATTTATTTTTACAATCTGGGTTTTGAAGAAAGGCACTTTCAAGTATTAGAAAATCTCGATGAATTTAGAAATATAAATTCATTTTAATGGGGGTATAATGTAACACCACAAGATTTTTTGAATTATTTTTTGAACTAATTTAATATTTTAATATTTTACATTTTATGAAACACAGAATATTTAATTTGTTATACGAATTCACTAAGAGTGGGTTGTGTTATATGAAAAATTAAGTCAATATTGAACTACATGAAACACATAGATTAGCTTGAATTACTCACAACACTATGTTTCTATTGTGTTACACACAATTCCGAGTTCCTTCAATAGATTTCATAACACGCAAGGCTTAGTTTTACTAAACAAGAATATACTATTATTAATATTATTAAAATATTATAATAGCTACCAGTTATCCATTATAATGGAAGTTATGAATAATATTAACTAAATTTTAAGAATTTAATTTAATAATTTATATAAAATTAATCCTTCAGTTATAAATTAATAGAAGTGAATGTAATAACTATTAAAAAAATGAAATTATTTTTATAAGTAAACTATTTATCTATCTACATATTTTTTTCTATCCAAATATTAATAAAACTACATTGGATTAATTTTTTAAACAATATATATATATATATATATTATATACAATAAATATTTTTGATACACATCTAATAGATTTGATAGTTATAATATAAGAATAAATACAATTTTATGAATAAAAAGATGTATTCTTCTAAAAATTTATTTTACCCCCTTTTAATGGAGAACCCATTTTAAATATGATATTTGAAACTTTTAAAAATTTTATTTCAGAAAATAAACTTCATTTTTCAAATAAGAACATAAAAATTAGATTAGGGTGATTTTTTTGTATTTTTCTATGAAGTTTGATTTTTTGATGAATAACAAATAATATTGAATTTTAATTAAAAATTAATTTTCACCTATTTTATTTATAAGAATAAATTATTCTATTGATTGGTTTTAAAGTTTAATTAGATAAATTATACATCAATTATTCAAATTTAGGTCATTTTATTCAATTTCTCATTGAAATTTCATATAAAAACATACCAGACTTACAATTTTTTTTTACTTTAAAAACATTCTTTGTTATCCTTTATGCGGGATTAAATTTGAATTAATTTCTGACACTTATGTGATTTGAATTTGAAAAAATTGATTCCACAATTGGAATATGAATAATATATATTTTCAAATAATATCAAATTATATTTTTACAAAAATTATTAGTGAAATTAAATAAAAATATTTACAACAATTAAGGGAAAAATTAACTTAAGAAGGGACTAAACCTTACAATTAAGGGAAAATGACCTAGAAAATTGTCCAAAAGACCTTAAAAACCCATATTTTGACCCTATACTCCATTGGATATAATGTTTTTCATTATTGGAGTAACTTTTTATAGGAATAATCTGGGTGGAATTCCCTTTTAAAAAATTTACAAGAAGATCACTCCTCCTCCACCATAAAATAGAACTCACCCCATCCACTTATTCAAACCTATAAATACATTTTTCTCACCCAAAGTGTGCCAAAAAATTCTATCAAAATCTCTAAATTCATCCTATAATCATAAAATTTGTAATTAAGATATCCAAGGAATCCCTTTAGTGAAATCCAAAAGGATTTACCCAAATAAGAGGTAACAACCTTCTTCAAGCTCCCTTGTTTTATTTTCATTATCCACCCCATAAAATATTATTATTCAATTATTATATAAAAACTAAGTATCATAAATATTATGATATGTTTTTATTCTATGGGATCAACCAACACTCACACACACTTCCATCTAATGGGTAACTTATTTACCGTTCCTATGTACGGTGAACTACTACCTCACAGAATGATGTTGTTAGTTTTTTCCTTTACCACCTCTCATGGTAGGGAATTATGATGGATTTTTTATATAATATATGTGATATTTATGATTTATTTATCCTTATAGAATTATTTTATAAAACATACCTTCATGGTTTCCATTTGTTTTATAAATATGATAACTTTGTTTGTGGATGTGTGTACCACCGCCTCCTCAAAGCAATGTGATTCATTCACACTTTACATGAAATTTATCAAGTATGAATTTAAAAAAATTAAATGATATATATATATAATAATTATTATAATTTAATTATTATATAAATACATATATTAATATATGTTAGTTACTTTGTTTCTTTCAAATGATAAATAAACAGAAAAATCGTTCTTGCATACGTAAGACCTACCATCTCCATGAATAGGGTATTCCAGTTCACATTTCTATAATTTTTTTTTATTATAAATATTTATAAAGTGAATATTTAATATATATAAATAATGTTTTAAATTCTGAAAATAAGTAAATTAAGATCTATGTAAGAGGATCAATAATAATAAGTCAAAACACATACGACAAACAAAGTGGTTAATACCTGAAACATTACTCTACTGCAGAATTGTTAAAAACATATAATATAATGTTATAAGTGAATCATATATGTTATCAGATATATTAATATGGTTATTTTTTATATTTATAATAATCATATATTTATTATATAGGATTTTTTAATTTGTACTACGAAAGTTAAGACTTAAGGTAATGGAATTTAATCTTTCTTTTTATTCTCAAGGTATATATTCCACATTCACCACTAGCTTCATTTGAGTGATGTATATACTGACCTATACCATGTTATATCATTAATTTAATTTATTTAAGGATATTTAGAGCTTTAATTTATGATATTCTTTCATGTGGATAATGATTCTAAAGTTCCTCAAGTATTAAGGGTTTTCTCATATCACTTTTATTTTTGTGAGAGTTATTCCTTATTAAACACTCATTTATTCGGTGTGATGTATATAATTCCCATGAATTTATTATATAATTAATAAAATTAAATTTATTTGGTGTTTACATATCCATTTTATAATATTTCATTCATGGGTTTTATGGTTCAAAAGTTACCAAATCAGTAATGTAATTTTTCTCAATTTTCCTTCCTTGAGATACATGCCTTATTGTGAATTTATATTTTTATATAGAGTGTATATAATGACAATTGAAATTTAATATCATTAATATACTTATAATGATTTTTTAATCTTTATTTGATTTTATTATTTCATCCGTATTACAATTCAATGTTTCCATAGTGGTCACAATTCATTTCTAAAATCTCATTATTTATCAAGATTGTTTATTTTTAGGCATCCATTGATGATATATTATAATAAATATATCAAGAAAATTCATGAAGTTTTATTATCCTATGGTTATTAATGATATATTCAGGTATTGGTACAATTTTTTCTCTCTTTTGTACTTAATATTATTAAGAAATGTTTTTTTATGAAAATCTGAAATTATCTATCATTTCAGTCAGAAATTTGTGGTCTTTAAAAATCATGTTATCTAAAAATGTTTAAAAATATTTTTTAATATTATCTTGTGACATTTAAAAGAAAAATTCTACATATTTTTACCTTTTTAAAAAAAATTTTAAAAAATAATCTACTTTTCATTTCCTTAATAATTCATTTTTAAAAACTTTTATTTTTTAAATGTAATGTTCCACATGTACGGAATTACCCACCATAATGACTATAATTTACTTAAAGCTTACTTTATAATTCTACATAGTTATTATTAAAAAAATTACTTTATAATATTCTGGATATTTGTTTATTTTGTAGTGGTTTTCAAAGAAAAAGGATTTAAAAAAGGTTTTATGTTTAAGAAGTGTTTTAAATTATTTTCAAATCATCCTTTATATGTTTTCAAAATGTTGTTTTAAAAAAATGGAGTTCATTGATTTCAATATTTATTTATAATTTTTCAAATACATTTTCTAAAAAATGGTTTTAAAATTTATTTCCTCCATTATATTTAGGTTTTCAAGTTATTTTCAAAGAAAACTATTTTTAAAATATTTTCAATATATCTTTATGAGTTTTCAAGGTGTTTTTAAAGAAAAATGTTTTCCAAATATTTTCAATTTCCTTTATAAGTTTTCAAAGATATTTTTAAAGAATTTTTTTTAAAATGATTTTTCATAGAGAAAAATAAATTTTCCTAAAAAATTGTTTTAAATAAAATTACAATTATTTATTTATAGGAAAATGATTTTGAAATGGTTTTAGAAAAATAATTTTCTATGAAAGGCTATTTTCCTTAAAAAATGTTTCATGTGATATTTCAAAATATTTTTCTATATAAAATGAAATAATTTATGATATTTTATGATTTACTAGGGATATGGTCAAAAATATCATTCAAATTCTTTCTTAAATGGTTTATGATTTAATGGAATGGTGTTTATGACACCCATTTCTCTTCCACATATTATATTTTTTGAAACCCTCTTATTTTCACTATTTATGCTTTAATGAAATGATTATGATTCCTACATATTTTCTATAAGTAATGATAAGATGAAATGTTTATGATACCCAATTCATTTCTTGGATTATGATATTATATTTATGAAATAAAATTTTTATGGGTCATGATATGATGAAAGTTTTAATATCATGTGTCACATGTATGTATGATTTTATTATTTTAGGGGTGGGACCTATATCTCCCTCTAATTCATTAAGTAAATATTTATATCTCATGAGATATTTATGTGAAAAATGTCTATGGGCTTGATAAAAAATGGGAAAAATGTGCATCCTGATCCACTATGGGAAGTTGGGGAAACTCCATCCACTATAGGAAGATGGGGAAACCCGATCCACTATGAGAATATGGGAAAAAATGATCCACTTTGGGAATATGGTGAAACTATATCCACTATAATAATATTGGGAAACCCAACCCCTTATATGGAAATGAATGTGACTGGGGATGGTGGTGTGTCCTGATCTGTATGTGCAGTCCCCGTGATGTTCCCCTGATATTTTTTGGGCCACAAGCCTTGATTTATAAGGAATGATGTAACATGTTTATGTATTTTCAAAACATTATATAAATTATTCCTATGATATTCTCACATGGATCATGTTAATGATTATCTTATGATTCACGTCTTATGAACTGCCTCATGTCTTATGAATTGTGAATCTTTATTTTATGTCTCATGTTTTTGATCTTTGATATACAGGGTATGATCTTCAAATGATATACTTACGTTATGAAACACTTTTGTTCATGTTATTCCTAAGTATATCCTTTATTTACCCTTATTGATCATTCAAGATCACCCATTTCTTATGTTACCTTTCCCCATGTTATGAAGAAAGGTTTTAAGTAGAAGTACTAAAGGGGAATATCTTTTTGAGAAATATTGAAGATCTCACACAATGTTAGAATATTTTGTTCCATGTTTTTAAATACAATAAAATAATATAGTCTTCGAGTATGTAATTTTTTAATGTTCTAAATATAAAAAAAATGTTTTATCATCAACTTTTGTTAAGCCTGGGTTACTATACACATTGTTTGGTTTTCCACCCCGTGGTTTGAAAAACTGTCTGAAGACCATGTGCTCACTACCGTCGGAGTGAAAACTAGGTCGCATAGTCTATTGAAGTTACTCTTCATGGTTTATTTAATCGTGAACACCCTTTATAATGGATATATGTTTATGGTTCATAGTTACTACTATCCATACACCAACCTTGCCCTCAATATAGATGATACCCACTTCCTTCTATTCATATCCCCAACCCCTAGAACAGCCCCGAGACATGTCCTAATCCTGAGAAACAATCCATAAACAAAAAATTAAAATAATAATATACCTTTCAACAAGGTTGGGATATTAAAACCTCCCCACCTTATAACATCCCATCTTAGAGCTTCTTTCCCTGACATTACTAAGTCTTTAAGAAAAATGTTCGGGCCATGGGACCACTTATGAACATCCATTTTCAAAGATTTATCCTAAGCATGGACATGAAATAACAACATTAGAGCCAAATACATAGTCCTAAACCATATAATTTCTTATTTCGATCTATATAAAGAACTTTATTCTCTTAAAAGGATGTATCAACCTCAACTCAACATTACCAACATCCAGTAGAAAAGAAAATTACGAGTAAAACCACTAAAACTACCACACAATGAAAGAACCAAGAAAATAAATACACCTCCATGGGATAGAAAATAGGTAAAACTTTGGTCTAATTATCCCCACAACCCCAAAAAACCTAACATACTAGGTTAATAACTTGTCCTACTTCCAAACCTCACGATGAACCAAACCTGGCATCAGCCAAGGGAACATACTATTTTCCAACCACATGCCTGAACATGTGTCATTCCATAAAACATGTGTTACAACCCTGGTAATGAAATAATACTTATTTTTTTTATATTTAATAATATTTAGTAATTAAATAATAATTAAAGGAGACACTATGTTCGATATCATACATGATATTCCACATGGAGCTTAAACAAAAAACTAAATATTATTATTTAATGTGGAAGTTATCACATTGTTGTTAGAATGTAGGGTATGGAAAATATTAAAAGAATTATGAAATTTTTTTATACATGTTTATATAATTTATTATTTTCTGATCAATTAATTATAAATGAAGATAACACCCTTTTTAAAATAATAGAAAACGTTTTTATGAAAACCAATTTAAATGTGCACAAGTCTATTTTATGCCAATAAAAATATCACTCATGTTTGATTATATTAATTATATATATATAAAATATATTTAAAATAATATTTAACATTAATATTTTGTGTTTACAAGACATGATATGCGTACAAATCTAAATTTAAATATAAAAGAATTGTTTTTCTAAAAAGATCGTTTTGTCGCCTTTCAATGGATTTTCGAAATATATTTTTTTTCACTTTTATAAATTATATTTGAAAAAATATAATTTTAATTTTTATTTTGAATATAAAAATTTACTTTGGTTTAATTAATTAATTATTTTGATAAATTTCATTTTTGATGAATAGTGAAAAATACCGCATTTTAATTAAAAAATTATTTTTCATCAAACCTATCTACAGTTTTAAATTATATATTTTAATGGTTTTATAGTATAATTAGATAATTTTTTATCAATTAATTCTATTTAGTTCATTGTAATTAATTTTAAATTGAAATTGGATATAAAAACTTTGTAAACTTATGAACATTTTTACTTTTAAAACTCATTTTCTCCTTCCGCCAACATGATTAATTTTTAATTAATTTCTTTAATTTATGTGTTTTGAATTTGGAAAAATGGATTAAATATTTATAATCATAATCTCCAATTTATTTAATAAGTTATCTTTTATTTTGGACATTATGAATAATACATTTGGTAAATATTTATTTACATTTTTAATTGTAAATCAGGTAAATAAGGGTAAAAGTATTATTATAAATATTATAAAATTATCCTAAAACATGTACTAATTTAATTTTATGAGTGTTTTTACACCAAAACATCCTTTTAATGAATTATGAACTTCAAAATTTACATGGATGAGAGTATGGAATTTATAATACTATATTCAAAAGAAAAATCAATTTTCTCACACTTTTGTTTTTAACAAGTAAAATATTTTTAATACAAGGTTTTATAAAGGTTATGTTCAACTATAAATATTATTTTTAAGGATATATTTTTTATATTTATCATGGTAATTTATATTTAATTTATATTTAATAAATAATTAAATTAATGGCGTGCACAATGATAATCAAGAAAATGTTTAATTAAAAGAAATATCAAATAAAAGATATTAAAAATAATAAAATAAATATAATATAATATTATTAATATATTAAAATATTTTTATATGTATTTAACATTTTTTTATGTTTTAGTAGATTTTTTGAATGTTTGTTGCTGTTAGGATATTTTTTAAAAGTCATGTAATGAATATTATCAAAATTGACAATATATATATTTTAAAATAAATAATATTTTATTTAATGATATAAAATCAATAAAATTTTTAAACAAACAAATATAATTGTTATAACCCATAAAGTTTCATAAATGACTCAATTATTTGTCATTTGGAATTTCATAGTAATTATGTTAACCCTCAAAGTGAAAATTACATAATATCCTGGTACGAGTAAAAATTGTTAAAACCAAAATATAAGGATTTTAAAAGTACTTAATACCTATATAATTTCTGTTGAATGAATTTATTTGGACCATAAAATATATTATATTTTTAATAAATCACTTTTGACTCATTTGTAATAGAAAAATAATTTATATTAATTTAATATTTTGAAGAATTCTATGAGTGCCCCTTTCCTCTCTTATAAAAGGCCACCCATTATTATCATTTCAATTCACTTAAAAACCATTTTGGTTTGGAAATTATAAGACCAAATACATCCCTATAATCCCTTCCTACATTCTATAGACCTTACTTTTGGAATAAAACCGTCTTTAAAGGTTTTAAGGTGATAATAAAAGTAGATCATTCGAAGAAGGGGTATTGTTTTTAATTAAGTATTTATATATTATTTCTCATTCTACATCCTTAAAATATTATTCATCCATGATGATATAATAAATAAAATATAATTTATATACTTATATGTTATTAAGTTAAATTAATCAACTAAATTCATTTTCAATTCCATCTAATGGAAAGAAAATTAATCGCTTGTGGGTATGTGTGAACTATCACCTCCACAGACCGTTATAATTAATTTTCCATCACCATCTCTAAATACTGGTAATAATTATTGAATTGATGTTTATATATGATATTAATGAAATATTTATCATTAAAATATAATAATATATAAATTAAGTACTTACTTTCCATGAACATATAATTGATAATGGCGTTCGTGTGTACGTGTGATCTATTACCTCTACGAAGCGATCTGATTAATTTATAATACCTACATCACATGAAGAAAATATATATAAATTATTAATATTATATTAATGATATTTTGACCAATCTTTAAATATAAAATAATAATTACCTTCTCTCCATAATAATCATTGCAAATTGGAATAGTTACTCATGCATATGTGTGGGTTACCGTCTCTAAGATTGTACCGTAGTTCATTTTTCATATCTATATATAATGGAAGGGTTTAAAAGTATAAATATTGTATAAATTTTCTTTATTATGCCATTAATATTACTATTTATAATATTTACTAATTACAACTTTAACTATTGACATCATACCAAATTCATTTTGGACTCAACTACTAAATATCAAAAAAATGTCCAACAAGAAATTAAATAATTAAGTAATTGTTATAACATGATAATAAGTTATATATAGTAAATATTGAATTTTTATAATGTTATCAAGAAAGTAAATAATTATACTAATTTTTTATTCGGTAAGTTAAATATTGTACGTAATGAGTCGGACTCAAGGTAAGTGGCTTTCTTTTAAAAACCACTTTTAAAGATAATATTTAAAATTATTTTTACAAAACCCAAAAGTATTTTTTAACATATAAATCATTAATGTAATTATTTATTTCATGTTTAATTAATTTTTTATGTCACTTTTTCATGTTTACCATTTTTTTTCAAATAATATGTTTTCATTTATTTGTACGTGGCTTTCTAAAAATTAAATGTGATTTCAAAATGGAAATTTTAGTTTTTTCCTTTATATTTGTTCTATGTGTTATGATTATGTCATTGAACATGGGAATTGTTTATTATTATGGGTGATTCAATGATAAAACTAAGGTGGTTGACACTATGATAGCTCTCCAATACATTGGGTAATGAGACAGACTTAACAAATAGGGTTTCTACTAAGAGATTCAGGGAATATACTATAGTTGGTATTAAAAACATAACCAAGAAGGTTACTCTATATATAGAAATGAAATATATTATAAGAGTGAAATTTAATTTATTCCACAAGTTACCTTTATTGTTTTTGTTTTCTATGGATTTTTAAATGAATATTATCATTTCATGAGGTAAGCCGAGGAGCTTATGTTTTATGGGTGAAAAGTATAGCCTTTTTAAAATATTTTCATGGGTTTAATGTATTCATGGGAGTATAGTTTCTTTATTTCCTTTTATATCCCTTACTATGTTTCTTTTTTGTGATATTCAAATGTTTTAAAATATTTTTCACAATGTATAAGGATGGGTAGAAGAAATTTAGTAAGTAAATTTGAAAGTTATTATGATTTTTCATAAAAAATAATCATGTTTTATTTTAAAAAAATTATTCTATGAAAGGAATGAATAATGGTTTAGAAGTATCCTATTTGTATTAAAGTGGTATGTTATATATTTATTATGACCTAATTATATAAAAATATAATCCTTAAAAGATGCTTAACATTAAAGAAAATATTTTCTTGACTAAAAATTAAGATTATGTAATGTTTAAGACCAAGTCGTTATAGTTGTTATCAAATATCGATTTAGATAACTTTAGGGGTTAATATATTTTGTAATAGAATATCCATATATGATTTTTACATTACGGTTAAGTTAAAATGATATAAAATTTTAATATTACCATGTTTCATTGTCTAAGATAAGTATATTAAGAATATATTTATGTAGAAGAAATAGGGAAGCTGTGGTGGGATGACATCTAGAGGAAAACATCCTTCCAAAGCAATACTATGACAAGGTCATAATCATATTCAAATAGTTTGTTTTTGTGATGGATCATTTGAATAATGATATAAATAGTAGTAGAATCCATGCATGAGATCAACCAGATTGACCATAGAGGAATATTTCAGTAGTGGATCATTTTATGAGGCAACATACTCAAGCTTGTACTAGATCTTATGACCTAGTGGTAGTTAAAGTGTGAGTTAAAGTTCTTGAAAATATTTCTGATGTCATGGGGTATTCATAAAATCAAATGGTTAATCTTTCTATTTTTCATTTTGAAGGTTAAGTCAATAAGTAGTGGTAGATGCATAACAATTCTTGGGGTAGTTAGGAGATTGATTCTTTGGAGTAGGATGAATTAACAAATATTTTTCTTGAGAAATATTTTCTTATGGAGGTTATACTAAGGTTAAAAAACATATTCTTAGAATTGAGGTAGGGGGAGGATTCAATGGCTGCATACGAAGAAAATTTCAATCAACTGGAAATATACTCTCTAAATTTCATCTAGGATATTGATAGGAAAATCAATCATTTTTACTCTTGATTAAAGGAATAATATATAATGGCATTAGATTATCATGAATTAAAGAGTTTCTAAAAACTTTTAAAATGTTCAGAGAAGGTGGAAATTGAGTTTTAAAATGGTCACATGTTCTTCAATGACCATTATAGAAAGAAGTATAGATAGAAAGAAAAAGATAAAAATTTATCAAAATGATTTTGATGGTATAAAAATCAAGTATACTGTTTTTGATAATTGTGGTAAAAAAAAAATAGGAGGAATGCCTTTTGAATTCTGGTAAGTGATTTTGATGTGTTATAATTGGACATAAGGCTCGTAACTACACTAAATAAGCTAATGTTAGTGGAAAAAAATTTAAATATACAATTAGAAAAATGTTTAAAATACAATGAGATTGGTTATTATGAAAATTCTTGTTCGAAGAGGAACCCAAATGATGGAAAGCATACTTAATATAATAAGAAGGATGTGGTGAAATACTTTTCAACTACTTTAGTAGATATTGGGCCATAAAATGAAGTTATATTAGTTACATTGTTTTTTATTCAGATTATGCCTATATGTTGTTTTATTCAGGGTCTACACATTCTTTTATTTATGGTAAAGTTTCATATAAATTTGAAATTTAACCACATGTAATGAGTCCATAATTTATGTTGAAAACGCCTAGGGTAAATATCAAGGGAAACAAAAATTATAAGAGTCTTCCTATCATTGTGTTTGGAAACAATTTACTTGAAAACCCTAATTTTTTCCTCTAGTAGAGTTTGATGTTATTATTGGCATGATTTGAATTTTTATTTACCATGATAAGATAGAATATAGAGCTTAATAAGTTTATTTTAATAAAGAGTTTATGTTTTTGTACAAGAATGAACACATACCATTGATAACATATAAGGAATCCATGAATTTGTTAAAATATAGAAATTAATGTTATCTTTTATATATTGTTGAGAAAAAAAGATCTATTCAGATTAATGATGTGATGTGGGTCAATGAGTATCTGGAAAATTTCCCTAATGAGTTTTCAGGTATTATTCTTAATCAAGAAGTTGAATTTACTATTTACTTAGTTCCTGATGCTAAGACAATTTAAAAACCCCCATATCAAATGGATCAAGTTGAACTTCTAGAATTGAAAAATCTATTGCAGGAGTTGTTATATAATGGTTTAACCCAACCAATAACTTTACCAGGGGGTGATCCTATATTTTTTTGTTAAAAATAAATAATATTCAATAATAGTTTTCATTGATTATAGAGTCTCTAAAAACATCACATATAAGAAAAAGTATCCTTTACCTCATATTGATGATTTGTTTGATTATCTCTAAGAATCATAATATCTTTCGAAGGATGAATTAAGGTGGGGGAAAAATCTATTGAATGTAAAGGAAGGATACATTCTAAAGAATATATTTTTGGACTATATATAGACATTATTAATTTTTTGTTATTCCATTTGGTTTAACTAATGCACCTCCTATATTCATGGATCTTATGAATATATTATTTCTTGAGTTATGGGATATGTTTTTGGTGATGTTTATTGATGAAATTTTGGTATTTTTTGAAATTAAAATGGATAATGAAATGCATATAAGAGTTGTTTTTAAAACTTTAAAAGAAAATAAATTGTATGGTAAATTTTTCATGTGGGAATTTTGGTTACAAAAAATTTCATATCTTGGTCACATTGTTTCTAAATATGGAATAACTATTGATCCTAATAAAACAAAAGTTGTAGAATAATGGAAAATACCCATAAATATTAATGAGATTCATAGTATTCTTGGTTTATCAGGATATTACTAATGGCATGTTGAAAATGTTTCATGGTTATCTAGAAAAATAATTAAGTTAACTCGAGAAAGAGTTAAGTTTATCTGGAAAAAAGAATGTGATGATTATTTTCATGAATTTAAAATAATATTGCTAAATTCTCAAGTTTTAGAATTTCAATATAGAAATGGTGAATTTTTCATCTAATATGATTATTTTTTAAAAGTATTTGGTTGTTTTCTAATGTAGAATGATCAATTAATTTACAAACCACATGATTTATATTACCCTACACATGGTTTGGAATTAAATGATGTTGTTTTTAAAAAAAATTTATATGAATAATTTTTATAGAGTATAATGTGAAATATATAATGATTAGAAAATTTTAAAGTATATATTAACTTAAAAATAATTTAGAATGAGATATAGAATTTGGTTAAAACAACCCATGGATCATGATTTCATGATTTATTACCATAATGGAAAAGAAAATAAAGTGTCCAATGCTATGAGTCAAAAAATAATGCTAAATTAACCATGTTTCATTTAGAAAATTACCCCTTGGTTAATTATTAGATGAATTTTGTATTGGAAGTTTTTTGTGCAAGAAATTACTCTATTTGGTTTCTCGTGTCTGTGTAGTAATCTCTAACATACATATTTAACCAAGCATATAAGGAAGACTGTGGGTTACATAAAAAGTTATAATTGGTTAAAAAGTGTTATCTTTCTATATATAACATTGAAAAATATCGTTTTTTGAGATTTGGAAAGATATTTGGGTTATATTATGATTCAAAGTTGAATAAAGAGTTGTTATGTGGAGCTCATAGTTCTCCATTTCTAGTTTATCCTTGAAGCACTAAGATGTACAAAGACCTTCCTAATTATTATTGGTGGGATGGAATTAAAATAGATATTTTTTACTTTAGCATGAGATGTTTGAATTCTAAAAAGTTTAAATAAGAGTGAAATTTTCCCAAGGGGATACTTTATTCTTTTTTGGTTACATAGTGGAAATAGGAAAATATTTCTAGGGATTTAATTACGGGATTGCGGAAGACTTCTCATGGTAACAATGTGATCAGTTTTATTAGTGATAGATTAACTAAATATTCACATTTTATTATTATTAAAGACACTATATCTCTAGATATACTTTCTAAATTATATCTTAATGGGATAGTCATGTTATATGTATTTCTTCTATCCATGTATCTGATCATGATCCTAGGTCCACTTATAGAATTTTGAAAGTCCTTCAGAAGTCATTGGGTAATGAATTAAATTTCAGTATAAATTTTAATCTTTAATCATATGGGAATTTATAATAAAAAATTAAGTCCTCGAAGTATATTCTACATTCTTGTCTAATGGATTACCAAGGATATTGAGATCACCATATTTCTTTGGTCGAGTTTTCTTATAATAAATGTTTTAATTCTAGTATACTGATGGCTTCATATAAGGTATTATATAGAAATAGGTGTCAAAATCCAACATTTTGGGATAAAGTAGTTAAAGGAAGTTGATGGAAACATAATTAGTAGAGGAAATGGTATAAAAATTTTAGTTGATTCAACAGAAATTGAAAATAGCTTAGTGTAGGATGAAAATTTATTCAGATAACAGGAGGAATGATCTTTTATTAGAGGTAGGTGATCAAGTCGTTCTAAAAGTTTCTTCAGAGAAATGCGTGATATGTTTTGGTAAGAAAGGGAAGAAGAATACATAGTTCATTGGATCCTATGAAATCCTATAGAAAATTAGGTCAGTTACCTATCGAGTGGATTTTCCTATGAATTTATCCAAGGTGCATAATGCTTTTCATGTTTTAATATTAAGAAAGTATATTCCTTATGCATATCATATTTTGAGTAGAAAAGTAGTTCTATTGGAATTGAATTATTCATATGAAGAAAAACAATTTTAGTTTTTTTACCATAGAGAAAAGTGTTGTGGAAGAATGTAATTTAGTAGGTTAAGGTTTTTTTGGAAAAACTATACGGTTTAAGAGGAAACATGATAATCTTAAAATACTACGAGGGAAAAATATCTCCACTTATTTAATAAGTGAATAAAATTATGATGACACAATTTCAAAAATGGGGAAATAATGTAACCACATAAGTAATGATAGAATATTCCTTTTTCATATTTATTAATATTTATGAAATATATAAAAATTAAAAGAGACACAATGTTTGATAGTGTACATGATACGCCACATAGGACTTAAAGAAACAACTAAATATTATTATTTAATATGATAGTTATCACATAAACATTAGAATTTAAGGTATGAAAATGATTAAGTTAATTATGAAAATACTCTTTAAAAATTCTTATATAAATAATTATTTTCTGATTAATTAATTATAAATGAATATAAAACCCTTTTTAAAATAAAAGGAAATGTTTTTCTGAAAAACAATTTAAATGTGAACAAGTGTGTTTTATACCAATAAAAAAATCACTCTAGTTGGAGTATATTAATTAAATATATATATATAATATATTAAATATAATATTTATCATTCATATTTTTTTTCAAGACTTGATATGGGAACAAATCAAAATTTAAATATAAAATAAGTATTTTTCTAAAAAGGTAGTTTTTAAGCTTTATGATGGATTTTTTAAATGTTTTTTTTCAATTTTATAAATTCTATTAGAAAAAATAAACTTATTATTTTAAATTAGATTATAAAAATTTACTTTGGTTAAATGTTTAATATTTTATGAGAAGTTTCATTTTTTGATGTATAGTGACAAATACTACATTTTAATTGAAAAATTCTTTTTCATCAAATTTATTTATAGTGTTAAATTATATATTTGAATGTTTTTTAAGTATAATTATATCATGTTTTTATAAATTAATTCAATTTAAGTAATTGGAAATAATTTCACTTTGAAATTAGATATAAAATCATTGTGAACTTTTGAATGTTTTTACTTTTAAAACCCACTTTCTTATTCTGTCAACAGGAATAATTTTTATTTAATTTATGAAATTTCTATGTGTTGAATTTTAAAAAATTGATTCCATATTTGGAATATTAAGGTTCAATTTATGTAAATATTTCCTCTCTATTTTTGGGCATTATAAATTCTAAATTTAGTAAATTTTTATAAACACGGTTAAAGGTAAATAAAGTAATTATGGATAAAAATATTATTATAAATATTTTAAAATTACCCTAAAACTTATCCTAATTTAATTAGATGATATTTTAGTTGAAAAAAAGAATCATTGGGATAAAATTATGACCTTTTTAAGGCACTTGGATGATAGTATGAAATTTGTTATACTATATTCAAAAGAAAAGTCAATTTTGTCACACTTTTGTTTTCAACAAGTAAAATATTTCTAATAAGAGATATGTTTGACTATAAATAATATTTTTAAATATAAAACATTTATATTTTACAAGGTAATTGATTAATAATTTTTATGTAATACATAGTCAAATTAATGGCTCGTATAATGATGATGTTGTAATTATTTAATAAAAAAATATTTAATAAATGATATTAAAAATACGACAATAAATTTAATTTGAGATGATTAATGTCATAAATTTTTTAGATGAATTTCAATTAGTTTTTATATTTAAGAACTTTTTTAGAATTTATATTTCTCTTATGATATTTTTTAAAAGTCATGTAATTAATAGTGTCCAAATTGATAATATTTATATTTTAAAATAAATAATATTTTATTAAATGATATAAAATTAATATAAATATCAAATTTGGCCGAATTATTTGAATAAGAAATAAAATTTCATCAATGAATGATTTATTTGTTGTTTATTATTTTATAGTAATTATATTAACCCTAAAATTGTATATTACATGATATCATGGTAATAATTAAAAGGGTTAAAACAATAATATAAGGATTAAAAAAAATAATCAATACCTATCTAATTTTTAATTTATGAATGTATTTAAACCCAAAATTATCTTATAATAAAAATTAATTAACTTTGGACCCATTTGAAAAGAATATTAATTTATATTAATTTAATATTTTGAATAAGTCCAAGGGTGTCCCTCCCCTCTCTAATAAAACGAAACCCATTATTCTCATATTAATACACTTAAAAAAACTATTTTGGTTTCTCAATTATATACTCAAATCCATTACTATAATCCCTACCCTTATTCTAGAGGCCTTTGATTAGGCATAGAACTCTCTTTAGAGGTGTTAAGGTGAAAATCAAAGGAGATCATCCGAATAAGAGGTATAATTTTTTAATAAAGTACTTTTATATTATTTATTCTTCCACTTATATAAAATATTATTCATCTATGATGATATAATAAATTAAGTATAACCAATATAATGAGATTTTATTATGTTAATATAATATCCTAAATCTATCTCCACTTCCATCAAATGGGAAGACAATTAATTCTTTGTGCATACATGTGAACTATCACCTCCATGAACCGATATAATTTGTTTTCCATTTCCATATCTGAATAATGGTTATAATTATTGAATTAATTTTTATATATGATATTAATGATATATTTATCATTATAATAGAAAAACATATCAATTATGTTCTTACTTTACATGCACATCAAAATTATAATGTCGTTCGTGCATACGTGTGAACCATCACCTCCACGAACCAATGGGATTCGTTTTTAATCACCACATCACATGAATAATATATATAAATATATTTAAACTATTAATATAATATTAATGATATTATGATAATTCTGTAATGATAAAATGATAATTCTATTTTCTCTATAATGATCATTGAAAAATGGAAATGTTACTCATGTGTACGTATGACTTACCGTCACTATGATTCTAACATAGTTTATTTTTCATATACAAATTTACTGGATGAATTTAAAAGTATAATTAATGTATAAATGTTATTATCATGTCAGGGATATTATTTTGGATATGATTTACTAATGGAAACTTTAACTATTGACATCATACCAAAGTAATTTTGGAACCAAGTACTGAATATATACAAAATAACTAACATGAAATGAAATAATAAAGTAATTAGTATAACATGATAATATGTAACACCCTAATATTCCATGATACACTTCTTTTTAAATAATTCAATAGCTTGCACTGCATGTAATACCGAGTTTGAGCGCAACATGAGCTACCAAACCAGTCTTTCAAAAAGTGGTTATAAATAGTATTAAAAATATTATAAATTTTATATACTATATAATTAATAAAATACTTTTACATCCATACAAATTATTTTATTATAATTTGATAAGAATTAATCCAATTCTATACATTAAACAACTATTTTATTTTTAAAAGTAATTTTACCGCCTTTTAATGGAGAACATATTTTAAATCTCATATTTGACACTTTTATATATTAAATTTGACAAAATAAACTTATTTTTAAAAATAATAAGATCTTTTTTTTACTTTGGTTCAATTTTTGGCATTTTTCTTATAAGTTTATTGATTTGATGAATAGTGAAAAGTAATAAATTTTAATTGGAAACAACTTTTTTCTTCAAAATAATTTATAGTGTAAAATTATATTTTTGATTGGTTTTAAACTATTATTAGATTATATTTTTATCAGTTAATTTAATTTATTTATTTTTAATTATTTTCACGTTAAAATTGGATGTAAACACATGTCAATCTTTGGATTGTCTTTACTTTTGAAACCATGTTTTCTCAATCTATCAACATGATTAATTTAACATTAGTTACTATAACTTATATTTTTTTAGTTATTAATAATGTATTCCGTATTTGGATTCATTGGGTCTAAATTATTTAAATAGGTTTATTTTATTTTTTTGACATTATGAATAATAACTTTAGTATTTTTTTAATTACCGCAGTTAAGGGTAAATCGAGTAATTAGAAGTAAAAAAAATTATAAAATTATCCTAAAACCAATAAAAATATTATTATATGACTAAATTATACACTTAACATATAATTTTAGAAATGAAATCATTTAATGGAAACTTTTCAAGGAATATTACATGAATATTACTAAAATTAATGAATGTGACAAAATGTCACACTCTCATTTCTTATATGTATAAATATTACAATATAGATATCACTATCATGTAATGTCGATTGTAGATAGTATATATAAATATAAAAAATTCCTACATCATAGTAATTTATTTATAATTTTTATATATTAAATAATTACCATTAATGATGACATAATAGCAGCACAGAAATTATTTTATTAATAGAAATATCAAATAAATGGTTTTAAAAATATTAAAATAAATATAATTTAAAATAATTAAGCTAATAAAAAATTTTATAGGTGAATATAACTTTTTTAGAGTATATTAAATAGTTTGGTTTGAAGTTATTTTTTTTATTTTAATTTAATTCAAAGTAACTAATAATATCAATATTTACACTACTGATATTTTATAAAATTAGGATTATTTTAATTAATTTAAAAATCATAAAAATATTTAAAAACTAAAAATTTATAATTATAAGGTCTAAAATATCCTAAAGTGTCATTTTATGGAAAATTTAAACCATATAAAAAAATATTTTTTAAAATTTTAATTTTTAGAATATTATTACCAAAATTAAAATTTAATAGATTAATTAAGGTTTAATAAAAAATGATAAGGTAAAAAATTATATTGAAGCATGTATAAATTTTGTTGGTTTAGTGTATTTAGACCTATTCTGAAATTATTCTATAAATAACTCACTTTCTATCTATTTGAAATCGAAAATCAATTTATAATAATTTAGTAGTTTTGGTGTTTCCAAAAGTGAACCTCCCCTCTCTTATAAAAGCTATCCTCCAATTATCTTCTATTCAAACCTCTAAATCCATTTTAATTCAAAAAAAATTCTTACTATTCTTACCAAATTCACTAAATTCATCCTAGAGGCCATACTTTGGTAATAAATCCAACCTAAGAAGTCATTTTTTTCAAATCAAATGGAGATACAAAATGAAGAGTTAATTGTTTTATCAATTCAATTCAATTTATTTTATTCGTATACTTCTTATTCATATGTTGTTTCCTTTTTAAATTAGTAAATAAATTATAATATAAAAGTTTATATGTTATTATTATTATGGTACAACCATATCCCTCCTTTTATCCACCCTAAAAACAAAAATATCACTTTACGTGTGTACATACGACTTACCGTCTCCACATCATGGTGAAATTTGTTATTCGACACTATTTTATTTGGATGAGTATAATTATGAGTATAATTGATTTAAATAATTAATATTACATGATAATGTTTCTTAATAATTAATATAAAATCCATTTCTATACCATTTAACCATTAAGGGACTGATATTAGCGCTCATGCGTACGTACGACCTACCGTCTCCACGATGCGATGAGATTAATACTCCACTAAAACCATATTATAATGATCATGAAAATGTATATAATTAATAAACAAAATATTTAAGAACTTAATACCATTATATATATAAAGAATATATATTCTATTTATATGAAACTAGATTTACATGACAAAATAAACATAATAAAATATAGCAGTTCACGCCCAAAATAATGATAATAATGAAATATTATTAATAAAATTAAATAAGAGGATCATATATGATATCATAAATCATCTATATAGTAATGGAATAACTTAATAACATTATCTAACCATTATATATGGGGTTAACGAACCCTCAAATAAATGAGAGTATGCAGTAATGGTAAATTTTGTAATTACTTTATTATCTAGGATTACTTTTACATAAGAATTTACTAAGAGATATTTATCATCCATTTCCACGTTTCTTAAAAATATTTTTCAAAACATTCATACTATTATTTTAAAATTGTTTAAATACATTTTTACCCATGATCTATTTTATAAATGGAATCTTTTTTGTTGTTTTCCTTATGAGGTACTTTGTATGATTTTTTTGATAAAGTACAAGAAGAATGTTTTTAAATTATATAGCGTGAGGGGATATTTCATATATTTTAACACCTTAACATTTTGAATATTTTTTTACAGTTTTACAAGAATATTTTCAATGAAAATATTTTTTTTAAATTTTTTGGAATTTTAATTAACATTTGGTCAATAAAAAATAGTGTTTTTATAAAGAAGTTTCTAATGATTTTATTAATTTTTTTTAAAATACATCAATATATTTTATTGGATCTTATGTTCAATTAAGTTTTAGTTCTTATGATACAAGCTATCATATTGTATTGAAGGGTTTATGATTAATTTGACTATGTATGTGCAATTTTATACTGTTCATTGTTTATGTTTAAATATTAACTATTCGTATGGTAGTTTTAATATGAATGTTTATGTCGGTTATGTTTTACCCATTTTATAAGAGGAATGAATTGTACTTAGTATGTGATGGGAATGACCTAATATAGTCCCTTGATGCATCATCAGTTTTTATGAGACCAACTAGTGTGTGTTTTTACCCATTTATGTATGGTATTGGCATAAGGCATTGATGATGTTGTTATGATGTTCTACATTATGCATTACCTCAATATGAAATTATTTATTGATATTACATGGGATTATTCCACTAGTAGAATATCCAGGTGAATATATATATATATATATATATGACTTTATTTTATTTATGTTTTCCATATTATTATTAAGATTATGTTTTAAAGGCTTGGGTTTTAGATATATATCATGACTTAAAAGTTTATGATTATATTTCCTACTATGTTATTCAGCCTTACTGAGTATTTTATCTCACCCCTTTCTTATGTTTCATTTTTCACCAGGATGTAAAGAGGTATATTATGACTAACCTTCAGAGATGATCTAATTGATTTTAGTATTTTAATGGATATACAATGTCGTTTTGAATTTCATGATGTAATGTAAAACTTAATTTTTATCTAGTATTTCAAAGGCTACTAAACTGATTAGTCCTTCGGGATTTGATTTCATGTGATCATGAAAATGTAATAAAATAATGCACAAACTCTGAGATTCTGGGTTTGTGGTGTTTTAGTTTTATCAGATAAAGTTTAGTATGAACCGTGGAAACTCCATTTAAGAAAGACTTTAATTATGGGACACTTACCTATGATATACTTTGATGATAAGTATAGAATAACATCCTAAAATTTTGGTAATTTAGTCCTTATGTGGGTACTCCTAGGAAATACATCCCTTTCCAGATACTAAAAGTCGATGTGGTTCTAGAATATATGTAACTAGAAGAAATAACTATAACACGGTGGTCTGGAATTGACTTGGGGTAACTTGGTACATGACAATAGGCCTTTCTCCACACCTAGTTTGAAACTCTCAGGGATATTCTTATGATAATTCACATTTTCATTGAAATCCATTATGAAGGATTTAAAAGTCATTATGTCCCAAAAGAAAGAATGTTTATGATTTTGAGATTATATATTACTAATTATTTAATTTTATGTTACAAATTTTTAAAAGTTTCATTGAGATTCATAATCTAATCTAGTGATTTTATCTGTTTAGAAATGGCACCTCATGGAAGAAATAGAAATCATCTCAATGCACGTAATCCATATTGTGATTTACCTCCTATTCAAGATAATGATTTTGGAGTAGGAGATTGAAGTTGTGATTAACAAATTTTAAATATTATGGGAATGATGAATCATGTTAGGAATAATAACCCTTACCCATAAGGAGAATCCTAATCCACAATGCAAAGGATCAATGTTAGACTACTTCATGAGAAAAAAACCTCCAACATTTAATGGGACTGAAAATCCCTTTTTAGTTGAGAAATGGATAAGTTATTTAGAGAAAATATTTCTTACTTTGGGGAGTAACTAAAGGGAAACAATTCTCATGGAAGTTTATCATCTCTCAGGAGATGAGTATCAATGGTGGTAATTAATTCAGAACACAAGGGAAGATGTAGAATTATAAAATATGGAATAGAGGGAATTTAAAGAACTCTTCCTAGAAAAATATTTTATTTATGATCAATAAGAAGATATAGAGATGAAATTTTTGAGTCTGAGGAAGTAAGAGGATGACAACATCAAAAATTATGAATTTTACTTCACAATGATAGTAAGGTATGTTGCAGACTACATATGTAACCCAATAAGCAATATTAATCGATTCTTTTATGGGTTAAAACCATTACTCCAATGGGATTTGATATCATAATCTTTATCATCATATGAAGATATAGTCTCATGTAATATCAAGATAGAAAATAATTATCTAAGTCTCATAACTTTAAAGTAACGAAAGAGAATAAGGGGCTATTGAACACTCTGGAAGAAGAAACAAGGGGAATAAAGGAGAATTTTACTTTCCACCCTATTTTAATTGTGGGAAGAAACACCCCGGTACTTTCTAAAGGGGATGATTGTCTTTAAATGTGTGGAGAAAAAGGCCACCAAGATCACGATTGAAATGGAAATAAATAAGCTACCAATGTTTAATGCTAAAATTGTAAAAAGATGTAAAATTATGAAAATTATTGTTCTAACAATCAAGGAAACTTTCCCTAGAAAATTCCAAGAGAGCAAGGCCATGATTTTAAAACCATAACTACTGAGGTTGAAGTTTCTAATTATGTGGTGGCATGTACTTTAATAATTTCCTCAAATTTAAGTAAATCATTATTTGATTATAGATCCTCACATTTTTTATGTCTTCTTAGTTTTATTTCAAATTTATATATTTAAAATTCACATGAACAAGGGATTTCTCAGTCAAAATAAATAAGGAAAGTCTCATTGAAATAGAGATGTATCACACAGTTCCCATTATGGCATATAAATTTTCTTTATCTCTTGACTTTATCATTATACCTATGTTCTACTTTGAAATAATCCTTGTTATGAACTAACTATCAAAATATGATGAGAAAATTTAATTCAATAACAAGGAAGTTATGATTTGTGAGGAAGATTTAGAATCCATTATCTCTAGAGCAGAAGATTTATCCTCTAATTCTTATATAGATCTGCCTCCTATAGCTCTTTTAAATGCAATTATAAGGGAATAAGAGAAGATAAAGCTTAATAATATTCAAATTTACGAGGTACCTATTGTATAAGAACACATTGATGTATTTCCAGAGAAATTACCTAAACATTCTCTAGAGTGGGAATTTGAATTTTTTATTTACTAAATTCAGGATTCAAGACTAATATCAATGACTCCACATAGAATGGACACTATTGAATTAGTAGAGCTAAAGAAAAAAATAGAGTAGTTGAGTAATAATGGATTTATTCACTCTAGTGTTTCTCTATGGGAAGCCCTAATTCGTTTTTAAGAAAAAAGATGTATCAATGAGGCTGTGCATTGACTATAGAGAAATCAATGCTATTACAATAAAGAATAAGTATATTATGCCTCACATTGATGATTTTTTTGATCAAATTCAGGGATCTCAGTATTTTCCAATGATTTAACTTCATTCTGGATATCATCACTTGTGTGTAATGATGGATGATATTCCAAATATGTCATTCTGAATCAGTTATGGTCAATATGAGTTTACAATAATACTCTTTGGATTGACTAATGTTCCCTCTACTTTCATGTATCTAATGAATAGAGTGTTCAAATAATATCTTAACGATTTTGTTGTATTATTTATTGATGATATCTTGGTGTAATAAAAAATATACAATTACTATGAAAACTACTTGCATAATGTTCTTAAGATTCTTATAAGAAATGAGGTATATGAAAAATTTATCATGTATGAATTCTAGATTTAGGATTTTTTTCTTGGACATATTCTTTTAAAAGATGAAATCTCTACTGATCCTGAAAATTCAAAGGAAATTGAAGAATGTCCATCACCAATGAGCATAACCAAGGTAAATGATTTTATTGGTTTAGTAGGTTACTATCGACATTTCATCCATAATTTAGCCCGATCAACTAACCCATTAACAAAACTCACATGTAAAGGGGTTAAATTTGTTATAAAAAAAGAGTATGAAGATTGTTTTGAAGAATTTAAGAGAATATTAGTCAAAGAAACTATCTTAAAATTACCATATAAAAATGATGAGTTTGTGATTTATAGTGATCCATTAATGAAAATACATGGTTTTGTTATTATAAAGAATGATATAGTTTTTTCTTATGCATCAAGGAAATTATAAATTTATGAAAAAAACTTCCCAACTCACGATCTTGGGTTTTCTACAGTAATATTATCTATGAAGATATGGAGAATCTATCTCAATGGTGAAATATGAATGATATATACTGATCAAATGCATTTGAAATATATTTTCTCATAGAAATAACCCAACATGAGACAAAGGAGATGACATGAGCTACTCAAGGATTATGATTGAAAAATAAACTATCACCCAGGGAAGGAAAATACTGTGTCATATGCTTTGAGTAGGATAGACCATGGAGTTATGAAAAATGTGAGAGTTGAAAGGGATCCAATGTTTATAGATCTAGTAAAAATTGTTATGGGAATTATGATGCAAGGTGAAATATCACGACTTTTTCAAAGGCTTTCCAAACCATCTTTACTAGAAAAGAAAGAAAGTTCTTAGCATGATGATGAGAGTATTCAAAAGAAAATTAAAGTTATGAGTGATTGGATATTGATTGATTTTGTATATGAAGAAGGTATTTTGAAATTTTGGAAGAGGATTTCTGTTCCATCTATACATGAGTTAAAAGGGGAATTATTAGATGATTCTAATAGCTCGAATTTCTCTATAAACTCTAGTATCACTGATATGTATAATGGTTTGAAGAAACATTTTTTTGTGACAAAATGAAGAGAGAAATTGATGATTATGTGTTAAGATATTTGGTTTTTGAATAGGTAAATGCTGGATGAAAACATCCTAGAGGATTCATGCAACTTATTCTAATACCTGTGTCGAAATGGGATGATATTATGTTGGACATTATCATGGAGACACTAAGAAATCCTAGAAGAAATGAGGCGACATGGGTTATTGTTGATCGTCTTACCAAATCAATACATTTTATTTCTATAAGAGAGGATCCACAACTTGAATATTTAGTAATAATTTACCATAATTAGGTTGTAAGTCTTCATGGTGTAACCCTATCGATTGTTTCTAATCATGATCCCTATTTTACATCAAGATTATGGTAATGTCTTCAGAAGTCCCTAGATACTAAGCATCATTTGATAACTGCCTACCACAATCAACTTGATGGAAAATCATGAAGGAATATTCAAACATTATATGACACGTTGATATCTTGATCACTTGACATTCAAGGTACATGGGATTAGTATTTACATCTAGTGGAATTATCCTATAATAATAACTTGTTTCATTAGAACATGTTGATGAAATAACAAGAAGGTAAAGATTATTCAAACACATATCAAAGCAGCTCAAAGTATTCAAAAGAGTTATGCTGATAACTGAAGGAAGGATTTGGAATTTAAAGTAGAAGCTCATATTTTCCTGAAGGTATCTCCATGGTTGGGTGTTATAAGATTAAGTAAGAATGGTAAGTTAATTACCTAGTATATTGGACCTTTTGAAACACTGGATCAAATTGGAGCCGTAGCTCACTGTTTGGCAATTCCACCAAGGCTTTTCAAAGTTCCTGATGTTTTCCACATATCACTATTAAAGAAATACATGCCAGAACCAATTTATGTACTCAACAATGAAGAAGTAGAACATGAACATCATATTTCTTACTATGAAGATCCTATCATGTTTTTTCAGAACTAGATAACAAATGTCGAGGAATTAAACAACACAGCTGGTAAAGGTTCTTTGGAGAAACCTTAAAATGGAAGAGGCGACGTTAGAACCGGAAGAAATTATGATGTAGAAACACCCTAATATTTTTATTAAGTGATATTATAGAAATTTCAAGGAATAATTTACTTTAATGTGGGAATAATTTTACACCCCAAGATTCCACAATACACTTCTTTTTAAATAATATAATATCTTGCGCTGCATGCTACAACGAGTTCGAGCACACCCTGATCTTTCAAACTAGCCATTTAAAAAGTGGTTATAATTTTTTTTTCAAAATTTATATACTATATAATTAATCAAATGGTTTTACATTCATTGAAAATGATTTAATAGGCATAAGATAATAATTAATCCAAATTTACACAATAAAAGGAATTTTTTCCCTTAAAGTAATTTTACCACATTTCAATGGTGAACCCATTGTAAATAAAATATTGGATACTTTTATATATTAAATTTAAAAAAATAAAATTCTTCTTTGAAATCATAATATCAAATTTTACTTTGAATTAATTTTTGGTATTTTTTTGATAAGTTTTATGTTTAGATAAATAGTAAAAAATACAAAATTTTAATTGAAAACAACTTTTTTCATCGAAAAAATTTCTTATGTTAAATTATAATTTTGATTGGTCTTAAAGTATAATTATATTATGTTTTTATAATTTAATCTAATTTAGGTCATTGTAATTATTTTCACATGATAATTGGTTATAAACACATGTTAATCTCTTGATGGTTTTAACATTTTAAACTCCATTTTGTCATTCTATAAATGGGATTAATTTTAATTTAAATAATGAAACATATGTGTTTTGAATTTGGAATAATGGATTACATATTTGGAATAAATTGGTCTAAATTATGTAAATAGGTTTATTTTATTTTTTAACATTATGAATAATAACATTAGTAAATTTTTATTACCTTGGTTAAGGGTAAATTAGGTAATTAAGGGTAAAAATAAATTATGAAATTACCCCAAAAACTATAAAAATTCTATTTGATGACTAAATTATACCATTATCATATATTATTATAAATAGAATCATTTATTGGATACTTTTCCATGAATATGACATGGATATTATTAAAATCAATGAATGTGACAAAATATCACACTCTCTTTTATTATAAGGAGAATAATTTTAATATAGCGATCCCCTTGAGATAACATTGATTTTAAATAGTATCTAGAAACATAAATTAATTACATATATCATAGTAATTTTTTTATAATTTTTAGAGACTAAATAATTACTATTAATGGCGACACAATAGTGACGTATAAATTATTTTATTAATATAAATATCAAATAAATGGTTTTAAAAATTTTAAAATAAATATAATTTGAACAAATTAAGGTGATACAAAAAATTTCAAGGTGACTGCAAAATGTTAATATTATATTTAATGGTTTTATTTGAAGTTATATTTCTCTTTGGCTTTTAATTTAAGTCAAAGTAATGAATAGTGTCAAAATTGAAACTATTGATATTTTATAAAAATAACATATCATGAAATTATTTAAAAATCCTAAAAATACTTAAAAACTACAAATTGATAATTACAAGGTCTAAAAAAATCATAAAGTGTCCATTTATGGAAAATTTACATCATATAATTAAATATTTATAACCTTTTAATATTTAGAATATTAATACCAAAATTAAAATTTAGTAAATTAATTAAGGATAACTCAAAATGATAAGGTAAAAAATAAAGTCCAAGAATTAAAAATTTTTATTGTTTGAGAGGATTTTTACTTATATTTTTCTTATCCTAAAAATAACTCACTTTGGATCAATTTGAAATTGAAAAAAATTATATTAAATTAATAGTTTTGGAGTTTCCAAAAGTGACCCCCTCTCTTATAAAAAGGAACATCTCTTTCTATTTTATTCACACCTATAAATCCATTTTACTCATCATACACCTACCCAATTATCCTCTAAAATTCCATAAATTCATCCTATAGTCTATAATTTTGGATTAAATCCAACCTTAGAAGTCCTTTTGTTCAAATCAAAAGGAGATACTCAAAGAAAAAGTAATTGTTTTACCATTTCAATTCAATTTCTTTTCTTATTTCACTTCCTATAAATATGTTTTTTCCATAATGAATTAGTAACTCCAGTATCATATACATTATGAGATATTATTTTTATCATGAAACAACCATATTCTGCCTTTTATCCATCTTACTAATAACAATATCACCATGCATGCATATATACGACTTACCATCCCAACACTTTGGTGTAATTTTTTGTTCAACAATACTTTATTTGAATGGATATAATGATGCATATAATGGATATAAATAATTATTATGACATGATAATTATTTTTTATAATTAATGTACCATCCATTTTCCTATCATTCAACCATTAAGGGAACGATACCGTTACTCATGTGTGTGTACGACCTATCATCTCCACGACGTGATAAGATTCATCCTCCATTAAAAATATTTAATAATGATCATTAAAATGTTTATAATGAATTAATATAATATTAATTAACTTACTACAATTTCTGACATGAATAATATATATCTCATGCATAATAAACAAGACTTGCATGACAAAATAAACATGAGAAAATAAAGCAGTCCACGCATAAAATAATGATACTAATTAAATATTATTAAGAAAATGAAATTAGAAGTTCAAATATGATATCATAAATCAGGTATATAGTAAATTTATAACATAATAACATTATTTAACCATTATAAATTAGGTTAACACACCCTCAAATGACGAAGAGTTGAGGTAAGGGTTAATTTCACAATTACTATATTATCTGGGATTGTTTTTACAGAAGCACTTACTAGGACATATTTTTCATCCATGTCCATGTTTTTTAAAAGTTTATTTTAAAAAAATTCTTAATATTGTTTTAAAATTGTGGAAATAAATCTTTACCCATGTTGGATTTTATAAAAGTAATCTTTTTTTTCCTTATGAGGTATTTTTTTGAGTTTTTCAACAAAGAATAAGAAGAATGTTTTTTTAGATTATATGACAGGATAAGATTTCCCCCAGCCCTGATGCCTTAATATTTTGAATCTTCCTTTACAAGATTATAATATTATTTTCAATGAATATATTTTCTTTTTAAAATTTATGGCCATTTAAATATCTATTTTCAATAAAAGGTGTATTTCTCTTGAGAAGTTCTTAATAATTTTATTAAATTTTTTTCATCTAACTCAACATACATTATTGTATATAATGTTTAATTGAGGGTGATTTCTAATGATATAACATATCATATTGTGTTGAAGGATTTATGATTGGTTTGACTGTGGATGTTCTATTTTATACCATTTAGGTTTTATGGTTAATGTATTAACAATTCATATGAATGTTTTAATATGAATTTTATATTTGTTATGTGTTACCCCTTTCATAAGAGGAATGAATTGGACTTTGTAAGTGACTAACGAGGACCACTATATCCCCTTGATGCATCTGTAGGTCTCATGTGATAAAATCATTCGATTTTTTACCCATTTATGTATGGTTTTTGGCACAAGCCCTTGAAATTTTTGTTATGATGTTCTAAATTATGAATTACCTAATTATGAAATTTTTTATTGACATTAAATGTTATTATTAGAATAGTATAATATCTATGTGAATTTATATATATAATTATTTGATTTATAGTTTCCATATTATGCTCAAGATTATGTTTTATAGGATTTTTTAGTTATATAACTTTCCATAAAAGTTTATTCTTATAGTTTCCACTTAATTATTTACCCTTACAGATCATATGAGATCACCCCTTATGTTTCATTTTTTCCTAGGATACGATGAGGTATATTCTGGATGACCTTAAGGGATAGTCTAAGGGATATTATTATCTTAATGGTGATACTATGTTGTTTTAAATTTTATGTTCTAATGTGAAACATATGTTTATATCTCGTTTTTTCAAGGCTACAAAAATGATTGGTTCTTCAGGATTTGATATCTTGTGTCATGATAATGTAATAAAATAATGCACTAGCTCTGGGATTTAGAGGTAAGGGAATTACATAACAAGTGATATAAAAGAAATAACAATCTTTTAAAAGGTTCTCAAAAATTTAAATAATTAACCCAATGTTATTATTTAGGGAGATAAAGATTATAAATGAAAAGTTAGACTCAAGGTAAGAGGCTTTATTTTAAAATCCACTTTTAAAGATATTATTTTAAATTATTTTTACAAAACCCAGAAGGATGTTTTAACATATACATCATGAATAGAAATTCTCACTTTTATGTCTTTATATCTCCTTTATATGTAATCTATTTTATTTTCAAATAATGTGTTTTCATTTATCATTTCATGGCTTTGTAAAAATGAAATTTCAATTCAAAATGGTTATATTTTTTTATTTATGCATGTTTTATGTGTTAAAATTATGTTACGATTCTTGGTATTTTTTTATGATTATGGGTGCTACAATGATAAACCGAAGGTGGGTGAGACTGTGATAGCACTCCATTTCATTGGGAAATGATATGGAGTTAATTAGTATGGTTTATCCTAGGATATTAAGTGAATATACTACAATGGGTCTTCCAAATGTAACCATGAAGGTTACTCACCATATACCCATGAAAACTAAAAAAAGAATGAAATGGAATTGATTCCACAAGTTACTGTTTTGATTTCTGTTTTATATAGTGTTTTATAGGAATCTAATGATTTCTTGAGGTAAGCCTACACGCTTATGTTTTATGGGTAAAAAGTATAACTTCATGAAAATGTTTTCTTGGGATTAAGGTATTCATGGAGAAATGGTTTATTTCTTTCCTTTTATGTCCCAAAATTAGTTTTTGTGCGCATCCCATGTTTTAAATTTTTTTCATATAGTATAAGGATTGGTAAGAGAAAGGAGGAAGGAAAGTTGAATGTTATGAATATTTTTCACAAAAAATAAATCGTGTTCCATTTTAAAAGTTTTATATTATGAAATAAATGGATATTATTTTAGAAGTATCATATTTGTATTAAAGTGGGATTTTATGTATGAATTAGGACCTAATTTTCTAAAATTATAAACATAAAAATATCCTCAATGTGAATTAAATTAATTTCTTGACTAAAACTAAATATTATGTAATGTTTAAGGCTAGGTTATTATAATAAGGTCTAACAACCTAAAACCACATCCAAACACCCCAAAAAAAATCCAAAGCAAAAAATTTATCTCAAGGAACTCAAATAGAAAAAGCATGATCCAATGCCCATTTCAAAAACCAAAACACCAATATAGAACCTAACCAAGCACATCCAACCCAACACACTAGTCACATAATCAACTAACCACTTTATCTCTATGGTTATTCCTACCATTTGCTTTATTTTACAACCCCCATCATCTGGTGTTTGACACTTCCATCAATATAAAGACCGCTAGAACATGAAACTCAAAATTACAAAACATACTTGTTGAATTTACCAACTCACCACACCCAAAAATCCATGAGAACACTATCCAAAATCACCATTCAACCTTTCCATTGAAATCACCTAGAAAAGATACACCTCCATCATCCATTCATATAATTGGGAAATCATTGTTTTTATCAAATATCACTTTCAATCCTTAAACAAAATTATCATTCAAAACATAAACTAAAGGTGGTTTACATATCACTACCTTTGTTCATTTTTACCTTTCCGTGTTGGACCATCCCAGTCCTAGTCAACCTGAAATCACCCAACTCCCACTATTGGTTTGTTACCACTTTACTTGACCGTGATTCCATCTCACTTAATGCATGCCACAGCCATACAAAACACCCACCAAAGTGTCTCCTTGAATCTCAATGAAATTACACTATCAATGCATCCACTGACACATGTCCAACATAATACCCCTGGTTTGTTTTTAGAACCACCCTGATACTGAGACCAAAATTCAGCCTGATCAACCAAAACATACATGTTATACATGGCCTTCTCGAGGCACCCAAACATATACCTCACAATTTACTCTCAAAATATTGATGCCACCATGTCCTACCTAGGATTTTCTCCACACATATAATAATGGAATAATTCTCCCTACCAATGGAGTGTTGTTATCATAGATTTCAAAAATCAATTCCAACCACCATGGTCTATGATCTAATGAAAACAACCCACACTCTCACTTAAGCGAAAAAAATGTCAAATCCCTCTAGCAATGTATTCTAGGAATTAAATTTGAGGAATTATCCAAAACCCTATCCATCTCAAAGACCTGGATCATAACTAGTGAAAGTTCATCTCACACCATGAAACCTTCCTCACACTATTCCATAAATGCAACATCCAAAATTTTCTCTAATTGGCCAAAAGAAAAACCTTTAAATAGATTAGCGTATAACCAATTTTCTATTAGTATGCTGATGACGATGTCAATATATTGGGCGTGCTCATATTTAATCCAAGTCTAAACTAATATGTCACTGATGGTTACTACCACAACAGGCTCATTGCCAATTCCACGTCTCTCCATAAGGACAATTTAACCAACTAGAAATCCCTAGATTCCATGTCGACACCCAACTCACCATCACATGACCACCACAACATAAGTGGTAATTCCAACCAAAACTCTCCACCACTTCATGAATATATAACAAGAATTTGTTAACCCATGTTTTCTTTGGCACTTCAATCACCACACCACTCAAGTTCATTCCTCATAGCTCTGGTGATTTATAATAGAAACACAATGAACCTTCACACTGATCCAAAACCAAATGATATCTCACATAAACAATGATTCCCACTATGATCACATAGAAAACAATACATACTTATCATGCGCCACTTGTTCACATGTACCAAATGGTATCATGCCTCTCTAGAATATTCCCATATCTGAAACAGATCAAAACCCTTGAATTCATGATCTATGTTGCGACCACCCACTAAACCCAAATATAGATCACATAAGCTATATGTCACTAAAGCTAGGCCCTAACATCCACTCTTATAACCAAACATGCCTCCTATACTGTCATCCCCATCAAAATTGAGGAATTACAAAAATTCTATTTCAACAACCCATCCTTTCACATACAATCCCCACCACATGACCACCTACCAAATCATGTGTCTCTTCTATAAAAAATAATTTATTTAAAGTAAAAAATGGTTCACCACATAGAAAGTTTCCAAAAAAACCAAGCTAGAAACTTGAATGATTCTATCGCTCGAATCCGACCTTACAACTAACCACATACACTCTAGTGCTTCCATGATATTACTTCCATGAACATTTACCAAAGTTCGATGGTACCAAATATGCATTGATTCTACCTATGAAGCACCCAATTGTGCTTCTAATCCCACAGTACCTGAAAAAATCTGTTAACCTCTCTTGATTTTACCCTCTATTTTACAAAACCATCAACACATAACCACAATTTAAGTCACATATCTAAACTAATTGCATTTACACTTATCCCTACAATGAAAAACAACACTTGGAAGCACTATTTTTATATCACTAGATAGATATAAAAACCACTAACTATTCCTTATGCACCCAAAAGTAAAAATAACCTGACTTAACTCTCACAAGTCATCCTATAAGATTAAATGATGTTAACTACCTTAATTTAAGTCATATACCCAAAGGTCATTGGCTATAACTATAAGCCACACACATTGAACCTCAAACAAGATACTGCCCCTGAGCGACACTCCATCCACCATTCTAAAACAGTCTGCATCTAATGCACCAAATATTCATTTAATCTGGTTCATGCACCAAAGATACTCACCCAAACACATTGACACCATGAGTCAAAATCAGATTCTAGGGTCTAAAACACAACTCACATAGTCTCAACCCATAAGGGATACCATATCCACATTACAAGATACAATCTCACAACCTTGAGGTCAAAACCCAACCAAAGGATCAACAAGGACCTATTCCTGACATCGCATGCTCTAACCCATCGTCTTGTGCAAATACCAAAGACCATGTCCTTGTCTAGGACTTGTACCCGGAAAATGTTGCATCTTCTAGGGTACCCAAGTGCCATGGTGGCCTGAGTATGGTGTGCGTACTACTAAATAGGTCACCCCCAATGTTTTCTAAAGTAGTTTATAGTCAATACAATATATTATAAAGATATTAAAGGTGTAATAAATAAATAGGGAAACATAAGAAACATATTTAAAAAATAAACAATTATTATTTAAAAATTTATTCTTTAAATTCTATTATATAAGAAAACCAACCTAACCTGCCCCAAACATGCCTAGACCCTGAGCTATTAAATAAGGGGTTATATCCTTTTAATAATGATGGGGTGTTCATTAATCAATTTAATTTAACCATGAATCATAGAGAATTAGTCAAAGTAACCAAAACATGTCCATACATTGGGATCATAGGGCCTCAGTCCATCATCCCAATCCATGCCATATTTGGGAGAATAGAGCCCAAGTCCAACATCCCAAACGAAAAAAAACAATAGTGGGTCGTAAATCATCATCCCATCTCAACGAAAAGATGGGTATCCTCAATCCAAGGCACTATTAATTCAATACATCTATTGGTTTTATAGAATCAGTCTATCCAGAACCATAGTAGTAGTGCCACAGTCCAATACCCCACTCATTAAAATTGTCGCATCTATATTCTTATTTAAATTTTTAACACATTTACCTCATTTTCATCCCATTTACCAAGGTCCCAACATACACCTTAATACAAGTCAAGAAATACATAAATCCCATCCCATTCCTTATGAAATTTAAACACTAAAACAAAATACTCTTTTTTATAATCATCTATAAGTCTAACTTTAATACATGGGTATTCTCTTTGAAAAAATAAATCATGAAACATGTTATTTATTCACATTTAAAACCATTTAAATTTTCCAATAAAACCTTTTTCCAAAAAGGGAAAACACACTCCCATTTCAGTTCAGCATCTTAAATCCAATAAGAAACCCAATTTCAAATCATTTAAAGGTAGAAACCTCCCTTTAAAATAGGACCCATATCCACACAACATTTTTATTCATTAAAAACCATAACCAATTCAAAATATAAAACACACCATTGTAACTATTTAAAGATCCTTCTAGTCATTACACAAAAGCTAGCATAAAATCATTAAAATATTCCATTAAATATGCCTATATACCATAATGAAATTCATAACCAATTCATATTCATAGTTTCCACATCTTAGTGTCTACCTGTTCATTTTACCAATTCAAGGTTTCGGCATACCCCTTGGGTAACCCTAGGTCTAGTCTCAAGTCATTTATAGACCCAATGAGATATGTGAAAGGTCTTTCACTTCACATTAATTCCCAAATTACTTTCATTAGGATAAAATAAAAGCTTATCAAGTTAGAAAATTGGGATAACCACATACACATATTAAAAAATTAAGACTATAGGAAAAATTATATAGAACAACTACCTCGTGCTTATTGAAAACCACTCATCCAAATTTTCCTTTAATACTATCCCAAACAACCTTCAACATCAAAACCTAAAATATATATGAAAAATAATGTGTTAGGGATTTGGAAGGATAGAAAACATCAAACAAAGCCTTCTTAAGAAAATGGAAGGAACCAGAGTTGAAAACGAGACTTATGATTCAATTCACACTCAACGGGACTCAAAAAACCTAAAAAAATGGAGAATCAAATATAGAGGAGGGATGGGGTGATGGTTCATCACCCAAGATGTAGGGGTCAAATGGGGTGAAAATCGAGGAAGAAGGAAATAAAAATGAGAGAAAAAAATGGTAAAAAACCGTGTATTAAATGGCCTATGGTTTTCTAAACAATATACGTACCAGGAAGTTCCCTCTATCCAAAGAATAATCCAAGCCTCAAAATTTTGGTTTCCACCTACACATTTTGAGAAACTACGCCGAGGCCATGCGCTCACCACTTTACAAGGGAATACTAGGACCCAAGGTCTCTAGGAGATGCCCCACATGGTTTCCTTGACCGTACACCACCTTACTATTGGACACACAGTTATTGTGCATAGTTACTACTGAAAATCTTCCAACCATTCTATCAACACATATTTTCATCTATTCCTTCTTTTACATGCCCAAACCCCCATAAAACGCATAAGACCTGTCCTACTACTGGGAAACATCCCATAAACCCAAAAATTAAAATCATGATGTTCCTTACCTCAGTGTTTGTATCTTACATAGTTAATCTAATAACGACCAAAAAACCTTCCAAAATTCTCACATCTTAATATATAATTTTTATTTTTGGATGAAATAAAACCTAGTATAGTTTTTCGTGCAAACCAAATGAGGATACCCAAATAAGTGATAACATTCTTCAACAAGAATTTTTATTTTATTTCTTCATCCACCACCTTTTATTCTTATTAAACCATAATAATATAAATACCACAAAATATTCCTCATAATAGGTTGTTTTTATGTTATGGTCATGATCTATAATCATTTCCACATCTTAAAAATTGGTTATGAAAGAACCATTCATGTGTACGGAAGACTACCGCCTCACAAATCTATTCCATTCATTTTTCCATTACCACCTATCACCATTGGGTATGATGATGGATATAAATTATATATAAATTATATATATATATATATATATATATTTTCACTAGATTAATTATATAATGTATTACTTTTTAAATTACCTTCCATTGGAGATATGATAACATCGCTTGTGTGTATGACATACTACATGAAAAAGGATTTTAACGAGGAATTGGTAATAAATAGGAAATTATGAATCATAAATAAATATTATATAGTATAATTTAAATAATTATAGTTATATAATAGATTTATAATAAAATAATATTTATTATATAGGAGGTGCGAACATGTTTGAAGGAATTCAAAACTTTAGGTATGGGATTTGTAATCTCTCTTATTTATAGGAGACATATGAAATATCACCACTCATTTCCATTATGTGGTGTATATATTACCCCTTTAAAAAGTTATATCATAAATATCCTACTTGTTATGTTATTTAGAGGTTATTTTTAATTTATTCTTTTATTGGGTCATATGATTCTAATGATTACTAAAACAGTAAGGGATTTCCATCTCACTTTTTACTTCTGCGAGATACATTCCATATAAAGAACATGTTTCCCATATGTTATGCATATACTATCCATGAATTTATTTTATTTTTACTATCATAAAAATTATGGGGATCTACATATCCTTTTGAGTATCTCTGTTTCATGGGTTCTAAAATTCAAATGACACTAGAGTGGTAAGGATTTTATGATATAATCTCATTATTTATCGAGATTGTTTATCTTGATGCTTTCGATGATAAAATTTTATGATATATCTATCAAGAAAATAATGAATTTTCTTATAATATTTTTATTTAATGAGAATTCACGATTTACCATAACTAGACTCTCAATATGTTAAAAGATTTCTTTAAATATGAATTTCTTTTATTTATTTCTTTGATCGAGAACCCCTTTTATTTTAAAAACATTTTTATAATATTTTTTTCCAAAATGTTTGTAACATCATTATAATGGATTAATAAATGGATTTTTACAGATGTATGAATTTTTTTAAAAATTAAATAAATGGTAATTTCATTTTCCAAACAAGGTGAATTTTTATTTCACTGAAAATTTGAATGGAATATTTATTTTTACATGTATGACATGAACATAACTTCCCACCATTATGAACATTATTTTCAATGAATATTCCTTAATAATATTTCAATTTATTTTCAATAAAAAAGAATTTAAAAATTCTTATACTTTAAAATATCTTATTAAAAGGGAAAAGGATATTTCTATCAAAAAATGAATTAAATTATTTCTAAATATTATTTTATATATTTCAAAGTTATTTTCAGAGAAAAGTATTTAAAATACTTTATATGTTTTAAAAAGTTTTTATCAAAGTGGAAATAATATTTTTCTCAAAAAATGTTTTTAAATTACCTTTTTAAATATTCATTTATAAATTTTCATGTTAATTTTTAAAGATTATTATTCTAAATGTATTTATAAAAATTTTAGTTTTTAAAAGTTATTTTCATAGTAATGTTTTCTTCCCCAAGAAATTTCCAAAGTGATTTATCTTTCAAAATTTTCCTCCATCTAAGATGATATCCCTTGATTTAATTTATACTTTTTTAGGGATATTAACCAACAATACCTTTCCTATTATTTATTTTAATGGATTATGATAACATGATGTTTATGAAACTCATTTCTCTTTCCCGGGTTATAAATTGATAAAACACTTATGAAACCCACTTCTTTCTCTATGAGTTATAAAATAAAGAAATGATGAAATTATTATTAAACCAATATCTTTTCCATAGGCTGTGATATGATGAAATGTTTATGAATCCCATTTCATCTCATGGGTTGTGATACAATAAATGTTTTATGATATTTTTTCAAAAATAAGTATGATTTTCATTATTTGGCTAGTGGTACCTATATATACCTCTAAATAATTGTGTGATTTTTTATATATAATAAGATAGAAAGTAATGGAATGAGCTCTGAACCTATATCTGTAAGGGGATTGGTCTGGTATGATGGTCTTGGGAGTAAACCTTGACTATGATGATGATTTATGGAGTGAACCCATTTCACTATGATATCCTTGAAAGTGATCATTGAATATTATAGAAATGATTTTATATAATTATGTTCATGACACAATTATATGTATTAATCTAATGTTATGCTCTCATGTTTTATGTGTTTCAACTCACTTTTTAATCATGTCATATGAACTGACAATATTTATGCCATGACTCAACATTATGATATTTTATTTTCATGGAATTTCTTTCAAATGTTATGACCATGTTCTTACACATTTATGTTCATGTTATGATTACATATCTCCCTTAATTACCCTTACTGAGCACAAAAGCTCATCCTTTATCATGTTTCCTTCTGGAAGGTTTTGAAATATAGTTGTTAGTAGCATATTTTAGTGAAGAGTACTAAAGGGGAAGAACCTTATGAGATATATTAAATATATTTCCCAAAATTATAATATTGTGTAACTAGTATCCAAAGAAACTAAAATATTATAGTCTATGTGTGTGTTTTTGTGTAATATATTAAGTGATCTTCTAAAAATATGTAATTTATATGTTTGGAAATCTTGGGTCATTATAATGATCAAAAATTTCAGAGGTACCTATACACATAGGACTTAGTTTCCCTTTAATCATGAATCTCATAACCATATTCCTTGGAATTTTTTTCAAAAACACATTTTTAGAAACATTGAATTTCAGATCGCGTCAATGGTTTCCTACATAAATATTCTGTTGAATTTGTGATTCCCATATGTGTTGTTGAATGGATCAAACCTTATATTCCATTTATTCAACCATCTCAGGTCCAAAAAGTGTTATTTCTCTAAATTCAACATATCTCATTAGAGTTATACACTTATTTCCATATAGGGCTTTATATGGTGCCATAAAAATTCTGAAGTGAAAGATATTGTTGTAAGAAAACCAAACCGGAGGAAGATGTTGATCCTAACCAAGTTTATAATCGAGAGAAAAAAATACATGTTTATATTCCAGGATTAAAATTATTATATTAGATTGAACATTTATCTAAGGACGATATATCATTTTGCAACTCAACTCTGTATCAATAGTTAACAAAATAATTCCCGATAACTTTGAGAAAAATCTTGGTTCCCGATAAAATAAAATTGAATTTGGTCCTCTATGAAATTTTGAAAATTTCATTAACATAGGTCCTTGAAATATGATTCAAAGATCAATATTAAATAATACCAATGAAGTGTGATATCTTAGTAAGGTGATAAACTATATCCCATATAGTATTATGTATTTTATATATTTTGGGGAGTGTGATGAAAAAAATACCTGGTGATGTTTTCGAATTTTCATTCTGGTATGGAAAAAATATGTAACATCCCATTTGAAAATTTTCACTTAGACATAACTCTTTATGTATCAATCACCTATATAAAAACTCTAAAATATCTCTCTTTATGTTATACCTCCATAAAAACACATTCAAATCTCTATAAATATTTACACTTCTCGGATAAATAGAGAATTAAGAAAAATCATCTTCCTCTAAGAACTCCTTCAAATATGGTATAGACAGAACACATACATGGTTTCTAAATTATATAATTTCATCATGATTAAGGTTAAACTTAGGAAAATTTATAACCTTCTTTTGTATCTCTCTACATATTACTTTTGTACCTATTAAAACTTTTCTAGGATAGATAGTTGTACATTAAATTGATCAAGAAAATATTTCTCCCCTTCCTTTAGGATTTATAGATCCATCCTATAAAAATCAATAATAATTGGATATTTATTAATCCTCATCATGGATAAGATCGAATTGTCCTTTTGACTTAAGCATCGAACACTCTATTCTCTTTCCCTTGTTGGTAATGTATTAAGTAGTCATAATATTTAATCAACTCTAACCGTATTCTTTGTAACATATTCAACTCCTTATGTTTGAATATATAATTAAATATTTGGTGATATATATATATATATATCATACTTTTGTCTATAATGATAATGTATCAAAATATTTAATTTTTAAAATACCACAACTTACACCAAATAATGAGTAGGGAAATTTTTCTCAAGAACCATCAATTTCCATGAGGCATAAGATATAACCATATTATTTTTCATTATAACACATTCAATACCATTATTGGATGCATCAATATAGATTACAAACCCATGTTCCCTGCAGGGTAATGTAAGAGCATGTGCACTGGATAGTGTTCTCTTTAGTTCTATGAAATTTTCCACACATTCATCAGTGCAAAAGAACATGTTTACCTTCAGAGTCAACATAGTGAGTGGATTAGATAGTCGTGAAAAATTATCTACAAAACTTTTATAATATCAAGAATATCCAATAAATCTATAGATCTGAGTCAACATGTTTTCTGTAAGATAACATTCAATAGCCTCTGTCTTTTAGATATATATATATATATACCGTCACTTAGGATTATATGACCATGAAATGAAGATTTTTTCAAGAAAAATTCCAACTTTAAAATTTTTATGTAGTCTCTTTCCATAGGGTCTTTAGTAAAAATATAATGTCATATTCATACCCTCCCTCTCTATTTGAATATATATTAATATATTATATAATGACTACCACATTATAATATAGGTAATATCTAAATACTCTATTCATTAAATCCATGAAGATAGAGGTGGAATTAATAAGACTGAATGTAAAAACTATATATCCATAATATCTATTCCTTTTAGGGAATGATGACTTGACTATATCCTCCTTATTGAACCTCAGTTGATGATATTTAGAATAAAGGTAAATCTTGGAAAATTATAGAGCTCCGCATAATTGATAAAAAAGTCATCAATACAGGGTGGATGATACTTTTTCTTGATCATGATGTTGATCATCTCCCAGTAATAATTGTAGAGATTCATTGGTCCATATTTTACTTTAACAAAAAAGAATAGGTACACCACATTGTGGCTCCCTTGATCAAATGAATACCTTTTCATTATTTTCTTTGAGTTTCTTATTCAATTCCAACAACAAAATCTGGGCCATTCTATATGGAGTCTTTGAAATATGTATGGAACCAGGTATGAGTTCTATTGAGAACCTAACTTCCTGTTTTGGTGGAAGATTAAGAAAATATTCTATAAAGAAATAAAAAAATTCCCAAAAAATAGTCATAACATCGATGTTGAGTTTCTACCAAACCATATGGGATATAATTTTTTTATTTATAATAAAAATCCAAACAGTGGATTTTATTTAGATAAATATATCAAATTTATTGTCGTAATGATAGAAGATTATAGGTTGGTTTGGAATATCATATGCGAATTGTATTACTTAGTAATTAATGTAGTATTTATGTAGATAAATAAACTCAATCCCTAAGATAACATTCAATTAAACCGGAGGAAGAATGATATAATTTATAGGAATAACATTCTCACAAAATTCAATAAGAGAGGGATCATATACTTGGGATGTGATCATCATACAATTTTGGATTTTGACTACTAATTCTATATCTAATAATTTGGGTAGTACCATGATACCTTTAGTGAATTATTTAGATATGAATGAATTGGTAGATCCATAGTCAAATAATTAATTAGAATTTATAGAGAGGATATTAAGTGTACCTTTCCCCAGATAATAATCACACCACTCATTTGAAACAGTGATCACATGATATCCCCCTCTGTCTCTCAACTTAAAAGGTTGTGGACATCAATCATCATCATTAACCTTCATATTTGGGAATTTATTAGAATAATTACCATAATACTTTCATTTTAAACACTGAACTATGGGTAGTGCATTATGTTGATATTTATCCCTTTTTGAATCATCTTATAACTGATTCCCATCACTTTTGAAAATAGTTTTCCATTGAACTTCATTTCTACTCTAAAATAATTTACCAGTGCCCTTAAAAAAATTTCCTACATGTTTCCCTCTACACATCAAACATGAATAAAAGTTAATCTTCTCTAATCCATGGTTTTTAGAGTTTCCTTGGAAATCCATATTCATTTTATTGAAAAACCATTCTATTTATGGTTAAATTAAATTTCTATTTATACTTTTATAGCACAAAGGATTATTGCCTCAATGCTACTGAAGTCCCTTATGGACAATGCCCTTTGGAGACTTGGTTTTAAACCACTTATGAACCGATCAACCTTACCTTCAGATTAGATAATAAAACAATAATCATACCTTGTTAGCCTTGTTATATTTTATTCATTGGTACCAATGGTTTTGTAATCCATCTATATCAACTCAATTAATTACTTATCCACTTTTTGTGTGAAGAATATGAAAAAATTATTTATTGAAAATTATGTTCTTAAAAAAAATCCAATTATATAGAGTCAATTTGATAGTGTTTTCTCTTATTCTTAATAAGAGTCCATTGTTAATCTTATTCAACTTCCAAATGATATATAATAAAAATTAATTTATCATTATTTGAACACTGTAGAATTGATAAAAACATTTAATGGTATTGATCCATTTCTCATCAACTAGTGGACTAACAAAACCACAAAAATAAGGTGGTAATTTCATATTGAAGAACTAAAAAAATTCCATTTCTTTATTTTATAATTTGATTGTTCAAAATGATTCATATCATGAGAATTTTATGTGAGCATAAAAATGATATTCTAAATTCCAGCTCCATTAATATTTGGTTGCTCAGAAATATAGTCATTTCATTATCCTCTAAACATAGCATTAACATGATTTCATTATGTTCTAGTAATTTACTAATACAAAAGATTATAGTTTAAGAAATAATAATCATAGTGGGGAGTCACATAATTTTTATTAATCAAATATAGGATGTCTAAATCATTACACATTCTTTTTAATCCCTGACAAATTAGGCTTAACATAGGTCATTCATGGTCAATATCCAAAGACTTCATAATGGTTTGTAAAGAGTTTGTAAATTTAGAAATCATACAACCTTGGAGTTTCAAAATTGGTGTGAAACAATGACCATTTTCATGCACTAGGTGTTTATTGAGTCTAACTTAATGATACATTTTTAAAGGTATTACCCTTATACACCCCAATGCTGGAGACACATCCAAAAGCAGTATCCAGATAGGGATGTAATTTCTTGGAAACCATTTGATCTATTATTTACCAAAATTACAAGACATTTTACTATACTTTGACACATACTTAGACTTATACTTAGACACATCCCCATATGTGTCCTTATAAATATCCCTAGGGATATCAATAATGTTTTCTCATCCAGGATTGCCATGAACCTTGTCGGGTCGTCATCCAAACCGATGCCCAACCTAGTCCGAGGCAAGGCCTGAATAGTGTTACTAATCCCTATGGGCCGGAACAAGTGCCTAGGTACCAAAAAAATATAGTGGTAATGGTTTACCTGAATATAAAAATATAAAATAATCGAAAATATAAAATAAACCAAAGTTAGAAAACCATACCAGACCAGACTTTACATGGTTTTAAAAATTTTGTCACAAGGTTTGTAAAAATCCCATAGCTACCGCAAAGTTAGGTGAAGAAAAAACCCTCTCAAAACCACAAAAATGAAAGAGGACACCACCCTCATGCCATCTCTAAAACATTTCACCAATAAAGAAAGTTATCAACCTGAACTGAATTCTCCAAAAACATTACCCATACATGTGCCAAACATCACCAAATCCACTTACACACAAAGGTGTAAGTAGAGTGTGAGTTAACACCTAAAAGGATTTCACCCAAAAAAAGATTCAATTTTATAAAAATTATATATAAAATAAACTTTCATGTTTAATAAGGGAAAATAAATTCAAGGACAATTTAAGGGAAATTTGTTTTAATGATTTTTTAAGGATTGAAATTTTAGATAAAAACATGTTTAATTTTTAAGAAACCCTCAGATTACCCATCGTATGTCGATGATGAGTGAAACATTTTCAAAGAAAAATAAACATGGGAGAGTCCGCCTAGGTGATAACTTGTAAATGAGAACCGATAACCTCACATCTTGGTGTAAAGTTGAAAAGGAACCACAACCAACTGAATTCTCATGCATGAGACACTAGGGGGAATCATATCCCAAGGGCCAATGGTCTCCAACCATATCACAAATTTATTAAAAGTTTTCTTCTTCAACCTTTCTATGTGAAATCATGGAAAATACACTTTTGAATGACTAACACAGTAGTCCATGTATTCCCTCCCATCTACATAGGATTCCCTTTGTATTCAAACAAGTTTGAAGTTCAAATTGTATGACACATTTACACAAGAAATCCAAACAAACAATACATATACCAATTTCACCATTTAAACACAAGAATCATATTTCAAAATCATATGAACTCCAACACATTTCTAAAATGTGACCCGCACCACACAAACAGTTTAATAAAACATTTACAGAATTTATAAAACACTTTCGCATCATTCTTATACTTTAATAAAATATTTAAAAATTTTATAAACCAATCCCAAGGAGAATCACCTGGCTTTACACACAAATTCCCACTTAAAATCCTATTTTATAATTAAACAAACACCATTACCATTCCAAAACAAAATATGTATTCCTTGTAAAATTTAATAAACCTATTTCACAATGTATAAAACCCTCCTAAGTGACATAATGATGGTTTATAGTAAAAACACACCCATTTCATATAAAAATGCCACTTTAAATTCATATACATATCAAATCCTACCAATAATCTCATTAACACCAAACATAATAAACAATGAAAATGCTAAAATACTCACGCAAGAAAAATAAATTCATCAAATAATATTTATAGATTCAACCACTTACATTGATGTCAAAATCCATAAAAATGGTGTGAATTATTCAATAGCATGACAATCGCACCACAATAAAACCGAAATAAACCCTCATTCAAGAATGTGAAAAAGAAAAATAAAGATCGAACCTTAAACAAGATGAAACCCTAAACCCAAAACCTATGGGAGGAGGGAAAATATCACCTAGTGTAGAACGCACCTGCAGTGGAGGGAGAGGAGGAAGGTAAAAGGGTCCAAGAGGCTGGACGTACAAGGAAAGGGTCTCCAGAGGGTAGCCATATTATAGGGAGGTCAGTGCAAGGGTTATGAGAAGGGAGAAGGGTGGATCTAGGTTTCCGGAGGGGGTGTGGGGCGCTGGTGTGGGGTCACTGGAGAGACAGGAAACCAGCTCGAAGGTCGCCATAGTGAGAAAAGGGGGATCCAACTAGGAGGTAATGGAGATGGTTCATAGTAGGTGGAGTACTAATCAGGTGGTGAAATGGGTAGGGTAACGTTATACAATAAGAGAGTGTGGGAGGAAGAGGAGAGGAAAAAAAGAAAAAAACAAAAATAAAAGGAGGAAAGAAAAGAAGGTAAAAAAGAAATAAATCCCCCAAAAAAATACCTATACGAACTGAAAAATAATAATTAAAATTACTAATAATAATAATAATAATGATGATGATGTAAATAATTTTATAATAATAACAATAATAATAACTTAATTAACTTATTAACAACAATAATAATTAAAATAATATTATTAAGTAATATTATCATCATTAATATTAAAATGATTCATAATTCATTTTAGATTTCCAATTTTATTTTGTTTTCACTTTATTATTGAATTTTTAATTAATTAATTAACCATGCAACGGATAGGCCGCACAATGATTTGGTGATGGTACAAGGCTTCAAATGTACCCGACCCATGCACCAGACGCTATCAAGACGAAAACATTCATTTATCAGAAAAATAACAAAATTAAAACTGGGACTTAGCCTGAACATCGAACAAATATTTTACATATAGATAAAATAATAATATATATTTTTTTTCAAAATTTTGGGTGTGACAATTTTCCCCACCATAAAAACATTCTGCCTTAAGAAAGTCAACCTGAAGCCTGATCGGAGAATAAAAATGGATACTCTTTCTCACCCCATGACTTCCATTCCCAAGTCTCATGCACAACATTACCATTCTTCCAAAGGATATGAACCAATGGGATAGACTTCCCACAAAGAACCTTTTCTTGGTAATCCATTTTCCGCACTAGCCATTCAAACACTGATAAATCAGGATCTATCTCCAAATATTCCCAATTTAATACATTACAATTATCTATATTATACTTATTAAATTGTGAAACATGAAATACATCATTAATTTTAATCAAATAAGAAGGTAAATCTAACCTATATGCCACTTTTACAACATGATTGATGATTTCAAAAAGGAATGACATACCTCGACATTAGATTTCTCTACTTTCCCATATGACAATGACCCAAGTGAGGGGAAACTTTCAAGAACCCCCAATAACCCACATAAAGCTCATGATCTTAATGTCTCTGATCACCATAAGATTTGTGGTGACTCTGAGCTTTCAGTAACTACTGCCCGATCAACATGACTTTCCTAAACATATCCTACATAAGGCTTCGTCCTAAAAACAATGTCTCACTTACCTCAACCCACATAAAGTAGACTGACCTGAAAAAAATAGAGTGACTTAAAATAATCCATTATAATATAGGATTAGTAACTATTATTATAAGCTAAGTTGACCAATCCCAAATGGCTATCCCATGATCCTCTAAAATCCAAAATGCATACAAGAAACATGTCCTCTAGAATCTGATTTTCCGCTATGTATGACCATCTGTTTGAGGATGGTATGACGTATTCATTTTGATCTTTAACCCAAATGACCATTGAAGGCCTTACAAGAATTGATAGGTAAAGCAGGGATCTCTGTTAGAAATAATCGATGGTTTCACATTGTGATGTATAACCACGTCTTGGAAGTACAACCGACCAAGATCATCTACCTTCACTAAATATATGATCAGAATGAAGTGGGTGATTCTCTCAGATGATAAATCAACACCCAAATGGGATTAATTTCTTAAGGTTTTTGAGGAAATCCCGCAATGAAATCCATGGTGACCTTGTACCAATTCTAGGTAAGAAGTTATAACCGATGAAGAAAAACAGAGTGCCTTTGATACTCTAACATTTTTCTATTGGTAAGTATTGTATCTTGATATGAAGTCGACTATGTCCAGTCTCATACCTGGCCCCAAAAAATGCCGTCAAACATCATAATACATCTTTGTATCACTAGTATGGATAGAAAATTGAGAGTTTTGTCTCTCCTGCATCACCAACTTCCTTAGAGACAACGTCACCATTGAATGAACCTTAATGTACAAGATCCCCTAGGGATAGGAAGACCAGTCACGTGATGTATCCCCACAATGAAGAATATACATAAACCACTGAAACAACTCATCACTAGTATGATATTTCTGAATCAACTCTAAAAGAGAAGGAATCAATTGAACACGCACCCAGAATGCACCTCCACTGTGCTCCTTGGTCTCCATGTGCATTTTGGTAAAGAGCCCCATCAAGGTCCATTCATCCCTGGAATTCCTTAAATCCCACACTGACACTTTTATTCTCAATGTCTAGGACACCACATTACCCTTTCCCATGGTATATATGATATCAAAGTTGAACCCCTACAAATACTTGATCAAAAAACACCATCCCAAGTTCCAATTTTTTTGGGGAGAAGATTTAGAATAAGATTTTATAGTCAAAATAGAAAACAAATTTCTTCCCAAAAAGATAATGAAACCAAGTCTTTAGAGCATGCATAATCATTGCTAACACTATGTAGTGAGTTAGGTAATTCTTTTCCTATGGTCAGAGTTGGTGAGAACCATAAGCCGCTACATGATTATCTTACATGAGCGCACACCTGAGGCCCTTACCCAAAGAGTCATAATAAGGCACATAGCCCTTCTTATAATCCAGAAAGATCAAGAAATGTACAGTAGTAAACCACCAATTCAACTCATCAATGGATTCCTAGAACTTTGTGATCCATTCAAACATCACCACTTTTTAGGTGAGTATAGTCATAGAGGAAGAAATACATGAGAAATCCTAAACAAATCACTTGTAATAACCTCCCAGGGCAAGAAAACTTCTAATATCAAACTCATTCTTCGACAATTTCTACATCATAAATACACTGATCTTATCAAGATCCACTAAAACCCATTTCTCTAAAATAATTTGGCCCAAAATCTTTACTAAAATAAACCAAAATGTGTACTTTGAATGGTTTTCATATAGGCGATGGTCATATAGATTTCCCAACATGATCCAAAAATGATGTTCATGATCTTCCTTAGATCTAGAGTAAACTAGGATGTCATCCACAAATACCAAAAAAAAGGAGGTAAGATATTAGTGGAATACCATATTAATTAGTGACATAAAAACTGTTGGAACATTTTTTTAATCCAAAATGCATGACCAAATACTCAAAGTGGATATACCTACATTGGAAATCCATATTCGGGATGTCTGCTTCTCTCACCTTGACATGGTGGTAACTTGAACACAAGTATATTTTTGAGAACCAATTTTATCCCTTCAGATGGTCAAAAAAATTTCAATTCAGGACAAAGGGTATTAATTTTTAATGGTTACGCTATTCAACTTACAGTAATCGATACACAACCGGAGATATCCACCAGCCTTCTTCACAAAAAATATTTGGGCGGCCTAAGGATAGATGCTAAGGAAAACAAACAATTTGTATTCAAAATCCTATAGCTGTATATTTCATTCCCTCAATTCAGTGTGGGCCACACGTTATGAGGGAAGAGATATAGGATGTCTTCCTAGCACCATTTCAATTGAGAACTCCACATACCGCTCTGGGGGTAAACATAAAAAATCATATAGAAATATCTATGGGAATTCATCCACTACAGGAGGTTGTTCACCCTTAGGAGAACCACCATTTTCCTCTAAAGTGAGCGATGATCACTGAAAGGTAATACTTCCCAACTCTGGGAGTGGAGGTCCCAAACGACCTGACCGAGGATACCATTCCCAAAGAAATACCTAAGGACTCCCATCAGGTTCCATGAAACTCACCCATCACTTATAGAAATCGATATGCACTTGGAAGTGCACTAGAAAATCCATGCCATGGATTATGTCAAATAGGTATATATTTAGGACCTGGAAGTCCCATTCCGTCTCAACCCCTGACATGGTGAGCGCACAAGATGGGGAACAGATACCTTGCTCCTTCTTTCCCAACAGTGTTACCAAATACATTGAAAAATAAATCATCTCAGTTGGTAAGTTCAGGATATTCACAATATGGGTAGAGGTAAAAGAATATGATTCCCCTGTATCAAATAAAACAGATGCTATAGAAGATGAAATCAGGATGGTACCTCAAATTGTCGAAGGTCCTGCATCCGATCCAGCTAGTGCCTAATCCACAACATGTAGATGCCTGGTTCCTGCCTAATAATGACAGCTTGCTGAAGGCTATTCCCAGATCTAGATCTTCCCAGAAGAAGATTTAGTCTTGTTTCTATGACTACCTAACTGAGATCCCACCATCCAGGTTGGCTCTGACTAAAATGACTCTCCCCTTGAATAAATAGATAATACCCCACTCGAATATGGGTAGTCTACCTTTCAAAAAAATACAGATATCTCATAATCTCACATCGGTGATAGGTCCTAGGAGGATATGTCAATGCATGTTGAGTGTGACCTAATATTCTGTACTGATGGCACATAATAGACCCTGCACCTGAAGCCATCAACGAGGATTGCTCAGAAGGATGGCCTGAACATCCACCACCATTCTTTTCTTTCGCATCATGTTTCCTCTTCTTCTTATATGAACTACCACTTTCCAATACTGACATATTACCAATGGAACCAGACCTTCACGTTTGGTTAATATCCACCATACAATATTGTTCAACCACTTTAGCATAAGTCATCATCTTTAATAGAAATACCTGAGAATAGATCTTTGGTCAAAAACCCTTTTCAAACCTATGAGACTTTATCTGCTCATTGGAGACTCTTTCAAGAGAATGTCAGACTATCTTAGTGAAGCGGTTGGAATACTCCATTACTAATTAGTCCCTTGAACAAGATCTATAAACTCCAGGGATCTGGTATAATCCATGACCTTAGGACAATACTAGTTATTTAAGAATGCCTTGAAGTCCTTCCATCTCATCTGATCATGCTTCCTAACTTCAATCACTGAGTCCCACCACTTTCTACTAGGACCCTCTAAAATGAATGAGGTTCAATTGACTCTATATTTTTTTTGAGTATCATGAAACTAGAACATGCGCTCAATCTTATCAATACACTCCACTGATTCCTAAGGCTCCAAGCTGCCTTAGAATCAAGGGGGTTTGTTATTGAGAAACTCTTGAGAATTTTCATTTTAGGACCAAATTCCTCTTCTTTAACTGGAACAGGAGTAGGAGCAGGAGTAGGATCCATTTCCTGTCCTAGAGCCTGAACAAACCAGACCATAGCTTCCATTAATCTCTAATCAAGCGGTGAGGGAGAGCTCTCTCTGAATTCTTCTGGCGGTTGTAGGGGAACTCTCTGGGGAGGAATACTGCTATAAAAAGAAATAGCCACATAATTACATCATTAATAAATTAGGTCTGAAAACTTTAATCAAGAATAATAAATATCAAGAAACTAGACATGCTAAAGCAACACAATAACCTAACCACTTCACCCCCACCTAGTGTCCATGTATATTCTGTAGCCTACACACCCCACCTGAACGAGAATCCAAACCAAAATCCTAAAATCACATGGTGACTCGGGGTCTGTTACCAGGTGTGTTGGCCAGGCACCCTACTCGCTACTAGAACTCCAAGCCCCGATAGTCTAAGATTTTTTTCTAACTAGAATAATCCCAAATAAAATGACTTAAAGGTATTAACCATTCATTAATACCATTTTTTCATGAACCAAGTTATGTTTTCATCCAAACTGACTCCCTACCTTATCCATGGAAAGGATTAGTGGAAGTTCACGATCCCCATGGGCTGGAAAAAGTTCTCAGATATCAACAAAATCAAATGGGAATGGTTTAACTGAATATGAAAATATAAAACTATCGATAATATAAAATAAACCAAAGCCTGAAAACCAAACCAAACAAGACTTTACAAGGTTTTAAAATTTTCTTCACAAGGTTTCTACAAATCCTAAAACTACCACAAAGTAGGGTGACCCAAAAACCATCTCAAAACCACCACATGGAAAGTGGACACCACCCCCAAGCCATCTCCACAACACAACACCATGAAAGACAACTAGGAACATGAACCAAAATCTCTGAAAAACATTACCCTTACATATGTCAAACATTAACTAATATACTTACATCCAAATGTTTAAGTAGGGTATGAGATAACACCCAGTAGGATGACACCAAAGAAAATATTCCATGCTATAAGCGTTAAATAGAAATTAAAATCTCATGTTTAATAACTGAAAGTAAATTCTAGAATAATTCAAGTGAAAAAAGTTTTAATGATTTTTTTAAAGGATTAAAATTTTAATTAAAAACAACTTTACCCCTGAAGTAATCCTCATATTTTCCACCATATACTAATGATTAGTGTAACATAGTCAAAGAGAACCAAAAATAAGAGAGTCCCTATGGGTTCTTGTTATTAAATGGGACCCTAGAAACTAATGTCTTAGTGTAAAGTGGTATAGAAACCATTACCAACTACATTATTGTGCACGAGGAACAAGGGGGAATCACTTCTCAAGTCCTAGTGGTTTCCAACCATATCAAATGTTTATTAAAAGTTTTCATCATCAATCCTTCTAAGTGAAACTAGGACGAAGCCACTTTTGAGTCACTAGCACACTAGTCCTAGTTCGCCCTCCTAGCTACCCAGGATTCCCTTTGTGCTTAAACATGTTTTAGTTTAAAATTGTATGCGACATTCACACAAGAAATCCAAACAAACACTATATATACCAAAGTCACCATTTACACACCCAAATCATATTTCAAAATCATACTCACTCCAACACATTTCTAAATTGCGATCTGCATTGCATAAAGAGTTTAATAAAAACTTTACACAATTTATAAGAAACTTTAGAAGCATTAATATAATTTAATAAACTATTTAAAAATTTTATAAAAAAATTCCAAAGAGAATAACAAGGTTTTACACAAAAAGACCAACTTGAAATCCCATTTTATAATTAAACACACACTAACACCTAACCAAAAAAATATGCATCCACTGTAAAATTAAATATTTTTTTTCAAAATGTATAAAATGTTCCCAAGTGAGATAATAATTATTTATACTAAATACAAATCCATTTCATATTAAAATGCCAATTTAAAATCGAACTCATGTCAAATCCTTCAGAAAATGACTTTCACACCATAAATAATAAATAAAGAACATGCTAAAATACTCATGCAAGAAAAATAAATACATCCCACAATGTTTATAGATGGAATCACCTACATTGATGTCAAAATACCCAAAATTAGTGAAAATTACTCAATTCGGATCTAATCACACCAAAATAAAACCAAAACGGACTCTAATTAATGAATTTGGACCAAATAATCAAGATTCAACCCTAAAAAAGATGAAACCCTAAACTGAAACCCTAAGGGAAGAGGGAAGAGCTCACGTTGGGAAGAATTCACCTATAGTAGAGGGAGAGGAGGACGTGATAGGGGTTTGTGAGGTTGGACGCAAGAGAAAAGGGTTGCTGGAGGGGATCCATGCACTAGGGAGGTTAGCACAAGTGTTGTGAGAAGGGATTGGGGCAATGTAAGGTCACCAAAGTGGGTGTGGGGGGCCGGTGTGGGGTTGCCAGAGAGAGACGGTCCTGAATTGAAGGTTGCTGGAGAGAGAAAAGGGGTCTCTGACCATGGGGTAATGGGATGACTCACAACAGGTGGAGGGCGTACCAGGTGGGTAAAGGGGTATGATAGTGTGATGTAAGAAGACAGAGGTGGAGGAATATGAGAGGAAAAATAGAAAAAAGAAAAATAAAAGGAAAAAATAAAAAAGGAAAAAAATTAAAGCCCAAAAAAGACTTATACCAACTCAAAAATAATAATTAAAATAAGTAATATTAATAAAAATAATGTTAATAATTTTATAATAGTAAAAATATTAATAAATTAATTAAAATATTAACCACAATAATAATGACAATAATATTCTCAAATAATTATCAGGATTATTATTATTAAAACAATTCCTAATTCATTTTATTTTTTCTATTTTATTTTATTTTCACTTTATTATTGAATTTGTTAATTAATTAATTAACCATGAACATGGAAGGCCACACTATGATTTGGAAAAGCCGCACGACTTCGAATCTTCCCTAACTATGAGTTGGATACTTTAAAGCCCAAAACATTAGTTTATCATCAAAAACATAAAATTCCAACCAGGACTCAGCCCGAACATGAAAAAAATATTTTAAAGCTAGATAAAACAATAAAATAGAATTGTTTCACAACTTAGGGTGAGGCATAGTTTCAAAATGTTAACAAAACAATTTCACTAATACAAACTAGAGAGACCAAAACCTCTTACATAAATATTACATCCTAATAGATGAATATTAATTACATAACATAATGATCTAAACTATAATCATTTAGGTCTAGTGACCTTGTAAACATGGGAAAGTGAAAAAATGGTCAATTAGTGTGCTAAATCATCACTGAAAAATTTCATCATAACAAGCACCCTTCTTAGACATATCAAACATAATAAATTTCATGATAACTTAGGGAGAGGAAATAAATTAAATGGTTATTTAAGATGATCAATAAGGGTAAAAAATAGGGATATCAACATATCATCAGCATATGGGTACAAGAACATGATAACAATATTGGAAAACCATACCATTCATATCATAGATTATAAACATGATTCATGCAATAAATATAGGAAGTTCATAAGATGTTAATAATAATGGAATAGATGATCATGAACCATGATAACATAACATTAGAATACGTTATATATTTAAGGCATACACATAATCATAGAAAATCATTTCCATTATAATTCAAGGAACATTAGTATGACTATCATAGTGGAATGGGTTTATACTCAAAACTATCGTAGTAGTCAAAGTTCACTCCCAAGTATATCATAGTGAAAAATTCCCACACTGTACTGGGTTCACTCCCCAATCTAGTGCTACTTATCCCGGGATATTTCAATCTTTACCTAATGAATTGAATGGATATATAAGTCTCACCAATCGGATAATAAAATTCATATATATGTGTACCAAAAGATCATAAAATATTCCTCAAATTATAATCCATGAGAAAATATATTTTATAACTATTTAATCACATCCTATCATATATAAGGGAGACAGGTTTCATAATAATTTCATTATTTCATCAAATCATAACTCATGGAAATAAAAGTTCATTTTATAAAAATTTCATTTAGGAATATCACACAGAAGAGAAATGGGTTTCATAAACATCTTATCATTATAAAATAGTTCATAAATAGAAAAAAATAAATATGATATACTTGGATCATATCCCTATTAAATATTAATTAATATTAAAGGAATCCATCTTTGTTAGAAAAATATTTTGAAATGAAATTTACTTGGAATGTTTCTTTAGGAAAATATCATTTCTTTGAAAATATCCTTTATAAAATTTAATATTCATAAAATATTGTGAAAATTAATTTTTTTTTGAAATTAACCATCAATAATTATAAAGTAATATTCAAATAAAATAATTTTCATGATGTTGGGAAATTCTATTCATGTCACACACATTAAAATAAAGATTTATCTCACATTTTCAATAAAAGAAAAACAATACTTGTTTTGGAAAATTACATAAAGATTATAATTAAAGAATTTTTAAAAATTTAAAAAGTGTAAAAATGACATTAAAAAATCATAGAGTAACATTATTTTTTTTATATTTTAGAAAACCTGGAAAAGGAAGAGAAATGGTTTTCAACCGAAGAGCTAAATAATGTCGGTTTTATTTTAAGACATATTTTTGAAATATTGAGTATATAAAAAGATTAAAATGAAATTAAACAAGTATATTTATGAAATAACTAGTGTAAAAAATATTCATGATTTTATTGAGAGACAGATAATATGGTTTCATCATCAGAACTATAAACATAAAAAATCCTAATAAACGATGTGATTGCATCATAAAATTATTACCACTTTGGTAATATATAATCATAAGCCCCAAGAAATAATAAATTTAAATGAAATATAAAATATAATTAATAATTATAAATTTATGATATAACATGTCATATGGGTAGTATATACACATCATAAAATAATTTTGGGGTATAACACAATATATTACTAAAAGAAATAAAATTGAGGAAAAAATATGTTACCTTGAGTATCGACTTCCTTCGTACACATTTGAAAGTCAAGTATAATTAATATATTTTTATTATAAAATATATTATATAATATTAATTATATATATTAAACCATATATGAATTTTTATGAATTTTTATTACCTTTTTATTAATAATTCCATGTTAAAGTCACATTTCATACAATAACTACTTTGTTGTTCATGTATGTTTTGATTTTTTATTTTTGGTACTCTTAATTTTATAATGGTTACATCATTTAAATAATGTTAACCATGATAGAAATATCTTATATAATTATTATATTTTTATTTATAATAATGCATAAATGTTAGATATAGAAAATGAAGCACACTCTTCATAGAAATAATAAGCCATACATACACATGATCTTTTTCTCAATTTGTAGACAATTAGAAAGAATGTAAGGTAAATAATATATTACCATTATAGAATAAAAGTTATTTAATATATATCGAATATGTTCATTAAACCTGTAAGACGAATAAATTTCAAAATATGAACATCATACTCGATATTTTGTTCGACAGGCAACACCATTCCAAGAAAATAATATGAAATCCCAAAACAATATGATATATTTACTATTTTAAATAAATTATATCTATTATACTATTTTTAATGCATGAAATACCAAGTTATATTGTGTTGTAGTAAAAAACATGTTTCTTGGTTATCTTATATTACATCAAATACAAAATTTTACCGAATACTATTAATAATATTTTTTTAAAATTACAATTATCTCTTAGCTATTGGCTTAGTAGTTATGAATATGATTTACTCATTTATGAAAATATATGTTTGAATTAATTGGTTTATAATTAATTATAAATGAATATAAAAACATTTTAATATTAATGAAATGTTTTTATAAAAAAAATTATACACCAAAGTGGTTTTATATTAAAAAATTAAATTACTTACTAATAGTTGATGATCATAATGAAATTTAAAAACCTACTTTCTTATCCCATCTATGGGATTAATTTAAATTATTTTTTCCACTTATATGAATTGAATTTTAAAAAATAATTTCATATTTTGGATTATTATAGTTTATAATTATAAATAATTTTAACCAAATCTTTGAGAAAAAATGATTAGAGAAAGATTTTAAAATTAATTAGAGCAATTAAAGTAAAAAAAATTACATAGTGGTTAAACAAAAAATATATTATGAAAAAAGAACTAAAAACATGTCAAAAACACATCAGATGACAATATTTAAGCCTTATATTTTCTAGGATAGAGTTTAATCTATTATGGGAGCCACTTTTCATGGAAAATACATGGGTGGAATTCACTCTTTTAAAAAAATTACATGTGTGACACTCATCCCACTTATAAAAGGCCTTATACTGTTCCCTCAACATCAAAAATTAAAACTAGTTTTTATGAAACAATACCAAACCAGATAAAAATCAATATTACCGACCCTAACCATAGAATATATATCTTAGGCTGAAATCCATCTTAGGAAGGCATTAGTACAAACCTAAGGAGGATACCTGAAGAAGAGATAATGTTCTTCTAAAATCTTTTTTATTTTTTCCTTCTCCACCAAAATAAATTTTTATTATACCATTATTATATAATAACCAAAGTATCTTAAAAATAATTATATGTTGTTATGTTAAGGTTACTACCAAAAACCCCAAACACTTCCATCAAATGGGTTAGGAAATCATTGTTCGTGATTACAGAAGACTACCGCCTCACGAACCTGTGTCGTTCATTTTTCCATTACCACCTTTCATGGTTGGGAACGATGGTGGATTTATAATATATATATATGATATATATGATATATATTTTATTATTATTATTATGGAATTATAATATCACACCTACCTTCATGAATTTTATTTTTTGGGAATACGATAATGTCACTCGTGTGTACGACGAACTACTGTGTCACAGAGTGATGCGATTCGTTAACACTTTACATAGGATGTATTAAATAAGAGTTTTAAAGAAATATATAATATATATGAAATAAATTTTATACTATAATTATATATATATATATAATTTACTTTTCCTTCTTTCAATATGATAATAAAATAGAAAGAACGTTCATGCGTACGTACGACCTACTGTCTCCATGAATGACGTATTTAATTTCTAATCACCAAATTTTATGGATTAATATAAATAAATATATAATGAAAAGAAAAGATATTTAAATCATGTTTTACATTATTTAAATGATTAAATCATTATCTAGTTAATAGTAATAAAAAATAACAAGTCAAAACATAGTCAAGAAACAAGACAATTAAAACCCAAAACAAGGAAAATAATGAAAGATTATTAACAAAAGGGGTTTAAAGATGTTATATATGAATATTATACGAGATAATAAATTTTAATATGGTTCTTTAATAATTTAATAAAATTATTGAAACTATTATATAAGTTGTTAAATATCCTGAAACCTAAAATAATTGTAAGGTAAGGTATTTCATCTCAATTTTATTTCAGTAAGGTATATTTTAAGGGTTATGAACCTAATCAGTTTAATATAGTGTATATAAAAGCAGGTTCCATGTAACATAAGTAATAATTAATTATTCATGTAATATTAAGTTTTAGTTTGAATTAATTCATTTAATGTAATTTTAATAAAAATTTACTAAGTTGTAAAAAATTCATAACCCAATTTCAATTCATTTGGTTTTATTTATTTATCATTTTTATTAATATTCTAATATTTTAGGTGTAATGAATATTGAATATATATTTTATTATTTTAAATATTTTATTTTTACTGACAGTTGATAAAAATAGTCCATTCATTTCTTTATTCCCACTTTAACGGTATGATATTTTAAAGGGTTTACATCACAATCTCATATTATTTAGGATTGTTTACAACTGAATTTACTTTGAAGTAAATCATTTGATCATTATTTAATCAAACATTTAATTTACTTATCCTAAGGACATTCATGGTTATTTTCAGGTAATAGTACCATTTTACCAATTTTTATACATAATTTATTTTTGAAAATGTTTTTAAGAAAACCTTACTTCATCTCTCTCTTTAGTAGGAAAAATATTTTATTCTAAAACCATGTTTTCTGAAAATGTTTTTTAAAATTTTAAAAATTATTTTCAATGATATTTTTACCCGTTTTTAACTTTATAAACTGTATTTAATGGAATATTTTTATCATTTTTTAAACAAGGTACTTTTACAAACTTTTTGCAATGACAAATGAATGTTCTTTTAACCTTTTATGGTATGTACATAATCCCTCTTCATAATTTAATTGAAAATTACTCTATAATATTTCAAGGATATTTTTAAAGAAAAAGTTTTTAAATATTATTTTAAGAAAAATGTATTTTCAAAATTTTTAATGTTTGAAAAAATTCATTTTCAAAATGAAGAGGTTATTTTTTTCAAGAATGTTTTAAAGGTATTTTTATTTCATCAAGGAATACGACCCTTATTCTTACTACAATGAGTATACATATTATTTATGCCATCCTTTTATTCCTATTGAAGTATTATTTATGTTCTTACCATTTATATTTTTGAAAATAACTTCCTTTAATTATGATTTTAGTCATTGAATTCCCCTATAGTAATTCACTTTCCCGTAACAATTGTTCATTAAAGTCACCGAAAATATTATATCATTTTTCTGGGATTTTATTATTTACTATAAATTATACCGTTTTCACATATCTTTTTCACATTGAGTGTTACTTGATTAACTGGGGAAATATTAATAATTCTATCTTATTCACTCAATATGGATATTTGATAAGGTACATTGTTTACAAATTAAACTGACTATTAAATATATGAGGACTGATTTAGACTAGTATAACATGGGTTGAGAACTATTTAATGTAAGAACCATGACACGTCATTGGTCTCCTAAGATAAAACTTGTTGAAAAAAAATCCATAAATTTTGTAACAAAGAAATTATAAACTTTCTTGAGGATAAATATTGACAGTAGTTTCTTATAAATGTTTATGAAAAAAATTAAATGGGTTTCAACACATTATGTTTTAAACTATCATGAGGATATATCTTGATGGTAAAGGTATTATGTTCTTGTGAAACATGAAGTCCAATAATAAAGGATTGTCTTCATTCATATTTAGTTTCCATTACCCATGAGATTTTTTCTATGTTATAATCTATGGATGAATTTCATTATAAGCTTATTTATTAAATAGATTGTGTTTTTAGTTATTTACCTTACCATATTGTTCATGCCTTATAATATAATTATAGTCCAACTATTTTTATAGAATTTTTTTTAAATTATTTACCATTAAATATTATTTAGGCACTTATTTATCAGTTTATTAATTATATAGAATGTGTTTTTAGTTTTTTACCATTAGATATTTATTATTAATATCGATTTATTATTTCTTCCTTACAATGTATTTGAGATCACAATTTTATTCTTTCCAAGGGTTATAAAAATTTTACAATGACTGATATGCTAGTATAAGGTAGATTAAATAAAGTTATTTAAAAAAATGTTTTATTTTATGAGTTCAAAATTTAATGTAAGACACATATATATATATATCGTGTTTACCAATACTACTAAATTGATTAGTCTATTGGGATGTGATTTCTTGTATCTTATGCCAATATAATGGTAGTAGACATATTCTCTAGGTTACAAGGGTTATAGTCACTATAGTTGGTATCAGATAAAGTTTAGTAGTATCCCTAGAAACTAGATTTTTAAAACATAAATTAGGGAAAAAAAACCTATGATATACTTTGAGAATTAGTATAGAAGAACATTGTACATTTTTGGTAAAGTAGGTATTATATGGTTTTTTGAGTAATAAATATGTATGTTGACACTTCCTTTGGACATGGTTCTGGAACATATGTACCTCAGGGAATTTACTTCTAAAATATAACATTGATATTGACCTAGTCATCACCTGGTGGATGAAAATGGGACAAACTATGCACCTAGTTTGACACTTCTAAGGATATTCTAAGGATAATTCTCATTTCCCTTACAAAACATTATGAGGGACTTGAATAGATGATAAAAATGAATAACATAGGATAAAAACTATACAATTTAAGGACATATTTTGAAATAAAAGGGAAGAATTATTTTTGTTTTTAATCTGAGAACTAAATTTTTGAAGCATTTAACCAATGGTATTTTTGTTAGAAGAATCATAAAGTATATAAGAATTCTGTTAAATTGTAGAAGTAAATGTGTATTAATTAACTCATGATTTATAAATAACTTCATGGAATTATGATATTATGTTTCATAATAAGGTAATATTCTTAAACACATCCTTCTAGATTTTATTTTATTTGATTTTATTAAGATTAAAGATATTTTGTGAGAAATTTAGTGCAATTATATATTTCATTGGAAAAGTTATTTTAGGAATAATGAATTGACATTTTATAAACATAATTTGAAAGGTATTTATAACCATTAGGGTTGATATAATAATTATTTAAATTATAATAACAGGATAATGAGATTATTTGACTTAAAAAATAATTTGTATTGAATAACATAGTTATTTTTTTAAGAATTAACTTTATTTACAGATGAACTTCATACTTCCTTATCTCTCTTATTAAGAGGATATTTTATTAAAACTTTTATGATATGGAGTTTTTAGTAATGTTATTTCAAAATTTCAAACCTTTTATTATCTAGATCAATTTTTAATTGTGAGGATGCAGTTTATTTATAGCGGGGATAATGTAACACCCTAAAATTTTAAAATATGATCACCGTATTCGGTAGAATGTATGACATGAAACCACAAGCACAGAATTGAATATAATATTATAGGAATTTATGATATATTTACTATATTAAATAAATTAAATCTATTATATTTCATTCAATTCACATAATACTGAGTTATCTTGCGTTACAAGCAATAATGAGTTTCTTCAATCGATTGTGTTACATGCATGGCTGGGTTTTAATAAATACAATTAATATTAATATTTATAATGAAAATTAGTTCCTGGAAATAAAATTGGTGGACGTGAATAAGATGAACTAATTTTTGAAAATATATGGTTGAATTCATTGGTTACCAATTAATTATAATTGAATATAAAAACAGATTGAATATAAAGGATTTTTTTATAAAAAAGTATTTTTAAGTTCCCAATGATTTTTATCTTAATAATTTAAATTATTTAATATTATCGAAAAATATTAATGAAATTTTTTATATTATATTTTATTTAAAATGTTTTTACATTCATCCACTATATTTTATAGGTGTAAGATAAGAACAAATCTAATTTTACACATAGTAAGATGTATTTTTCTGATGTAAGTTTTTAATCCTTTTAATGATAAATTTTTTTTAAAACTATATTTTTAAACTTTTATAAGTTTTTTTGAATAAATAAATATAATTTTTTAAATTATAATTTCAAATTTATTATATAGTGATTTTTTCGTTTTTAGGAGATGTTGTATTTTTTGACGAATAATGAAGAATACTAAATTATAATTGAAAATTGATTTTTCATTTAAATAATTTATAATGTTAAATTATATTGTTAATTAGTAATAAAAATTAAATATTTCAATTATACATCTATAAATCCAATTTGTTTCATTTTAATATATTTTATATAGAATTTAGATATAAATCATTGTAAAATTTTAAACATTTTTACTTTTAAAACCTTCTTTCCTACCCCTTATGTGGGATTAATTGTAATTTAATTTTTTCAGTTATGTGAGTTAAATTTGAAAAAATAGATTATATATTTAGAAGAAGAATAATTTATAATTTATAATATTGAAAATTTAATTATTAACCAAAATTTTTAGTAAAGGTAGTTAAAATTAATTACCACGATGAAGTTAAAAACAACATTACTTAGTGGTTAATATTAGAATATAATGCATAATAATGAACCAAAAAATGTCCCAAACCCATTGTATGGACACATTTTGACCATAGAACTTCTATTGTAAATATTTGTTTTTTATTTGATCACTTTACTTTAAAAAACATGGTTATAATTCACACTTTCAAAAAATTACAAGTGTGCCAGTCAACCCACTTATAAAAGGCCTTCCCCTCTCCTCTCCACTTAAAATATACAAACTATTTTTTTAGGCCAATAACTACCCAAATAAATATCCAAAACCCCAAAAATCATCCAAGAATATTTATCGTGGGAAAAATCAAACTTAGTAAGGAATTGGTGTAAACATAAGGAGGATACATGAAGAAGAGTTAAAGTTATTCTAAAATCATTTTTATTTTATTTTCTTCTACACCTCCTTAAAATATTATTAAGAAATTATTATATAATAACCTCAGTAATCATTAATATTCTAATATGTTGTTAAATTAATGGTATAAACTAAAAATTCCCTTACATGAAATGGATTATGAAATAATCAATCGTGTATTTGTCGGACTACCGTCTTACGAACTGATGTGATTCAGTTTTCCATTAACACTTTTAAAAGCTGGACATAATGATGAATTTATAATTTATATATGATATTTATGATCTTATTATTCTTCTAGACTTATTATATAACACATAACTTTTTTATTTTTGTACTTTTGGAATATGATAACGTCGCTCGTGGGTATAATGGACTACCACCTCGTGAAGAGATGTGATTCTTTTAGGATTCATATAAAATATATTAAGGATGAGTTTTATAAATATATATTATTTATATGAAATAAATTTTTTATTGGAATTATAATATATATATATAACTTATTTAATTTTCTTTCCATCAATATGATAAGAAAATTGAAATTACATTCATACGTAAGTACTGCCTACCATCTCCTTAAGTGTTGTATTTTATTTCCTATCACTATATTTATGGATTAATATGAATATATATATACTAAAAATCTATGATATTTTCATCGTGGTTTACATTTTTTAGATTATGAATTCATGATTTAAGTAAGAGGAACATAAAATAACATGTCAAATCATACTAGAAAATCAAAGTAATAAACACACGGAATAATGAAAATAATGAAAGATTATTAACAAATGGGTGATAATATGCTATAGAAGGATCATATATGGTATTAAAAATATTAATATTTTTGTTTTATTAGTTAATAAAATTATTAAATCCATTATTCATGAGGTTAATGAGTGTTCATCAAAAAGTAATAGTAAGGTAAGAAATTTTATCTAAATATAATTTCATCAAGGAATATTGTAATATTATGCACATAATCAATTTTATATGGTGTATATAATTTCCCTTGACTTGTAATATCCTGAATAATTAACTATTCATTTTATTTTAAATTTCAATTTTAATATTTTCATTTAAGGGGATTTGAATTAAAAGTTACCAAGTGGAAATGAGTTTCATAACTTGATTTCTTTTCATTGGGTTAGTTGTTGTGAATATTATAATATTATATGTGTAAGGAATATTGAATATATATTTTTTACTTAAAATTGTTTTATGTGAATTTATGGTTAATAAAGATAATCTATTCATTTGATGATTCTCGCTTCAAAATTATGACCCTTGAAAGGATTTACTTTAGAATCACACTTTATTCAAGATTATTTACACTTTAATTTATATTAATGTAAATTAATTTATCATTATTTTATAAAACTTTTAAATTACTTATACTTTATATATTATTTTTTTTTTCAAGTAATATTAATATTTTCGCACTACTTGGTACTTAAAATGATTTAGATATTGTTTTTAAGGAAAACCAGACTTTATTTCTCTCTTTGGTTAGAAACCTATTTCTTTATAAAACTATGTTATATAAAAATGTTTTTAACCTTTTAAAAATAATTTAATAAATATATTTTTAAAAATTTATACTTTTAAAATATGTATTGAAAGAAATATTCTTGTCCTTTTCCAAACAAGGCAGTTTTTTAACAGTTTTACAATGAAAAATGAATATTATTTTTACCTTGTACGAAATGTATGATATTTCATGCCATAATTTCTTTGATGATTCATTTTCAATTTTTTCAAGTTTATTTTTGACGAATATGTTTTAAATTTTATTTTAAACGTAAAAGATTTTAGAAATGATTCATATTTTTAAAAAAGTGATCTTTAAAATGAAAAGTATTTTTTCATCAAGATTTATCTTAAAGATATTTTTATTTCATTAATGAAAACAACTATAATTATTAATCTATTGTGTATAAATCCTAATAATATCATCCTTTTTATTAAAATGGATGAATTGTGATTGTTTTAACCAAGGATAATATTTAAATTTACTTTCTTGAATCATTTTTTTAATCATTGACTTCCCCTTGAGTTATTCAATTTCTCATTATCATTGAACATAAAATTTACACTATATATATATATATATATTTAGGGATATTATTATTGCAAAAAAATATAAAAATTTTCAATACGGTGTTCACTTTGAATTTAATTTTATTAACTAAGAAAATTTTGATAAGTCTGGGTTCTTCACACAATATAAATATTTAATAAGGAACATTTTTTATGAATTAAATAAATCATTTGATATATGAGGAATTAATATGACTAGTAAAAAATTAGTTGGGGACCTTTTAAACTAACTCTCTCTATACATCAATATTCTTCTAAGGTGGAATGAGTTTTCCCAAATCCCTTCATAATTGTGAACAAGTAGTTTTAAACTATCTGGATGATATATCTTGATAGTAGTAAATTGAGAATGGTATAAACACAAATCAGATAGGTTTTCATCCATCATGTTTAAATTATAATAAGGATAGACTATTATAGTAAAGGTATCATTTACCTGGGAAACATGGCATACAATAATTATGAACTTCCTTCCTCCAAATTCAGTTTTTATTTTCCATGATATTTTTTCTATGTTAAAATATATTAATGACTCTTGTTGGGAATAAGTTGGCTGTATAAGGGTTTTCAAAGTAAGAAGAAGTTGGTTTTGTAAGTGTGTTTTCTTTTGTTTTCAAGGAAGATAAATTAATTCACTTTATAAAAGTGGAAAATTAGACTTAACATCATATTCATGATTTTAGACTCACAATTCTTAATAAATTCCATTATATTTAGAATATTTTTTTGTGAATAAAAGGCTCATCAGAATCACCTTGGATTTGGAATAAGGACCAAATTGTAAAAATGAATAGGTTGAAATTTAGATTGGATATAATAAAAATTTGATGATGCTTTTCTGTTTTATAATTCTCAAAAATCACGAGTAAGTAGTAAAACTTGAAATTCTTGATTGATAAATAAAAGGAGGAGTTATTATAATTATATTTAGGGTTGGTAGGAAAGGAATTTGTTTCAGGAGGAATGAGAGTTTAAGATACTTTCCATTATAAGTTAAACAATGTTGAATCTGATCTTAAATGTTTTCAAAGTCACATAAAATTCATACCTACCAGAAAGAAGTTTAAGAGGAATAAATTTTGTGTAAACAATCCTTTCTAGTATTAGTCCATCTATATGAGATTATTAGACGTAGATTTATTAAAGGTTGATATGTTTGATCATAATTAAATAAACTGAAGGTTCTATTATTTAAGTTGACCAAAATAAAAAAAATAAATCTTTAGAGAAATAATTTTATGAGTTTCATAATTATAAAAGAGAAAGAAGTTTAGTGTTGGAAGTTAATTGTTATCGTATTCAGAAAAGAAAGAAAATGATGAAGTTGAAGTAGTTGATACCAGTTCATTGGATTCAGTATGCAATCATAATCATTGGACGTAGAACTGTTTTCATTGAAAATTTTTGGGACTAGTGAAATTAAAAAAAATATTTAAATCTATTGGTGGAAAATACAAAAATCAAGTCAGAGATCAATGAATAATGTATTCAACAATTTTTATCAAGGTGAATTGTTTTTTTCTTATGAAGTGGGTCAAGATAAATAAGAACTCTTATTTTGTTTAAAGTGTTTTTATTTACATGTGGGTCAGGATACATTGTATGAAAGAATATATTTTATTCATGTTAACGAGGAAATAAAAATGAGTAGATTGGATTTAGAATAGGTATAATTCAATGTAATGGGATGTCTTCTGGTCAAATTTATTTACAAGTGTGTTAAGATAATCAGAGTGATCAAATGACCTCATCGTAGTGAATAAACCATAATGTAAAATCAAAATTAGAATGAAAGTAATGTTTGACAAGAATATTGAAGTTTCATATTTCTTTATATATTAAAGTTGTACAGATCATCACAATAAAGAAATAATATTGTAAAATTGGAATGGAGAATCTGAATTATACAAATAGAAAGGGGATTCCTATCTTCAATGAAAGAAATATCATATCTATAAAGATACAATGATGCCTTATGAAATTAGTCTTGGGTAATTGGTTCTTGAAGCTACAACATATAGATATACTTCTATTTATGATAAGGTTACTCTTACACATGTTGATAATAATATTCTTGAGAATGATGGATTAGCTAAATTTTTTTTACAGTCATCACTTTATGGATGTGAGTTTTTAATAGTGAATGGTGTTTCCACTACCAAAGGTATCTGAGATAATTTTTAAAATATTTATGAATGAAATATGAAAGTGGAGAAGGAAAATTTAAAATTCTATAGATTTCTGTATATAGATCTCAAGATATGTGAATTAGAATCAGTTTGGGACTTATTTACTTGGGTGAATGAAATTATAAGTACTATTCGATGTCTTGGTGAGAACATAGAAGGATCAACCATTTTTTCTAAGATCTTGAGAATTATTCTGGACAAGATTGATGAAAGTTTTTCTTCAATGGAAGATATAGATCTTGAAGAATTATCTCTTGGTGATTTTAATAGTAGTCTCAATACTTATGAGATGAGAAGGGAAAATGTTATTAAGGGTAAAAAAATCTAATAGAGAAATGAATTTTGTAACGACCAAACATTGGAATATTAATTTTTTCTTTAATTTGTGTATTATTTTATTTTATACTCAACAAAACTATATCCATTAATTAATGAAGTTAGTACAATTAAAATAATACCATTGGGTTTTTACTTCTATATTACTGTTAGTCATTATGAATGTTGGAAACTAAATTATTAACGTTATGATTATTTCTTATAAATAGAAGTGATCATGTTTAATTAATAAAGAAAGAGGAGTCGATGGACTCATCCAGTAGACACAGGCCATATGAATCCCATCTATCGGAGATTGGGGATGAGGTTGCATAACTAAGCTTTTATCAAGACCAAGTCCAATCCAAGCTTCAACATGTGAAGCTTGAAAGGAATTTCCTACGAGAGAGGTTCAAGATGATAGAAATCACCACTCAAGAAATGTTGTCTATGCCACCCGAAGATTCTATAACCATAGCACATCTCACACTTAGGTCCTATGCAAGGGTTATAATGGCTTATGTAACGAGACCTTAGTTACATTGTGCAATCCTTTTGTATAAATAATTTTTTTATTTATTATTATGTTAAATTTGTGGATTTCAAATGATAAAATAAATATAGGATGAATTTATAGAAGTTCCATATTATTGGTGAATTTTGGAAAAAGGGTATTTTAAAATATCTTTATATACACTAAATAATTAATAATGTGAAATGATTTTCAAAAAATTGTCTTCTATAGTTGTGATGAGTAAGAAATTTAGAGTCTAATAAGATCAACTTAATTTTTGTGAATAGTAAAGTATAAATAGTAATATTACCATTATGAATAGTAATCTGACCAATGGAATAGTAAGCTCACTTAAAAAAGTATAAATATAATTTAGGCATCTTGTTTGGTAATGTGATATTATAGAGAAAGTAAATAACTGTTTCAAAATTTATTAGTTAAGTATTAGTATTTTTTTGAGTAAATAGTGTTTTTATTAAAAATTAAATATCTCATAATTAGAAGATTATTTTCACAAAATGGAATTACTTTTTTGAATTTAGAGCATTAATATTAGGTTAGGGAGAATTTATGATATTTTTATAAAATATTTTGTTTTCAGTGAATAGTAAAAATACAGTTTTGAGTTTCACTGTGATTAATGACATCATTAATGATGTAATAATTCTGGTCAACTTTTGAATAGTAGGATATGTTATGAGGTTTACCAAGTGTCCAATACCATGGTAAAATACCATGGGAAAGCCCATGGTTTGGAAATACCACTAATGAGGTGTCCCTTGAAAATTAATTAAATATTCCCTCACTTTTTCTCTAAATATCAACCCATTCCTTCATTAATTTCATTTAAAATTCATCATAAATGAATATATGGACTTTTTACCTCCCAAGGATTCCTCCTAAGGTTCCCTCAATCCCCCCAAGGTCCCAAAATTCAATCTTCCGAAGTCACTCTTCATGGTAAGGGAACGTTTCACACTCCTATTTTAAGTCATCAATTCTTCATGTTATGTCTTCTAGTTTCCATTTTATTATGGGGGGTATGTTCTTATATTTCATTATTTCTGTCTATTTTATGTCCAAATGATTATATACCATTCTCTCTCTCATAAACCGATTTTATATATTTTTAATTGATGCCGTTAGGCTACCAAATTTTCGTAAAAGAAATCGTATATTCTCTTTTCATTAAAGTTTCCTTTTTATTTTGTATTTCAAACAAATATCTATACAATGTTCTTATTTATATTTTATTCTATCCCTATACTATATTATGAGTTATTTATGAGTGGTTAATACTTGTCCCCTCCCATTTAATATTTTCTAAAAACATGTTATGTAGACGTTATACTGCATAATTTTCATCTCCAAATCTCTCTCTTTTCCCAAGAAATTATCTTATTTTATTTATGTGAATACCCAAATCTATTTTAATTTCCAAATTTATTAATTGAGACATAAATTTGATATATTTTATTCTGGAATTGACATACATATATCCCTCACTCCCTTTCCATTGGTTATAAATTACAAAATGATGTTATTTTTTAAGCACTTTCAAAACGTCACGATTTTGAAGTGAAATCCATTTATTTTACTATCTTTGGGTTATTTATGAAGTATATGATTATGATCTATGTGGATAACATGAAAATAAATACATATTAAGGGTTCACCCTGATATCACTCTAATTCATTTAGTAAATAATTTTATCTCTAGAGATGAAAAGTTTTTTGATCCCTTGGTGTATAACCTTGGTAATTTTTATGAATCCTTAGGGATGAACCTTAATGATATGTTCATGAATGTATAAATTAAATGTTTTAGCCACATATTGAAGTTATGGTCCAATATATTTTCATTATTATATGACTCTAATTCCATTTCTCATGTCTTTATGTTTTTCATCATGTTCTTATTGATATCACAAGTAAAGTGATTCCATTGCTTTCTTTACTGGGCATTCTGCTCACCCCTTCCTTTGATGTATGACCACAGATTATGAGATGCAGTAGTTGTACATAGGATAAACTTTTAATGAGGATTTTAAAGGGGATTTAAATGGGTGTTTTATGTTTCCATGTATTTTGTTCCATATTTCTAAGACACTAGACTTTAAAGGTCATCTGTCTGTAAAATGTAATAAAAAGTTTTTGTAATAAAAAGATGGGATGCCATAGTTTGTATTAAAGGGTAGTTTAGTTATTTATAGAAATTAGGATATGAAATATTTATAAATGAACATCTATAAAAGTTTAAATATAGGAAAAATTCTTAGTATTTTGGTGAAATATTAAGTAAGTGGTTTTTGAACAAATAAATCTCTATTTGGATACAAACAAGTGGATGTGGATCTAGAATAGATGTAACTTGGAGTGAAATATCCGATAAGGAGTTTCAGGTTTGAGCTAGGGTATTCTAGTATATGACAATGTGCCTCGATACAATTCTATTTTGACACTCCTGGGAGATATGTTTGGTCAATCACAATCTTTTTATGAATAATTATGATGAATTTATAGAGAAATGTAGTTGTTTAAGCATGAAGTTTTAAGACACAAAATCCTTTATAGTTAAAAGATACATAAATGATATAAGATTATAAATAAGGTTTTATTCTTTTAGAAAATGGAAGGCAATAGGAGGAACTACGAAAATGGTGACTGTAATGGACCATGCGCTGATGGCCCTGTAATGGAAGCCGAAATGGAATCCTTCAAGAGAATGATGAACCAAAAAACTCATGTTATAGGAAATAACCTCAATCAAGTGGAGATAATGATCTCACTAAAACGATAAAAACATTTTGTTGAGTCCTTTATATATTAAAAAACCACCAACCCTTAGTGGATCTACCGACCCATTTATTGATGAACAGTGGATCAGCTCTATAGAGAAGATCTTTTCTATGCTCCTCTATTCAGAGAAAGAAAAGGCCACCCTGGCTGTTTACCACTTAGAGGGAGAAGATTATCAGTGATGGGAACTAATTAAAAACATAAGGCCAAGAGTTCAGGTTGAATCAATAGAGTTTTAAGAGTTCAGAGGTATCTTGTTCAATAAGTATTTCCCTCATTTCATGAGAATAAGAATGGAGAAGGAGTTTGTCGAGCTGAAGAAAAAGGGAAGAAATATTTTGGAAGATACGAGATGAACTTCACGAGACATTCCCATTATACCTAAAGATTTTTCATGGATCCTATTGGTATGTTTGATTAATTATTTAGTGGAATAATACCTCATCTGTAGAAGAATCTGTTCAACTGAGACTATAACAGTTATGAGGAGATTGTGTATAGTGTAATGAAAGTTGAACTGGAGTTTGGTGAGATGCAATGGTCTCATAAATCCAATGACAAGAAGAGATTTATGGAGCCAAAAATAGGGTGGAATTTTGATCAGGGAAGATTAATAAAAAATTTAAATGTCCCACATTTAATAAATGTGGGAAGAAGCATTCAGGGAACTACCTTCTCAGGAGAGATAAGTGAAACAAGTGTGTAAAATATGGCCATATCGCATGGAACTATCGTAGTGAGGTGAAACCTCAACTCCCAAACACTAATGAAAAAAGAGAATATGGAACCGACCATACCTGATGTCCAATGATATAAGTGTGTGCAACTTGGGCACTTTGCTAATCACTATCCAAATCTGGGGGCAGTGTAGGGGAATCACCATCAGCCTCATCATTGGCCAAGGAAACATGGTCGTACTTTTCCAATCAGTACAGATGAAGTTGAATCACCAAATGATGTAATGGAAGGTAATCAATTTTTAATCTTAAAGCTAGAAAGTACTTTTTTTATTTTGGTTCTACACATTATTTTATTTCCTCCATGTTTTAAAAATATTTATAATCAACCCCCGATTTACTAAATGTAAAGTTATCAGTCAAGAATCCTGGGGGGATTATCCAATCATCATCAGTGTTTAGAAACTCTAGTATTTAATTTAGTGAGAATAATATTATTTCAAATATAATAGTAATTCCCATGCTATAATTTTATATTATACTAGAGATATACTCGCTCTCCAAGTATAATGCTATGATCAAATTTAGAAGCAAGGAAATCTCTGTAGTCATGAATGGAAAGCCTACAGTTATCTTCTAAAGAGAGATATCTCAACCAGATATTTGTCTAAAAGAACCACCCATATCTATCTTTATGGAGTTGATCAATGAAGAAGAAGAAGGAAATGTGAGTTTAAGGATTGAAAATATCCCCATTGTCTAGGAATACATTGACGTATTTCCTAAGGAGTTACCTAAACCTCCCTCAGAAAGGGAGGCATATTTATCCATTGAACTCATACTTGGATCTCACTCGATATCAAAGACCCCATACAAGATAGAAAATGTGGAGTTTGAGGAATTAAAGATACAACTCTTAGATCTTTTGGAGTAGGGTTTTATCTGACCAAGTGTGTCTCTTTGGGGATCACACATTCTCTTTGTGAATAATAATTATGGATCAATATGACTATGCATTGATTATAAAGAACTGAAGAAGATCACAATGAAGAAAAAATACTATCTTCTAAGAATTAATGAAATATTTGACCAACTTTGTGGGGATAAATTATTCTCTAAGATTGATCTTTGATATGGTTATCATCAATTGAGGGTGAAGAAAGAAGAAATTACAAAACTGCCTTTTGATTAAGATATGGGCAATATGAGTTTTTTTATTCCATTCAGACTGACTAATGAACCTTCTATTTTTATGGATTTGATGAATTGAGTCATTAAGGACTACCTTGACAACAATGTAGTAGTTTTTATTGATGATATTATGATATATTCCAAAAGTCACGAGGAGTATGAGGATCATCTAAGGGTTATTTTTAAAACTCTATGTAATGTTAGACTTTTTGGAAAGTTCAAAAACTGTGAATTATAGTTACAAAAGTTTCTTTCTTGGTGAACACGGTTACCAATGAAGGAATCATAATTAACCCTAAAAAGACAATAGTTGAAGAGGATTGGCCTCAACCTACAAAAATAACTGAGATTTGTATTTTCCTCGGATTAGTGGGATATTATAGGAGGTTTGTAAAAAACCTTTCATGACTTTCTAATCCATTAACCAAATTAAGTCATAAAGTGGTCAATTTTATCTAGAAAAACGAGTGTGAGGAATGATTCCAAGAGCTTAAAAAGAGATTGTTTACTGCACCCATGTAAAATTTTCCCTCAAGTTAAGAAGGATTAGATTTTTTAGCGACACATCTCTAAAATGGATTGGGTGATTCCTCCTGAAAAATGAAAAATTCATAGCTTATGCATTGTGATAGTTGAAGACTCACGAGAAAAACTATCCTATACATGATCAGGATATGGATACAATCGTTTTTTCTTTTAAGATATAGAGGCACTATCTTTATTGGTAGAAATGTGATATATACACATACCATCATAGTTTGAAGTATATTTTCACACAAAATGAATTGAACAATGAACAAAGTAGATGGTTGGAACTTTTCAAAGACTATGATTTTTCAATTCATTATTATCTTAGAAGAGAAAACAATGTCGCTGATGCATTAAGTAGGAAATACCCAATTGTTCTTTCCCTGATGAGGATTTAAAGAGATCCTTTGATCAATAAACTAGTAAAACTGGACATGGGAATTATAAGGGATGGGACATCATCAACCCTAACTCAAATGATTTCACAACAATCCTTAATAGAAAATATCAAGAAAACTCTGAAATAAGATCCTTTGTTACAAAAAAAAAAGATTGATCCTGTGAAGGATGGGAAGTTTCTGGATTTCAATATTGATCAAGTGGGTGTACTGAAATTTTGTACAAGACTATGTGTTCCGTTAATTTTAGAAATAAAGGAGCTGATGGATGAAGCACATAACTCTACTTTCTCTATACATATTGGAAGCATGAAAATGTATAGGGAACATTGCGATAATTATTGGTGGGATAATATGAAAAGGGAGATTGCTGACTAAACTTCAAGGTTCTTGGTATATCAGCAAGTGAAGGAAGAGTGAAAACTTCCTAAAGGTGTATTGCAACCACTTCCCATACCAGCATGGAAGTGGGACAATATCACTTTGGGATTTGTCACTAGTCTCCCAATAAAATCCAAAGGAAACAATGGTATATGGGTTATTGTGGACCATATCACCAAGACTACCCATTTTATATCTATTTGGGAAGATTTACCTCTTGATCATGTTTCCAGGATTTGTGTGAAAGAAGTGGTAATGCAAAAATGGAGTTACACTTTATATCGTATCTGATCATGATCAAAGGTTCACATCATAATTTTGGAGAAGTCAACAACATGCTCTGAGCATTGAATTGAATTTTAGTACGGCCTATCACCCCTAAACTAATGGCCAATCTGAAAGGACTATTCAAACACTTGAGGATATGTTAAGAACTTTCTCAATGGAATTTAAAGGTGGACGAGATCAACATATCCCTTTATTTGAGTTCTCTTAAAACAACAACTTCCACTCGATCATTCAAATAGAAACCTATGAAGCTCTATATGGGATGTAAGGTAGAACCCCTAATTTTTTGGGATGAAGCTAGTGAGGTAAATCTTCATGGGCTTGATATTGTGGAAGAGATGATAGAAACGGTCCATGCCATCAAGCAACACATTAAGGATACCCAGAGTCGGAAAAAGAGATATGATGACAACCATCGAAGGGACTTGGATTTTGATGTTGGTGATAAGGTCTTTATTTGAATTTCACCTTTGAAGAGAGTCATGTGGTTAGGGAAGAAAGGAATTCCCATCCCTAGGCACATTGGCCACCTATGAAATCCTTGACTCCGTAGGAGCAGTGGCCTATCGGCTTGCACTTCCGTCAAATATTTCCCAAGTTCATGATGTCTTCCATATATCCCTTTCAAGGAAGGCCATACCTGACCCTTGAAATGTACTAAATATAGAGGTGGTACAACTGTAACACAAACTCTCTTATGAGGAGACGCTGATGGAGATCTTGGATCATAGAGATAAGGTTCTACGCAGCAAGACCACCAAACTTGTTAATGTGTTTTGGAGGAACCCCAAATATGAATAAGACATGTGGGAACACGAGGACTCTATAAGGCAGAAGTACCCACACCTTTTCTCTTCTAAGGGTACGAGTTGAAATTTTGGGGACTAAATTTCATATGGGGGGAAGAATTTAACGACCCGAACTTTTGAATAATATTTGTTTCTTGATTTTTTGTATTATTTTATTTTATTCTGAAAAAATATATCCATTAATTAATGAAGTGAGTATAATTAAAACCATACCACTGGGTTTTAAATTTTATATGACTACTAGTCAATATGAACATTGGAAACTAAATTCTTAACTTTATGATTATTGTTTATAAATACAAGTTATCATGGTTAATTAATATAGAAAGGGGAGTCAATGGCCTTATCTAGTAGACTCGGGCTATATGAATCACATCTATTGGATCTTGGGAAGGAGGTTGTGTCACTATGCTTTACTCTATACTAAGCCCAAGCTCATCTTCAACATGTGAATCTTGAACGGAATTGCCTATGGGAGAAGTTCAAGATGACAGAAATCACAACTCGGGCAATGTTGTCTGAGCCGCCCCAAGATTATATCAATATAGCACATCGTACACTTAGGTCTTATGCAGGATTTATAAGGGGATACATAATAAGACATTAGTTATGTTGTGTAGTCATTTTGTATAAATAAAATTGTTATATATTATTATGTTAAATTTTTGGATTTCTGATGATAAAATAAATAAAGGATGAATTTATTGAAGTTCCATATTATTGGAAAATTTTGGAAAAAGTGTATTTCAATATATTTTTTTATACATTAAATAATTAATAACGTGAAATAATTTTCAAAAAATAGTCTTCCATAAATTTGATTAGTAATAAATTTAGAGTCGAATAAGATTAACTTATTTTTAGTGAATACTTATGTATGAATAGTAATATTACCCTTATAAATAGTAATGTGACCAATGTAAAGGTATACTCACTTAAGAAAGTATAAATATAATTTAGGCGTCTTGTTTGGTAATGTGATATTATAACATAAGTAAATAACTGTTTAAAAAATAATTAGTTATGTACTAGTATTTTTTTTAGGTAAATAGTGTTTTTACTTAAAAATAAATCTCTCATAATTAAAAAATTATTTTCATAAAATGGAGTTCATTTTTGAATACAGAGAATCGATATCAGGTTAGGGTGAGTTTATGATATTTTTATAAAATATTTTGTTTTTTTAGTGAATAGTAAAAATAAAGTTTTGAGTTTCGGTGCGATTAATGACATCATTAATGATTTAATAATGATTTAATCATTATGGTTGACTTTTGAATAGTAAGATATTTTATAAGGTGTCCAAGTGGCCAATATCATGGGAAAATACCATGGGAAATCCCATGGTTTTGTAAATACCACTAATGAGGTGTCCCTTGTAAATTAATTAAATATTCCCTCACTTTTTCTATAAATACCAACCCATTACTTCATTAATTTAATTTCAAATTCATCATCAATGTAGATATAGTTTTTTACCTTCCAAGGAGTAATCCCAAGGTTCCCTCAATCCCCCAAGATCCCAACATTCAATCTTTCGAATTTACTCTTTAATTTAAGAGAACCTTTCACCCTCCTCTTTTAATTCATGGCTTCCTTTATTTTATATCTTCTAGTTTACATTTTATTATGTGGGGGTATATTATTCTCTATAATTATTTCTATCCATTTTATGTCCAATTGATGAGATATCCTTTCCGCTCTCATCAATTGTTTTTCTGTATTTTTAAGTGATGCCGTTAGACTACCGAATTTTCATAAAAGAAATTGTATCTTCTCTTTTCTTTGAAGTTTCCTTTTCATATAGAATGTCATTTAAATATCCATAAAATGTTATTATTTTTATTTTGTTTTGTCCCTATACTGTATTATGAGTTTTCTTGAGTGGTTGATCCTTGTCCCCTCTCTTTTAATGTTTTCTATAAACATGTTATGTAGCCGTTATACTGTATAAATTTTCATCTCAAAATATCTCTCTTTTTCTCAAGAAATTATGTTGTTTTATTTATTTGAATACCTAATTCAGTTTTCATTTATATGGGGGTATTAATCAAGACATAAATGTTATCTTGATATAACCCCCACTCCCATTCCATGGGTTATAAATGACATAATGATCTTATTTTTAAGCACTTTTAAAACGTCACGATTTTGAAGTGAAACCCATTTATTTTTCTCTTTTTGGGTTATTTATGAAATTTATGATAATTATCTATGTGAATCACATGAAAATAAAGGTATGTTAAGGGTGAGACCTGATAGCACTTCAATGCATTGGGTAAAAAATATAATTTCTAGAGATGACAAGTTTTACGATACCTTGGTGAATAAACTAGGTAATTTTTATGAAACCTTGGGGATGGACCGTGGTGATATGTTTATTAATGTTTAAATAATTTTTTTATATCCACATATTCATGTTATGGTTCATGTTATTTTTATTATGACATTCCTATACTTCCATTTCTCATATATTATGATTCTCATCATGTTATTATTGATATCAAAAGTAAAATGATTACCTTGCTTTCTTTATTGGGCCTTCTACTCACCCATTCCTTTCATGTATGTCTCTAGGTTATGAGATGTATTAGTTTTACATAGGATGATATTTTCTAGAGTTTATTCAAGGGTATTTAAAATATTGTTTTAGGTTTCCATATATTTTGTTCACGATTTCTAAGAAACTAGACATTAAAGTTCCTCTATTTGAAAAATGTAATGAAACGTTTTGTAATAAAAAGGTGGGATGACATAAAATTAAAAGTGTCCATGAAATAAAATTCTAACAAAGATCTTGAGGAATATGATGTTTCTTACTAGGACTTTGAAAATGAGATATGTAAAATCCTTGATGAAATTTTATCCTTATTTTTAAAAAAATATGCGAAGTGGTATAGATAAATAAAAATAAAAAATTACCTTGAAGTGTTTTGAATGTGGATTCATCAGACACTTTGTAGATAATTTTCCTCTATGAAAGAAATAAGAGGATACTGATGAATAATAAATAAGGGCAATAAGGTTTTAGAAGAGACACAATGACATGGATAATTTTGATTCCAACGAAAAAGATAAAAACTTCTTCAAATCCATAAGAAAAAGTTTATTATCTAGAGATGACAATGAATAAGTAAGTGAAACTATATTCAAGAATAATATTGATCATTCTGGTAATAATATTTTTATTTCAACAATTATAAAGAAGAATTTAGAAGCAACTGTTCTGAGAAAGAAGAAGAAACATAATTATAATTTAATTTAAAAGAAGATTTAGAAGCAAGTCTGAGAAATATTAGGAGGCATGAGAAAGAAGTCAAGAAATTTAATAGTAAATAGTATTTGAAAAATAATCAAGAATGTTTACCTAATGAGAAATTAAATTTTTTATGAGATTAATGACTTGAATAAATATCTTGAGAAAGAAAAATATCATAACGAACATCTGGAAGTTAAGTTGAAGGTAAATAAAGAATAATTAGAACTTTTCTAACAATTTATTAAGGCTTAATATAGAGGTACAAGTTTAAAATGAACTATCTTTGACATAGGTGAATGTTCTCATAAGGGTGAAGTTGATAATTATAAAAAAATACCTTCAAAGGTTATTTAAAAATCTAGAGTTGTTTCCAAGTAGAAGAATGTTCAGAATTTTTCTAAAGAGAAGAATGGTATGGAGGTTATGTATGTGGCCAAGACCAACAAAGTTTTGAATTCATAAGTTTCTAAAAAAATTGAGTTGAAAATTTTAATATTAATTCTGGTTCCAATAAGGATGAAAAGAAATTTTAGTTGATAAAGGAGAATTTGGTTGATGATAGAAAGGTTGATGTCCAATAATGTTATGATAAGAAAGATAAGAAGGATGTTGAGAAACATGTTCAAAACTCTAGTCAGTATGGACGTTTCAAAGGAAAATATTCTTTCTATGAATATTCATTTTATTTTTGTGGATTTGGGATTATGAAAAATATTTTTTGGTTCAACTAAAAAAAGTAAAACTATTCTAAAAATTTTAGAAGGCAACATTTGAGGGGTAGTAAATGCCCTGTAAGGAAGATGTTTGAGAATGATGTTCAGATGAAACCTGAGATGGATGATGTGAAAGTTGAAAATAGGTTCCAAACTCTAGGGAAAATTTGTGAAATGTTTGTCCAACCTGGACATATCAAAAAGGATGTCATGTTTGGTTATCATCATAAAATAGTTTGTTAATAATTCTTAGAATCCATGTATAAAGAATAAAAAAAGGAAATAAAAAACACTTGTTATTGAAACCAATATGAATGCTATAAAAGGATAATGAACTTGGATATTTGATAGTGGGAGTTATTATCAAATGAAAATAAATTTTATGTTATTGAAGAATGTTACTTATTTTAAAAAAGGAACTGTGAGATTGAGAAATGATGAATCTCTTAGAATATATGGTGTTAGACTAACTATCATTGGGAAAGAAAAGTTGAATTCCACAAAATATTTGTATATTTATGGGTTGAAACACAACTTACAAAGTGTTTTAGAGCTTTGTGATGAAGGAAGAAAAGTTATCATCAGTAAAGATGGGTTTTTTTTGAATAGTGAGGTAGATGGAATGATAGTTATAAGAGGCCAATATACAAAAATGAAATCTATTTCAAGTTGGTGAAATATAAAACTCTTGTTAATAGGGAATGGTGGAAGAGAATCAATTATGGAATAAAAATTTGGGAAACATGTTTCAGAGAAACATGAGGAAGTTATAAAAGATAGATAGTGTCCGTGATATTTATGATATGTCAAGAAGAAGATACTGGTGTAGAAATTTTTGTCAGAAAGGAAGGATTACAAAATCTATGCATAATAAAGTTTAAATTTGGTAAAAAAAACCCATGGATCTTATCCATTTTGATATCTGTGGTCCTATAATAAATCAATTAACTAATTTAGATAAGTACATTATCACTTTAATTGATTAATTTACTCGCATAACATGTGTTATGTATATGAAACATAACTGAGATTCTATGAAAATGTTCAATATATTTAATAGAAAAACAAATATGTAATGTGAGTATTTAGTAAATAAGTTGAGAAATGATAATAGTGGTGACTAGAAGAATGAAAAATTAGAAAGTTATCTTTAAAATAATGAAATTAAGAATGATCTTAGTTCACAAAATACTTCATAACAAAAAGTGGTTACTGAAAGGAAGAACATATGTTTGGAGGAAATGGTGAGAACTATATTACTTGAATGTGGTCTTTCTCATTTGTTTTGGGGGAAAGATATGAGTACTACTATGTATATGAAAAAATGATTTTTCAACTATAAAAGTTCATATATGACTCTATATAAAATGTTTTATGATAAAAAACCAAGTTTGAAACACTTAAAAGTTTTTGGGAGTCCATTCATATTAAATAAGAAAGGTAGAAGCCTTTAAAAATTTGATTAGAGAGGCGAAGATGGAAATTTTCTAGGATATACTATAGAAGGAATAAGATACAGGTGTTTCTATAAAAAATAATAGCTGATTATATTTATGTAAAGGTTATTAAAAATTCCGAGGAAGATGAAAAGACTCTAGCTGATAAGGAAGATGAGCATGATAACAAAATATTTATCAAAAACCCTGATAAGGATACTGTAAATAGTAATATTACTCAAGAAGAAGAATCAGACTAAGTTTTTTCAAGAGGGGATGAAGAAACTATAAAATCTTATCCAAGAATAAGGAAATAAGTGGAATCTCATCACATTATTAGTGATCAACATCAGATGTTTCAAAGAAGTAGAACTTAAAAAATTGTTACACATAGTTCTTTATATTCAAAAGTAGATACTAAATATGTCATTGAAGTTTTTGACCATTCTTAATTTTTTCAGGATATGAATGAGGAGGTGAATTAGAAATAAATGAATGATATTTGGGAACTCATACCTAACCCAGATAAAAAAACTTTTATTGTAACAAAATAGATTTTCTAGAACCAGACGAATGAAAATGATTCAATTATAAGCAAAAAGGAAAAAAATATGAAATTTTCATTCCATTAAAGTATAATGAAGATATTTTTTTTTTAAAATGGACGTGAAGATAAATTTTTTTGAATGAGTGTCTTGATGAGGAAGTTTAAATTGAACAATCTTGTCTCTTTCTAGTTGATAATTATGAAAACTATGTGTGTATGCTAAAGAAATCCTTGAATGTACTAAAAAAGGACCTAAGAATATGGTATTCCAAATTGGATAATTTCTTAAGGAATATTAATTTTCATAAAGGAAGAGTTTATATAAATCTTAACATCAAGGAATTTAAAATGTTTTCCATCATCATAATTGTTTATGTTGATGATATTATCTTTACTGGGGATGATTAAAGAAAATATGAAAGATTTGATGGAGAGATGAGAAATATTTTTGAGATGTTCATGCTGGGAGAAATGAAATACTTTATGGGGTTAAAAATTTTACAAAGAAGAATTTTTTTCTTTCTAAAGAAATGTGCGATAAGGAACTTTTTAATACGTTTAGGATGGAGATTCTGAAACTAGTTTCCACAAAAATTTCAGTGGGAACCATATTTTATAAATATGGAGATGGAAGGTAAGTTGATCAGAATGATTTTTAGAAGATAGTTATAAGTTTGTTATATTTGACTTCCTCAAGACCTGAGATTGTTTATGCTATTACCTTATATAAAATATTTTTGAGTTCTCATAAACAATCACATTTACATGATGGAAAAGTAATTCACACATACATCAAAGGCATGATTTTTTTGGAATCATGTATGATATCTCAGAAAGTATTTACTTGTTTAGGTATTCAGAGAGTGATTGCGATGGTAATGTTAATCATAGATGATCCACATCTGGAGGTTTTTTCTTTATAGGGAAAATTTTTGTTAGTTTCTATAAAAAGAAAAAAAACTCAGTAACTCTTATCACATCAATACTTGAGTATGTTTATTTCACTCAAGCCTCTTCCCAACTTATGTGAATAAAAACTCAGTTAGAAGACTTACTTGTTGAAGTGAAGTTATCCTTTCTCTTGGGGCGTGAAAATCAAAGTGAAGTCAACATTACCAGGAATCTGGTTCAATATTATCATTCAAAACATATTGATATCAAATATCTTTTCATCAAAGATCTTGTGAAGAATAATGAAGTGAATATAGAGTATGTTCTTACATATGAATAGTTTATTAACCTTTTCATAGAACCATTACCAAAAGAAAATTTATCTAAACCAAGGCTAAACATGGGAATCAAACCTATTTCTCAACATGGATGATGTATGTATTTTTTTATTATCTCTCATTTTATCTTTGGATAACATTGTCAAGGGGGATAATTGTTTCATTAATATATCCATTGAATATGTGCTAAACCATTTAAGTAAGATTTTATAAATGGGGAGTTGTGGGAATGTTGTGAAATTAAAGATGTTAATTTGTGAACTATTATAACTATTTGTTGGAGTGGTTATAGGGAAATGTTTTTATTAAAGTGAATTTGAATAAAAAAAGATGTGAAGAATAGAGGATTATTTTTTTGCGTTACTAATTTTGTACAAATTGGTTTTGCTATCAATGATTATTATTTCCTACAATGAGTTAGATTACACAGTATTAGAATTTTTGATAAGTAATCCACATCTTTAGGTTACAAATTTCTGTGACTTAGGAATCTTGGTAGACGAAAAATACAAAGGGGGAGATTTTTGTGACCAATTTAGCAGGAAAAGAGTTTTTGGAAGTAAGAAGAAGTTTTTTACAAGTGTGCTATGTTTTTTGTCCAAAAATATAAATCAATTCACATTGAAAAAATTAAATATTGGACTAAACATCGCATTAATGATTTATGAATAATAATTCTTAAGAAATTCCATCATATTTAGAAGAGGTTTTTATAGAAGAGAAGTATCCTCAAACACACCTTGGGTCCATAATAAGCTAATGATCATAATGAGGAAGATGATCAGATTCAGAATGAATTGGATTGAAACTTGTTTATTCTTTTTGATTTTTTATTTTTCATAATTCATGAGTATGTTTAAAAACATGCGATTCTATCTTGATGAATGAATGGGGGATTGATGGGAATCTTATTTTAGCTTGGTAGGAAAGAAAGATTTCAATAGAGTAATGTAAAGTTATAATACTTTCCATTATATTTCATATGCTTCAAAAGTTAACAATAAAAAATTTCAAAGTCTTAAAAAATTAATGATTACAATAAATAAGATGATGAAGAAGAAAGTTTGTGTAAAAAAACCATTCTGGTCTTAGTCAATCGGTATGAGATTACTAGAAGAAGATTTGTTAAAGGGTGAGAATGTTGATCGAAAAGAAATAAATCAATGGTGATGGTATTTAGTTAGACCATAAGGCAAGATATTTAAATATTTGGAGAAATAAGTTTATGAGTTTTGTAATCAGGAAATAAGAAGAAGTTAAGTGATGGAAGTTCATTGGTATCAAACTGATAAAATAAATATGTTGCTGAAGTCAAATCTTTTGACACCGATTCATTAGATTCGATATGGTATCAAAATCATTAGATATAGAATTTTTTTCATTGAGAGTTGTTGGGACCAATGAAAAGTGAAAATATGTAATGTTTTTGGGAACCAATATAAAAAATTAATTTAGAGATGAATCAAATATGTAGTCAACCGTTTCCATCAAGATGAATTTTTGTCTCTCTTTCTTAACAAGTGGGTACAAATAACAAAGAACAAAGAACTATGATTTGATTTCAAGTATTTTTATTTACATGTGGTCCAAGATTTATCATATTGAACATTCTTATATCTTTATTGTAATGAATAAATCAAAATGGGAAGATTGGTTTTTCAATTGGTATAAATCAATGTAGTAGGATTTATTCAGTTTTGATTTATTTAAAAGTTGCTCAAGAAAATGGGAGTGACAAAATTCCCTCATCGTAAAGAATAAATCATAATGGAAAATTGAAATCGAAATCAGAATGATGTTTTCTAAGAATATTGAATCTTTCCATTTCATTATATATGGAAGACATATAAAGCACCATAATGAATAATTCATATTGGAAAATTGGAATGGAGAATCAGATTCAGACTCGAGATTTTTTAATAAGACTTAAGTGTTGAAGAATTAAAAGGGAAATTCAAAATTGATGTGAAATTAAAGGCACTGAAAAATTTAAAGAAAGATCAAAGATTTATAGAATATTAAAGATTCATGAAATTGGGTAATGTGGGAAACAATTTTCATAATCCCACATGAACCATTTTGGGATGTCTATAAAAGTAGAAGAATACTTTATGTATTGTGAATAGTATTATCCATGAAAGAAGAGAGAGAATCTCTATAATTCAATAAAGAATAAAGTTATGAATGGAGTTTTCATGAAGATGTATTATAGAAGAAAGAAGAAAGGATAATAGACATTATCATATTAATCTGATCATTGTATTAGGATGGATCATCAGGATGGAAATCATACTTGGATTTTTAGTCTCCGATTAGAAATAGTTTAGATTGTTTCAGTAGTATTTGGGAAAATCTATATTTTTGTATTGAGCAATCAGACTTGGGAATTGAAATGGGAAATCAGAATTATTATCATTATTAATTCTAGAAGAAATTATTACCTATTGCTAGGAAAGGATGTGAAGAATTATTTTTGAAGAACATATTTTTGAAATTTGATCAAGAAGAACTATAACATGTTTTTTACATCAATTTTGTATTATATATTCATGATTCTAGATGAACATGCACTGTTGTATTAAATACAGCAATACACAAGTGCAAGGGAATATTCTACTCAATGTATTTATCATAAAAGGACTATTTTCTAGTGTATTATGTGGTATTATATTATTTCAAAACCATACCAATGAACTATCTACTCTTTTTGAGTAGTGAACCTTGTAAATTATTTTGTTCCCATGGATGTTTTTTTGTTTTTTCAGTAGAGAAATAAATATTTAATCGGAGGTTAAGGTTATATAAAGAATAAAAAAACTTAAAATAAAATGATATCACTAATTTACCCCCTCCCCCTCTTAGTGATACAACCATATTTACTGGGAAATTACACCTTTCATTCATAGGATACTGATTAAATGGCATGTTTCCTCAGATATTCAACTTTTCATATTGCTTATTCGTAATATTCTCATGATAGTCATGTTATTTAAATATAATGTGATTTTAGTTATTTAATAAGAAATATCATTTACACACTTTTTTCACAGTTTATTGATTGTATATAATGTGTTTTTAGTTATTTACCTTTCTATATTGTTCATTCTCGTCGATTCATTATTAATTCCACTGTATGAAATCATTTTTGAGAATTTTAGATTACCGTTTTTTTATTTCACCATGATTCTCTAAATATTACTATGAATAATATGAAGTTATACACTGTATAGAATAAATTTAATTTAAAAAAATTATATTGTAATTTTTGTATTCTATATGTAATGTAAGCCTTAGGTATGTGTCTTGTTTACAAAGACTACTAAACTAATTAGTCCTTTGGGATGCGATTTTGTGTATCATACACAAATATAATGTTAGTAGGAATTGGATCTGGGCTACTGGGGTTTGTTTCTCTACAAACCTATCATTATTACCTTCAATTTAAAGCATGAATGAATCACATAGATTTGTGATTTAGTAGTCCATTGAACACATGACTGACATTATCATATTACCCACTGAATGGAAAGTAAAAAAGTTACATTTGAGAATATATTACCAGAATTTTATTCATGTTAAAAATATCATAATTATAACTTATATCCATCATTGTACCAAACTGTGAGAGATATTGATTGAAAACACGTGACATTGGTTTACGAGGTGGTAGTCAGCTGTACACATGAGCAAAAATATCATTTCCCATTTGAGGGAAGAAGAGATGGATGTAGGTTATTAACATAGTATAATCAATTATAAATATATAAAAGACACATAGGTTATTATGTTATCATGGTTTAATTATATTTTAAAGAGTCATAAGAAGAAGTAAAATTAAATTTCTCATTGAAGAATGTTACCTCTTTTTTCGGTTTAGCTCCTTATGTTTTCACCACAATCCTTACTAGAATGGATTTATTATCAAAATAATGATTCTAAGATTATATTAGGGAATTGAGAATGATATTTGGTCAGGTATTATAAGAACAAATGGTCTTTTCATGTGTGAATAGGAGAGGAGAGTGGGTAGCCTTTTATAAGTTAGGAGAGCATCAAACATGTAATCCTTTATAAAAATATGGTGTACCAATGTTTTTTGCATGACACAAGTCTATTATAGACCCTAAATGTTTATAATATCTAAATAATTATATCTAATTATTTTCGGACAAGTTTTAGATAATTTTTAACCATTATTATTATTTTTTAATCCCTAATAAATCCATTAATAACATAACCATAATAAGTATTTTTTACTATTTTTACTATTTATTATGGTCAAAAATTAAGTTCAAATTATTATATAATATAAACTATCATGATTACAAATATGTAATTCATTTTTACAAATTCAACTCATAACAGCATAAAAATTTAATTTAAAAATAAACCCACAGATGTAGTGAGAAATCAGGTTTTCTAAGAGAAAGTTTTCATAAGTAGAGAATGGTTTAATATAAAAATTCAATATGAAATTTTTTAAAATAACCTCAATTGGATAAATAAATATATAATTATACTATTTTTATTATAAAATTATATTAAAACAATTTTATAGTTTTTAAATGTTGTAAATGAAAAAAATCATAATTAAAATAAGTATTTTTCAATATTAACTTAAAAATTTAACTTTTAAAAAATTCTTAAAAAATCATTACATGATAATTTTAACCTGTATATTTCAAAAATAAATATTATTTTTTAAAATATAATTTCTAATTTTTTAAAAAATCACATTCATTATTTTTTTAAAAAATGAAATAAAACTTTTTTTTATAAAATAGTATTTTCAAAACATATAAGGAGTTTTTATAAAAATTGTGTACCATTTTATTTATATATTTTCCTTATATTGAAATATTATAATAAAAAATTTAGAAAAATTTATTACTATTCCTGGTAAAATTTTAAATTGAAATGTTGTAAATATAAAGACTTCAACCCTAGTAGCCTGAATTCGGTGCCTTACATTATTACATTAGTATGAATATATTGAATAACATCTTGAAGGAACGAATAGTATAGTAGTTTTAGAAAACTAGATACTATTTCAAATAATAAATAAATTTTAATCATAAAACAAAAAAAGTTATTTTCTTTGGGAACACTATTACCCCCTTGGAATAACACTGCATATCAATAATAATAAACTTCTTGGCATCCTAGGGAAAAATAAAATATAAGAATGGGGTGAGAGTAGCTGCTCAATAATGGAAATAACACCGTAGGAGTTACCATAAATAAACATAAAAAAATAATGGTGAATAACTAAAAATACATGCCACTAAGACATAATCTTGAGTATAATCAGAAATGAATAAATTCTGATCAAATAATTCCATATGAGCAATCACATTAGAATGGAACCTAAACATGGATATGATTCTAGTTGAATAATCACAAAGAATATCAATATCTAATCACTTAATGATAGAAATCATAATGTGGGACATCTAAAACATACTATCAAGGTATGGACCAAGAATTTTATATAAAATGGGTATGTCCTAGGACAAAACCTGATCTACTGTGTCTCATGAGACACACCAATGCATCTAGGGGTTATAGAGGGCCCTTCTCAACACTTACTAATTATGATTAATTCCTCTTATCAAAGGGGTGAAACATTATAAATATATAAATTTTTATTGAATATATCATGACAAGTTTAAATTAATTTACCCAATCATCAAACAAAATCACAAACCATATAGGGTAATATGGTTAATGGTATAAAAATAGTATATCCACATAAAATATTTATTAAAAATATGTAAGTTGGTATCATAATATATTGAACCCAATGAATCATAAGATTCAACAAAAGATGTTGACATAGATGAAAATCCTTTAAATGAGATCATTGAACTATTCTATAGGAAAATACCCCTGTTCACTATTAAAATAACATATGATTAAAAATACACCCAATTATAAAGATAAAAGTTATTTTAAGATGAAATTATAAAATTTTAAAGAAATAATCAAAAAATTAAGAATTCATGATGGTAGGAAATTCCACTCATTCGGTATAAGTTAAAAAACATCCCTTCCATATTTGTTTTCAAAAAATCCTCAAATAGATTTGTTCTGAAAATAAAAAAAAACCTTTAAAAATATTTTTTAAAAATTCGAACATTAGTAAAAAGGAATTAAAAAATATAAAAAAAGAGTAAATAAATTTTTGGAAACAATTTTAGATTACATGGATAAGGAAGAAAAAGTGAGTTTTAATGGAAATTTTAAAAAATATATTTTTTAAAATTAATCCCATTAGAAATATTGAAGTGAGAAATAAACAAATGAATCAAATATGTGTATCCAGTATAAATTGAAATAAAAATAGTGTGAATACAAAATAATATATTCAAAAGTTATTTCAAAAACAATCTTAGTACGACATAATCATGTAAGTAGAACTTTGACCAAAAAAATGGAAATTGGGTTAAGAATTACCTTATTACTTTGTAATCAGTAAAATAGTATTCCCCATAAAAGTAGTGATTATCAAATGAAACATTTAATATCATGAAGATAATGAATATTATTATGTTATATATAAAATGTAAGTATATACACCACACACAAGAAAGAAGTGTGGAATAAGATGAATATATCATAGAATTAAAAGTGAAATGAGAAACCCATTCTATATTTCTAAAAACATTATATATTTGTACTTAATTTCCTAGATAATAAAATTAGATTCATTAGTTTATTAATTCAAAAACTATTCAACATATAATTTATTTATTATAATTTTATTAATTTCATTTATGACCATTTCAATGAGTTAAAATGTTTAATTTCATTGTTTCAAAAGCGTTTGTTTCATGGTTTCATGGTCAGTTCCCCTGAGTATAAATTGAAGAGTTAGTATAAAATGGAAAAAAATTTCTATAAAAGTAATATTATTTAGTATTTATAAACTTATGTAATTTTAAATGGTCTAATATATCACTTGTTTATATTCTATTAGGATAATTCATTAGACAAAATGTTGATGAAAATGACTTAATTTATATTGGCGGGTTTAAAACCATCATGAAATTGTGTCATTTTATTTAATATTATGTTTATATATTGGTTCTAGATCATGATATATATTATAATATTTTTATAAAAAATCTTATTAACCATGATAATAATAATTACCCATGTTTTACATACATGGAATTTACATTACTTTTACGGAATACTTATTAAATTATACAAATAGACAACCAAAGACCATATTAGTTTAGTTCCTTTGGAATCATGGAGCATATTATTCTAATTTGGTGAAATATCTTCAAGATATCCCATAAAGACCTTCCTCATTAGTTTTACTACCTATTTTTTTGTAACCTATGGAAATGAAATCATATGAAAAGGGTGAGCTCAGATGCTCCATAAGGTTAAACAAGAAAACTATCATATGGAATATAAGCATTAAAATGTAAATACATGAATATAAAACTTTTAAAATAATACAATATATAAAATATATCAAAATATTGCGTCATAGAATAAATCTAAGTAGTTAATTAGACATATTTTAAAATGGAATAATGAACTTAATCCATGAAATCATAACATAAGAATAAAATAGGTAATTTGTGGCAGACATATATGCATATAAAAATGATTTTCATAGTATTGAATGAATCTCTACCATATACATATTAGTAGTATAAGTTCACTCCCCATACCATCTGGGTAGTCATGGTCATTCTGATAATCATCTTTGTAGTCATGGTTCACTCCCATAACCATATTGGCAGTCATGGTTCACTCCCACATCCATATTAGTATTCAAGGTTCACTCACATGGACATGGATTATAAATAAACCCTAGTAAATACTGACATATAAACAATCTTAGATAATAAAGAGATTGAGAAATTATCCCTTACCTTAGGTTTTATTCCATGGTATATATCCAAACCTCCAGTATAGTTTATTAAAGAGTGTTATAAACTTTATCGATAAACATATTTATATTTATGTTATCATATTTGATAATATTATCACATATTTAATAATATTTCATAATTAATATTCTTTCAGGAGTTATTTTCTACACATTTCATCGTATAAATCCTAGTTATGCTTCATGGGTTTTCATTATATTATTTATAGAATGAAAATAATGTATTATAAATCATATATATTCACTGTATGCATTTATATTACTAGTATTTAAATTAAATCATGTAGAACAAATGGAATTGCATCATGGAGATGGTAGGCCGTACGTACACATGGGTGAAGATATCATTCCTTTAATTATGAAATAATATAAAACTGGATGGTATATATATTTTTATAGAATAATTTTTTATAAAAATCATATTTAGTTATTATTTCCATCATGACACCCATCAAAGTAAAGTGGTTGAAAAAAATAGATTACACCATGGTGTGGAGACGGTAAACCGTACGTACGCACATACAATGATTTCATTTTTTATACGATGGATAAAATGTGGAATATTGTTTTTCCATAACCATAATAAAATCCTACTATATAGGTGATACTATAGTTATTAATTTATAATATAAATAAAAAAAGAATAGGAAGTTGAAGAATAAATGACCTTGAGAGGGTCGGTAAAAGAGATTAACTTTTTTCAGTGAGGTTGCTGTAGATATCTTCTTAATGGAAATAAGGTTGGTATTTTGAGAAGAATAGAATCTCTATAATGTGAATGGAAAAGTTTATAAGGGAAATGGTTATGGAATGGTAGATATTTAAGTGTCAATTAGTTGTGAAGAAATGAGGGAGGAAGTACCCTTATATAATTGATGTTGGAGTCACCTATGGAATTTCAAAATATGTTAATTTATAATAAAATAAAAACCCATCCAAAAACCTAAATAATGTCCCAGTTAAAAATATGATATAAGAAATGGTTGTAACCTCATCAAAAAATATATTTTAGATAAGTTTTTCAGTCAATTAAAACCATATCATTTAATTAGCACTTTGTTATTTTTTTTAATTTTTAAGTTAGGTAACAAATATTTCAATATAAAAAGGGAGAAATATTTTCTTATTTGATGTCAATTAGATAATAAATGAATATGTGAGATAATTTTAGAACATATAATAAATATTATATATTTTAAAAAATATTATATAATATTTAAATTATTTAATAAAAAATTATTTTGAAAAAATATCAATAGGGTCAATTTCGACACTATTCATTTCATGGATTTTTAAAATATGAAGATAATTAGTTAACCTAAATAAATATTTCATTACATACAAAATAGTTCAAGGTAATATATAAATGTATTTAGATATATTAATTATAACAATTTATATTTATTTCAATATTTTTAAAAATATTAATATGACATTTCCATTAATAAAACAATTACTACATAAGTTTTGTGTAATTATTTAATATACTTATTTGTTGAGTAAAAATTAACAATATAATATCATAATAAATATTTTTATTATATATTTTATTGGAATATTTATATTCTAATATAATTTTTTGAAAAGGCTTTATAAAAATGTTATATTTATTAAAATATGAATGTGACACCTTTATCATCACTTAAAATAAAATATTATAAATTTCATAATCTTATTTATATGGCTCCAAATGGTCAAAACCTCAAAAATTGGATGAATATTATATATATATACTAAAAAAAATAATATTTTTCCATGTTTTGTTTCTCTTTTAAAGAATATTATCACTTTAATAAATATTATTTTATTGATTTTTCATCAATTAAATAATTTCTGCAACATCAAAGTATAAGACTTTAAAGTAATTACTAATTTTCTAAAAATTACCTATAAATTAACTTGATAAATAAAAACATTTTATATTTATGATGAGTATTTATAGTAGAATTTAGCTTCTGAATAACCATATATTAAAAATGAAGTATTTATTAAATTTGAGTAAGTCATATTTAAGTTTTCTTTAAATACAATACATTAAATGTCCTAATCTCATCAAAGTGGCTTCAAATGGATTCCATTTCTTCCAAAAGATGATATAGGCCAAAACAAAATCTTCAAATAATATTATGAAAAGTGTTAGCATAATTTTAGATTAGTATTTTTACCCTTAATTACTCGATTTACCTTTTTACCATATTAATAAAGAATCACTAAAGTTACTATTTGTAATTCCCAAAAATAAAAGAAAGATATTCAAACTAATTGGACCCAATGATTATATATACGTAACATGTTTTTAAAAATTGAAATTACAAAAACTGTAGTAATTAATTTAAAACTAATCTCATTGTCAGAATAGGATATCGAGTTTTTAAAGGTAAAACATTGCAAAATATTGAAAGATTTTTACATCAGAATTGAATGTAAAATCAATTCAACAAACCTCAATTATATTAAATGATAAAAACATAATATATTTATATTTTAAAACCATTAACTATGATAACATAACCATAAAAATTACTTTGATGAAAAAATTTGTTATCAATTAAGATTTAGTAAATTTTTACTATTCATCAAAATTTGAAACTTATCAGAAAAATATCAAAAATTCATCCAAAGTAAAATTTTATATGAAAATTACAAATAATAATTTTATTTTGTCATATAAAATATAAAAAGGTGTTAAAAATGGATTTAAAATTGGTGGTCCATTAAAAGGAGGCAAAACTATATTTTTTTAAAAAATACTTCTTTTATCAAAAAATTGAATTTGTTTTTATATCATGTCTATAAAACATATAAGATGAATTTTAAACAGTATATTGAATATATTAAATATAAAATTCTTTAACAAAATCAATCAAGAGTGATTTTATTATTTTATAAACTTAATTATTTTAATTTAAATAGTTTTTTAGAAGAAAGTTAATTCTATTCATACAAGCCATTATAATGAATAGGTTATAAGGTAACATAAAAATATTTAGTGGGCCACTTAAAATAAGTCTTGTTTGAAATTAATTCTATCAAATGAACTTGAAATTGTGTGTAACAAAATCCAAGAATAATATTTCTTATACCATAATCTAAGCTGGTGTTGCGTGTAACACAATCTTATCTTGGTGTAGCATACAACACAAGATATAAAAGAAATTAAAATTTTTATATATCTCATTAAAATATATGGGAGTTACATTCTACCTCAGATAAAATAAATTTCTCCCTCAAAATTATTCTAGGTTACAATAGGATTAATATTTGAAGGTTTTCTTTATAGAATCCCAAATCATAAAAAAAAAGGCTGAAACATTCTTTTTAAAAATGAAAATGAGAAACATAATGGTTACCCAAAGTCACTCATCATTGAGTTTCTACATAGGATTACAAAGGTGGGAAGTGAAAATAAAGATATGGAATAAAAATTGAAATATCAATTTCTGATGGAGAGAGATAGAGAAAAAGTTTAGGAGAAAGTTTACAATAAAAAATCCTTAAATTTTTGATAATTTAAGGGGCCATTTGTTTCATTAGGAACAAAGGTATAGGGAAATTTTTTTTAGTTTCAAAATACTTTCCATAGAGTTTAGTAAAATGAATAAATACTTACTTGATTAAGTATAATCTAATATTTTCCTTATGCCTTGATAAATTTCCACTTCATCTCTTATAATAAGAAATGAAGGTGAATTTGTCATTACATATGCATTAACAAATTATAAGACCTATAAATAGAATAAAATTACATTACATATATCCTTATAACAAAAAAATGGTTATAAAATGTTATCAAATATTTATAAGTATACCTATAGTGAGATAATACATTAATCTAACAAAATACATTTGAAGATTATCTTATAATTTTCGTAAATGGATAACCTTACAATCCTTCCATAAACTGAAAATACAAATCTCTAGGAGGAAAAGTAACATAACTGAACATTTATCCCCTATATATTATTAGTAATACCATGTTGGTCTAATTCCAAATATGTAAAATCTTTCATCATGTAGTCTATTGAGTCATATTAATAACCTAAATTACCATATATCATTATTTAAAACATTCATATTTCCTTATTCCAAATCTTATTGGATATATTTAAGAAGTTATAGAAGTTTGTATACTTAATCTATGATAGCATAACCCTCTTAACAAAAAATCCATAATTAGTTTTTAAGAAACTAGTATCATCAAATTTACTTATTCATATACAAAAATATTTATCTAAACATCATTATCTTAACATAAGGTATATATTAAGGGGTATCTTTCCCTTAACCATTTGTTATCCAAATATATCTCTTTACCCTTAAATCACTTTTCTAGGTCTTTAGAACTATTCAACATATCCTTTCAAATCATTATTGAAAAAATTATAATGAAAACACTTATATATTTTACAATTTATATAAACAATAATGATAAAACATCCCATAACATTCACATGTCTTTTACAATCTATTTATCCTTATAATTATAACCAATACCTATACCAGCTTCATGATTATCTTCGTCATATTTCTACATAGAAACTTTATTTTCATAATTCGCACACTTTATAAATCTAAAACACACAATGTTAACCATGCTAAATCTAGTTCTAGCTATTGAGTAACACCAAAAAGAAAAGTGTGAGAAAAAATATCATATATTAAAATCACATAGAAAAGGTAAATAAAATACAATATATCAATCTATAACACCTTAGTTTTAATCCCAGGATATTCATGATTGTTACTAAAATTCCTGGACTATAACCTATACTTTGATTTATCCTTAGAGACATCCCTAGAAATATCTTTATAAATATATATAGGCATTTAATTAATGTTTTAACATATTTATTTACAAAGTTTGAATCCAAAATCGCTCTGATACCAACTCCAATTTCCAATGACAACAGACATAGAAATTACATTACATTTTCTTAATAGATAATAAATTATAGAAAAATATGTCCAAATTCTATATTAGTTTAGTGCCTTTGGAAAATTGGAACACATTATTGAAATTTGTTGAAAGATCTTAAAAATATCCCATAAAGATCTCGCCTTTAGTTTTCCAATCTAAATCCTTTCTTTATATACTGGGTAAAATAAACCAAATGAAAAGGGTGAGCTCAGATGCTCAGAAAGGTTAGACAAGGAAAATATCAAATAGAACATGAACATAAGAATGTAAAAACATGAACATAATTTTTGAAAATCATACCATGTATAAAATATATCAAAATATTGAATCAAGGAATAAATCTTGGTAGTTAATAATACATTAATCAAAATAAAATAAAGAACATAATCCGTGAAATCAAAATATAAGAATAAAAAATGGCATTTGTGGCAGCCATATTAACATGAAAAAATGAATTCCATAGAAATCAAGGAATATTTATCAAGTCCATAATATAAAAATGGTTTCACTCCCCATACAATATTTTTATTTATGTTTTGATCCCATAGCCATCTTGGTTGTCACAGTTCACTCCCATAACAATCTTGGTTGTCAATTTTCACTCCCATAACTATCTTAGTAGTCAAGGTTGACTACCAAGACCATCTAAGCAAAAAAGATACTCCATGTCTATCTAATGAGATATAAATCTTTAACCAATGAATTAGATGGAGATATAGGTCCCATCCACCTCATAATTAAATCATTATTATTTATTCCACAAAAACAAAAATCATTCATCATAGCATAACCCAAGGAATAAAATGGATTTCTTAAAGAACATTCCATCATATAATAATCCATAAAAAATAAATGGATTTCATAATTATCATTCCATATTAAAAATAATAAACCATAGGAATAATTGAGATATTATACTTGAAATATAACCCTATTAAATAATTTTATCTTAGATGGAAAATAATTTTGATAGAACACTTGAAATTAATTCTTGAGGAAAATGTCCTTTCTTCTTAAAAGGTGTTTTATTTTTTCAAAACTTGTTGAAAATTTAGAAGAAATGAATTTATTTGAAAATAAACTTGAAATATTGTATATAAATTTTCAGGAAAATAAAAAGTTTTGAAAACATAAAAATCCATTCATTCTGTATAAGTTAAAGGAAAACGTTATTATAATACTTCTGGTGAAAAGTGAAAAATTAAATCATTTGGAAAAATAAAGATAGAATAGTCTCAAAAAATGTAGTAAAATAAAAATATGGGTAAAAGTTAATTTAAAAAATCATTCCATAATAGTAAAATATTATATGAAATATTTTTTAGAAAATATGAAAATTGATGATAAATAAACCCTAGCAAATAATTACGTATAAACATTCTCATATAATAATGAGATTTGAAATTTATCCATTACCCTAGTTCTAATTCTTTGGTATATATCTAAACCTCTTGTATAATGGATTAATGAGTGTTATAAACATGATCCTAAACTATATTTATATTTATGTTATCATATGGGATCTTATTATCTTCTATTTAATAATATTTCACTATTACTCTTCTTTCGAGCGTTATTTGTTGCATGTTTTGTCATATAAATCCCAGTTATTATTTATGGGTTTCCTTTATATTATTTATATAATCATAATAATGTAATATATATCATATTTTTTCATTATATACAATTATATAATCATAATTTAAAAGAGAACATGGAGAATGAATCACATCACATCATAGAGACGGTAATCCATACGTACACACAAGCGATGATATCATTCCTTTAATTATGAAATGGTATGGAATTGGATGGTATATATATTATTAAAGAATAAATATATAGTTATAATAATCATATATAGTTATTTTTCCATCACTATACCCATAAAATTAAATTTCTTTTGAAAAAAATATTACAACATAGCGTGGAGATGGTAAGCTATACGTATGTATTTGTGGTGATTTCCTTTTTCACAGGATGCATAAAAGGTGTAATATGGTTGTTACATAACCATAATAACATATTAGTATATATTTGATGCTATATTTATTAATTTATAATGTAAACAACAAATGTAGAATAATTATAGGAATAAATGATCTTGAGAGAGTTGATAAAAGAGATTACCTCTTCTTTGGCATGCTCCCTCTAGAACTCCTCTTAAAGGTAATAGTGTCGGTCTTTTGGGAAGACCAGAACATCTTCAATCTAAAAATGGAAATGGAAATGGTCATGGGTTTTATGAAATTTAAGTATCAATGAGTTGTGATGAAATCAGGTAGGATGTGCCTTTTTATAATTGATGTTGGGGGAACCTTTAGAATTTTCAAATATATTAATTTAAAATAAAATAAAAACATAGGCTAACCCCCCCCCCAAATGTCCTATTTTTGAAGATGAGATAAGGTAAGGTTGTAATATCATAAAAAATTAAATTTTATAAAAGTTTTTTCAATTAATTTTAACCTTATCATTTTAATTAACAATAAGTTATTTTTGTTTAATTTTTAAAGAAGGTTACAAATATTTCAATATAAAATCAGAGAAATATTTACTTATTTTATTTAAATTAGAAAATAAATGAATAATTTATAAAATTTTAAACCATATAATAATTATTCTATTTTTTTAAAAATATTCTAGGATTTTTAAATAATTTAATAAGACATTATTTTGACAAAATATCAATAGTGTCAATTTTAAAACTATTCATTTCATGGATTTTTAAAATATAAAGATAAGATGTTATCCTAATTTTTTTATTATATCCCTAAGGGTTAAAGGTTTTATATTAAATAAATTTGATATATTAAATATCCTAACTTTTATTTATTTTAATATTTTTAATAACATTACTTTGATATTTCAATTAATAAAATAATTACTACATCAGTTTTGTGTAATTATTTAATATAATTATTTTTGAGTAAAAATTAAAAATAAAATATCATGAAGATTATAACTATTTTATGTTTTATTTAAATAATTATAGTCTCATATAAATTCCTTAAAAGCACATATAAAAATGTTATATTTATTAAAACATGAATGTTAAAACATTATCATCACTTAAAATAAAATATTATAAGTGTCATAATATTTTCCATATGGATAAATAGAGTCAATAAGTTGACTCTTGGATGATTATTTTTGATATATACTCATTCAATAAGATTTGGCCTCATTTTATTGTCTTTTAAAGGTTATTATCATTTTAATAAAATATATTTTATTGATTTTTCATCAATTAAATAATATCTCCATAATCAAAGTATAAGCTTTGAAAAATTATTTATTTCCAAAAAATAAAAAAAACATGATAAAGGAAAACAAATTATGTTTGAAATGAATATTTATAGTAAAATTTAGTTTCTTCATGACAATATATTAAAAATCAAATAGCAATTAAATTTGAGTAAGACATATTTATGTTTTCTTTAAATAAAATATATTAAATTCACTAATCTCATCATAGTGGATTCCATAATGATATAAGTTAGACCCAATAATGATATAGATCGAAAATAACTCAGCCAATAATATTAAGACAAGTGTTAGGGTAAATTTATAATATTAGTTTTCCCATAATTACCTGATTTACCTTTTTTCCATAGTAAAAAAATTACTAAAGTTACTATTCATAAGGACAAAAAAAAGAAAAATACCTTCATAATTTGGACCCAATGATTCCAAATATAAAATCCATTTTTAAAAATTAAAAACATATAAGTTTAATTATTTATTTTAAAATTAATCTTATTGTCGGAACGAGATTACAAGTTTTAAGAGTTAAAACACTGCAAAAGATTAAAATATTTTTACCTAAAAATTCAATATAAAATTAATTCTGATGAAATAAATTATATTAAATAATAAAAATATAACATATTTTATTTTAAGACCATTAATTAATATAAATTAACAATATAAATTATTTGTATGAAAAGAGTTATTTTCAATTAAAATTTAGTATATTTTTACTATTCATAAAAACTTGAAACTTATCATAAAAATATAAAAAATTATTCCAAAGTAAATTTTCATATCCCAATTTTAAATAAGAATTTTTTTTGGTAAATATATTATAAAACTGTGTTAAAAACTTGATTTAAAATGGGTGCCCCATCATAATTCAGCAAAACTGTTATTTTGAAAAATACTTCTTTTATTAGAAAAATTGAATTTGTTCTTATATCACATATAAAAGACATATAAGATGAATTTTTAATATTATTTTGAATATATTACATATATATTTTATTAATAATTTCCATCAAGAGTGATGTTATTATTTTATAAACCCACTTATTTTCATTAAAATAATTTTTTAGAAGAAAGTTAATACGGTTCATACCCATCATTATAACGACTGGGTTATAAGGTAACAAAATAATATTTATTTGTTAACCTAAATTTCTTATTTATTGAAATTAATTATCTAAAAATAAATTTAAATTGTGTGTAACACATGCCAACAATGTGTTTCGTATACCACAAGCTAAGTAGGTGTTGCGTGTAACATAAGTTATCTTGGTGTACTATAAAACACATGAAATCAAAGAAATTAATAAAAACATATCTCATATAGATATATAGGCGTTATAATAATAAATTTATGACAAAACATGTAGGTGGTAATGGAAATGGAAACTCATTTTTCATGAAGGCGGTGAATCGAGACATCAGAAATGATGTTTTCATTTAAAAAAAATAAAAGGAGAAGAGAATAGATTTCATGATGGATATTTCATTAACATAAAAAAATTATAGTATATGTATTATACATGTGTTATCATTTAACTTTTTATCAGGTAGGTTAGTATAAGATAATAAAATAAAATAAATTCAAAGAGAAAGAATAAGGATTTTACATCTTGAATATCGTCTCTTTAAGAACCTCCTTATTACAGTTGGAAATGGTCTGTGGTAATAAAAATATGTATTAGACATGTGAAGATGCTATGTAAGGTAATGGGTTAGAATTTATTCAATATTCAAGGCTTAGAATGTGTGAGGATAAGGGATGGTGAGGAGTGGTATTTATGGGGAGAGGAGAGGGGTGTTTTGGATTATTATATTCATTATATTATTATTTTCGATCAAGACTATCGATAGAAATAATTATTGTGATAGGTACAGTAACTAGTGAATGTGAGTTCAAAATAATAGTTAATTAATCATCCATTCAATATCCATTACTCAAAAATCCATGTATTTAGCTTATAATGTTAAATACTGTAAATTACTGTATTCCACTATTCACAAAAATTCAAATATTTTATAAAAATAAAAAAAAGTCACCATACTGTTATTTGACATGAAGAATTAAAAAATGGAATTATTTTTTTGTAAATAATTTTCAAAATTTGATATATTTAATTTCTAATTGAAATCATAATTTATTTAATTTGTTTCATTATAAAAATAATTATTGCATCATCACCAAATAATTTTTTAAGGTAATGATTTCTCTATTAAAAACTAAAAATAAAATACCCTAATGTATTTAAATATTTTGGATTTAAAAATAATATATATATATATATATAAATAATAAATCCTATGAATAATTCCTTATTAAAAATGATATAGTTATTAAAAATATGAATATAACATTTTGTGATTTTCTTTAATTTAAATAATATTAAAGTCATTTTCATGGAAAAGTGTCATTAAATAACTAAAAGTTGATCATTATGTATTAATGATAGAATTAAATTTATAAAATTATATTTGGGAATATTTTAGTGTACTTTTCTATCCTTATCATATTATTTTTCCTTAAATTACCCAATTTACCCTCAACTGTCATAATAAACCATTATTAGAGTTACTATTCATATTGAACAAAAGTAAAAGGAGCCCATTTAATAAATTTTGACCTAATGATTCCAAATATAGAATCAATTTTTGAAAGTTAAATTCATATGAGTTTCGTAAATTATTTTAAAATTAAACCTGTAGATGGGATGAAATAACATGTTTTTAAAGTAAAACTCTTCAAAAGATTAAAATGTATTTATATCCAATTTCAATGTGAAATTTATCAAAATGATATTAATTGTATTTATTGATTTATAATTTATATAATTTTACTTTACAATCTATTTAAAATATAATTTTACATTATATGTTATCTATATGGAAATTTAGTTTCAATTAAAATGCATTTTTTTTACTATTCATAAAGAAATGAAACAAATCAGAATAATACCAAAAATTTAATGAAAGTAAATTTTGATTTTATTATTTTGAAAATTAAGTTTAATTTTCCAAATAAAAATTATCGAACTATCAAAATTTAGTATTAAAATAGGTGCATCATTAAAGTCGACAAAATTGCCTTTTAGAAAAATATTGCTTTCTATGCTTAAAATTGGATTCAACATAATCATAATTATATAAACCATATTGGATGAATTTAAAATCATTTTATTTAATATATAATATATAAATATATTTACGATATTTCGCTAACGGCTATTAAATTAATTTATTAAGATAAAATGTCATTTTGTGCACAAAAATAATGACTAATTTATTTTATAAAGTTAAATTTTTATTGTGGGAAAAAAATATTTTTTTATAAAATCACTTCATTTATAGTTCCATTGGTTTTCATTTTAATTTTTAATTAATTAGTAACCAATTAATTTATTTTATAAAACTATAAAACCATATTTTTATAATTTAATTAATCTCATTCATTCTCGCCATTTTCAGTGGGTAAGTGACAACTATAATTATTAAATAACATTATTTAATCATTTATTTAAGCTCGATAAGGTATCAAAGATATTAAATTTATAAATATACATGATATAAAATATTGGTGTGTTATAATAATGGTCATATTTAAATAATAATGTTAGTAATATATCACGGACTATTGAAACTCAATGTCGTGTGTAACTTAAGAAAAACTTGGCTTAGCATGCAATGCAAGCTAAACATGGCATTGCGTGTAACGTAAGATATAGAATAAATTTAATTTTTTCTAAATAATGATTTCTTAAAAACTTAGGGTGTTACATTAATAGAATTATCATGAAATTTTATTTCCAAGGAATCTATACTAATCTAAAGGGCACAATAGTATTCTATATGGATGATGATCTTGCACTTTTACAGTGGGATTTGGCTATCTGAAATAATATTGACCAAGACCATGCATGGAATGGATTTTTATAATTTTTAAACATACAATTATATCCTCACACCATTACATAATAATAAATTTCTTCACTATTATGAAATTAAATCTATTTTGGACACAATATAAAGCTATGTTTATGAACATAGTTTGTTTTTCTCCAGATGTAGATACTAATGTGTCCCTGAAAGAACACATATTTGAGTGTGAAAAGTGATTAAAAATTAGTTTTCAAAAATATTTCCTTTCTATTACATATTATGTGTATATTGTAAATAATTCACAATAGTGGAAGGAGATTGTAATGTCTCTGATTTTTCCATGTATTATTTTGATATTATGTGGGAATTGTTTCGAGACTAGGCTCTGAGATAGCGTGCAGTTCTGAGGCCTGGTGAGCATGGAATAAGTGTATGAATTTAATTTAATAATTAAATTACACGCGCATGCAGTTTTCCTGAAAAAGTGGAATAACTCCGGAACAGTTGCTCAGATCAAAAATCTGGGGGCACCGTTGCATTCAGAATGGTGTTTTTACCATAGGCGAGGCCTAACATCAGCCGACACAAGTTGGTGGTGAAATCTGGTTTTTTTTTGACGCAACTATAATAAAATATTTAATTAAAATATTTTATTTAAATCCTTGTTATAGTGAAATCTGTTATCTTTTAAATAGAGATTTCACAGGGGCTTAGAGTTACAATTTCCATAACCCTGAATTCCCCTAGAGGCTCTGGAAGCTCTGGAGAGAACCTCCCAACGCGGCGATGATGATGTAGTGACCAGATCATCGCCGACGAACGCCGCAGATCAAGGTAGGATGTTTTCTTATGATTTTTCTTCCCCATTTTTGATTTCCACAACAAACGTGGACTAATCCACAAACAGATTAGCCAGCGGATCGATTGATCTTGCAGGATAGGATTTTGTGGGAATCGTGGGGATTTAATTCTTGGAATTGTTTTGGATTCATTCAACCTCCTAACAGTGACATACCAAGATCGACACGAACATTGACTGAGGTTCGTCCATCTCATTTTGTTGTGTTCTTATTCCCCAAATTCTTGCATTCTTCGCTACGTTCTACGCGTTCTTCACGAGGATATGAACAGAGGATCGTTGCGCACCCGTTGTGCGATGCAATGGTCCCAAATTGAAGACCGGGCATTGGTACGACCCTACGGAGGTGCGGCTACCGTGGCGACGGACGGATCGAAGCAGATTGGAAGAAATCGTTCTTCGAAAAATTTCCGCATGGGTGACCGAAATCGGATTTCGAAGACGATCGAAGTCCTGAAACCCACGGATTCGGCATCGTGACGTCAAGGTGACCCTTGATCTTGAGTTTTGCTACAAACAGACTAGAGAAATGCGATCTGGAAGATCGGCCGAAGCGCGAGGAAGAAGACGACGTTTCTGGAAATTTCCTTACTACATGCCGTGTAGTGTTGGCTACACGGTGTGTGTTCATCGGCAGACCACTTGACGTGTAATTCGGGAGTAAAAAGGCACAGGTAGGGTACACAGCCAAGGACATGCTGTGTATACCCCTCCCTGGCCAGATACACGGGATACCCCATGTACTGGTACATGGGCAGGCGACACGGACACGGGCAGAGACTGTGTACAGGCACATGGCCAGCGTACACAGAGCGAGCCCCAGGTGGTCGGACACGGCGTGTGATTCCTCTACATGCCGTGTAGTTACTTTCTATCCAACAAGCCAAATGATATGGTCCGTTTACACGGGCAGCACCCGGAGTCAGGAACACGACCTGTACTTTTCTACACGCCATGTAGTTGAGTTTCACACAGCCTGAACAGATGACACGGGCCGTTTACACGGGCAGTACCTAGGTTCAAGGAACACGACGTGTAACCATACTACACGCCATGCAATAAATTATTCAAGGATTGACCCATTTGTCTTCTGTGACTTGGACTAGTTTTCTTAGGGTTCGTACCCTTGGTCATTTCCCTGAAGGTTTTGGTATCATTTCATTTACACAGGAGTATGATCAATTCAGCAGAACATCGTGAATAGATTTGTTGGAATCCCCACTGTGAGACTTAGAGCCAGATCCTCTATTAATTTCTGGAGCCCTAGGTAGATTTCTTGTTATCGATGTGACCAAGTTTACCCGGGCGCCGATCCTCTGCTTAGCGGATTAGCTCGGAGTGAGTTGTCGGAATCACCCCGTGACATGGCTATGATACTCATCTAAGCATCATGTTATCAAAGTACTTGTGGAGTGTGTTCTCCTGGAATGAGTACTTCATATCTCTCTCTTCAGACCTAGGAGTGTGTTCTCCCAGTTGCATGCTTAGTGGAAACTTTGAGCTGGATCCTAGTGGCGGTATCGTGATGGTCGTTTGTTTATGAGTATATCTGGATATTCTTGTGATATGTTCTGTAGACATATACTGTGTAGATCTGACTGTATCTTTCCTTTGTGGTATTTTCCCTTGTTGTATTTCCTTTGTGGTTTCGGGGTGTCCTACTGGGTATTGTTATACTCACCCCTGCACGGGCTTTGGCCACACGTGTCATGTCTTGTGCAGATGAGCGAGCCTTTGATAGGATTCTAGGCGGGCCAGGACCAGATGGTACTCAGTGAGATCAGACAGGCTGAGGTGCGTCCCTATGGCTACAGACTGCAGTCCCATCACCTTTTTTTACAGGTTGGACTTTTTTTACAGACTCTATTTTGGTGGTATTGTACTTTTGGACCATGGTTTTACACTTGCTGTACTTTACATTCCTTTCGTACTCTGTTGGTTGGGTTTTAGTGTATGCATGCATCATTCCCATTTGTAGTTGTTTTTACTTTTCAGATTTGTGGGATTGGATATGCGTGTACATGTGTACAGGTTTATAGGCAATGCCTCCAATGTTAGTAGCATGCCCACTCGGTGCTAGTAAACAGCCCCTGGCCTATTGGAGGCGGGCTTGGGGAGTTGTGGCTCGGGCCCCACTGGGACGGGTCGTGACAAAGTGGTATCAGAGGTGGTCGGTTCTACCTTAGGACCGAGAGTCTGTGACTTGGTTTGGGGAGACAATGTTAAGTGTTTCGAGTTCGGCTTTCAGGCCAGGGACCCCAGTGTTTGTGCGGGTGGCCGACATATCCATACACCAGGGCTCTGATAACTTGCTTTTCGACTCAGAACATGAGAACATTAGTTGCAGGGGAAAATAATGGTACATGAATCATATAGGAATGGGTTGTGGTTCCCATGTACTTCTTGAGTCATCTCTCTAGATATACTCACTAACTGAGATACATATTGTTTCTTTACAGGATGCCTCCGCGACGCACACCCGCTAGGATCTAGCAGCCCGATCACAAGGTTGACCCCCTCAGTGATGAAGCTTCAATATAGGGACCGTATCCCCCAGTTTTACTGTTGGGTGGTGTTACAGTTATCCTGCCACCTGTGGATCAGTGTTTAGTGCCTATTGTACCAGTGGAGGAGGAGCACAGACTGAGCGCACTCCACGAGTTTCAGAGATAGAGTTTGATGAGCGCCCCGATCTTGAGATTTCCGAAGGAGGGTGTCGAGTACATAGTGTTCTATGACGCATCAATAAACAGGCTTGTTTGTGTCTTGATGAAAAGGAAAGAGGTGATTTCCATTGGCTCACATTAGTTGAGGCCACAAGAGCAGAACTACATGACCCATGATCTTGAGTTGTCAACGGTAGTCTTCACATTGAAGATGTGGTGACACTACCTGATGGGCGAGCAGTTTACCATCTACTATGATCACAAGAGTCTCAAATATATCATTTCTCAGAAGGATCTGAATTTCAGACAGAGGTTATGGCTTGAGTTCCTCTAGGGTTATGACTTTGAGATCGTTTATACACCCGGGAAGGGGAACGTAGTGGTAGATGCTCTCAGCAGGAAATCCAGTTCGCAGTTGCTGGATGAGGTGATGATGCAGCTGGAGTCATTACAGTTATCCTTCGTGGAAAGAGATGAGGGAGATTACCTTTAGTTGATGGTTGTTACCCCCACTCTTACAACAAGTCAGCAAAGCACAGCTCGAGGATGCTAGCTGTGAGGCTCTACGTGCTCAGGTATCCACAGGCGTTGATGCTGATGGATTTTCAGAAGGTGGGGAGAACGTTGTTCTTTTAAGAGGGCGTACTATAGTGCCAGTGACATTACGAGAGGAGGTTTTATGGGATTTCAATACATCTCCTTTGGCGGTGCATCCAGGCATGGAAAAGGTGTATCAGGATCTCCGACATCAGTTCTGGTGGCCAGGAATGAAGAAGAGTGTGGCAGAGATTGTTTGTAACATCACAGGTAAATAAAGAATAAATAATTTTCATATTTATTAATATTTACGAATTAAATATTAATTTTATTTTAAAGGGGTTGCTATGTTCGATAGCGTACCCGATACGCAACGATGAGTTTCTTTGAAACTTACGTAGCACACTAGTAATAAAATAATATTATTTTAAATGTTAGTTAACAAGTAGCCGTTGTACTGGAGGGAATGGATAGAAATAACTAAAATATGATTATATATGTTTTTAAATGTTTATACATTTACCCAATAAAAGATAAAGGCTTAAAATACGGAAAGAGTTCAATTTTAGGGCATATATACTCTAATTTTCACTAAAGGTTCACTTATCACCTTTTAATGGTGAACCGTCATTAAATATAGTTTTGATCACTCTTATACTTTATTTTGGACCAAATATAACTCTTCTTTAGAATCGGGACATCAAAATTTACTTTGTGTAAATTTTTGGTACCTTTCTGATAAAGTTCATTTTTTTATGAATAGTGTAAAATGTTGTATTTTAATTCAAAACCTCTTTTAATCTAAATTATTTATATGATTAGATTATTATTTTAATTGGTTTTAAATTGAAATTAGAAAATATTTTTACCAGTTAATCCAATGGTGGTCATTGGAATCAATTTCACTTTGAAATTGGACTTAAACTGGTGTCAATCTTTTGATACTTATTGTTTCACAAAAACACGCTATTTGTCATGACAGTGGGAATTAATTATTAAATTAATTAATTTGACTTATATGTTTTGAATTTTGTAAAATGGACTTCATTTTTGAATTCGGAATATCAAATATAGCTTCGGGTGAATTTTTGGTAATTTTCTGAAAAACTTCAATTTTTGATGAATAGTGAAACCACTAAGTGGTAATCAAGCAAACTGATTTTTCAGTTAAATGAAAGTTTACCACTAATGTGTATTGAATTTTGAAAATCCGACATACATGGTTGTCATTAAGAAGTAAAATGTGGTTCAATGAGATTAAAATAATTTTTTGGTGAATAGTAACTTTTTTTCATTAATCGCGATTAGAGGTAATTAGTGTAGTTTAATGTAAAAATGATATTATAAAAATGTGAAAACACCATGACACTTGTCCTACACCTATTGGGTGAGTCATGGCCGACCGAGACAAGCCATGGGCCAACTTGGGGACCCCATGGAGCCACTTTAGTTGGAAAATGACATTAATATATTTTTATTTAATGTTAAAGTGAAAATGATACTAACATAAATTGTTTTACTAAAATAATTTTTGAGTGGGTTTATACAAGTCCAAATTTTTATTATAAATAGTCATTGGAAAGCTAAAAAGATTTCCTACATCATAGTATTTTTTTTATAATTTTTAGACATTATATAAATTAAATTAGTTATGACATAATAATGATGCAGCGATGACATCATTATTTGACGATTGAAATAAAATGGAAAGATAATGAAAAATCTAAAACCTACACATGTCCAAAACCAATTGGATGAGTGGATTTCGAACCCTTATCACCTTAGCCACTAATTATATCAATGTGGGACCTTTTAAAACCGAAACACATTTTCAAATAAAGTAATATTTCTTTACTTTCCAAAAGTGCCCCTCCTCTCCTCTTATAAAAGGCCCCCACCTCTACCTCATTTCACACACTCCTCAAGCCTTTGACTCAGCCAAACCCTGCCCAATTACCTTCTACACATCCCTCTCCTCATCCTAGAGGATTCCCTTTGGGCAGAATCCTTTCAAAGGAAGCCTTTAGGCTCAAATCAAAAGGGAGTTACACTTTTAAAGGTAATTCATTCTCTCTTGTTCATTTGTTTTATTTTGCTTCTCCAACCCTCTAAACTCTTTTTATTTACTTATTTTGTAACAACACCAGTATCTTCAATATACTAGGATATTGTTATAATATTTATTTGAGCTACACTCTCACACAACTATATCAAATGGTTAAAGAACATACGGTTTCCGTGGATGGCGAAATTCTGCCTCCCGAAACGATGATTGTTCAATACTCATTTAACACATTCAAGGGTGGCCATTATGATGTCACTATTTTTATATATGATATATAATATGTTTATGTTTTCTTTAAGCTTCTGTATTTTTCATTTTTGTCATACCTTTATGGTTTCCATTATGGGTAAACACGATATCTTCATTTAAGGAAGTGCGGACTACCGCCCCCTAAAAGTGATGTGATTCGTTAATGCCATATGTGGGACGTGTAAAAGATGGATTTAAAGTTATTATATATGATGTTATACTGGAATTATAATATACCTCTATATCATTATTATTCCATTAAATTATGAGATAGAAATGAAAGTAGCGTTCATGCGTACGTACGGCTTACCGTCTCCATGAACGGTGCATTTCATTTCTTATACCCAAATGTAATGTACTATTAAAATTACATGTATATAATGTATATATATAATTAATGATATATCTAAATTATTAATATAATTCTGGAATTAAAATATACATACCTCTCATTTAGTTTTAATTCCACTAATATGACAAAGAAATGAAAGTAGCGTTCATGCGTACGTACGGCTTACCGTCTCCATGAACGGTGCATTTCATTTCTTACCTCTAAATGATTATGTAAGATTATAAATACATGTATATGCTGGATATATATGATACATATTATATCCAAATCGGGAATTTCATTATGGATATAAAGAACTTTTGACCACATGAACAACATGTAATTGTAAGAAGTCAACTTTTGACTTAAGAACCAAATATTGACAAAACATACATCATTAACTTAAATGGTTACATAATGTTTATAACATGGAAATAAGTGATATAAAAAGAATAATGAACTTTAAAAAGGTTCTTAATCAAGTATAAATTAACTCAAGTTTATTATTCAGGACGTTAAAGAACGATCGAGTCAAGTCGGACCCAAGGTAAGGGACTTCGTCTCAATCTCCTTTCATTGAGGAATATTTCGTTTTATACACAACTTTCTTTTATATGGTGTATAAACTCCTTTGACTTTTACTTTTATACAAAAGGAATCTTTTTCTACGAAGCGTTTTACTAAATGACAAAAACGAATGTTTTTTTTACGTACGCGGTGACAACGACTTTTTCCGCCGCCGCGAGTATTATTTGGTCTTTGGCTTTCTCAACAAGCCGTAATGTTTTAGAATAAAATATATACCATATACTATTTTATGTATTTTGGTATTGAAAATGGTTTTGAAAAAGGATTCTATTATGTAATATATTTATGATATATTGTGATTGAAATGTGGAAATGTTATCATGCCTTTATATTGGTTTTATGTTTTATGATTTTATATTGGTACTTGGACATTTTAACGAGTGGTTACGTTATAAACCATATGACGGGTGGTGCCGTGAATACCAGGACGGGTGATTACGTTATAACCTCCAATGCATTGGGTATGGAAGTCGTCCGTATGGCTATTCCATTAAGTATGTATGGAAATTGGCCGTATGGCTATTCCATTAAGTGATATGTGTGGAAGTCGACCGTATGGTTATTCCACTTAAGTATGTTTATGTCCCAAGTCACCTTTATATATGTTATGTGTTCTTTATATGGGTTTTATGGTAATTCTTTGGTTACAAAAAGGTAAGTAATGATACTTTATTCAGTGAAGAGTTTTTATTACTTCGTAAAGGTGAAAAGTATTACTTTGATAAAGTATACATGGTTTACTTGATGTTTGAAAAACTAACAGTTTTCATTCTTTTTGTATCCCTTACTGAGCTTTTTATGCTCACCCCAAGTTTTTCGAAATGTTTTTCACAGGACTTAAAGTGGAATAAGGTCAAGGATGGGATCAAGGGAATTTCATGCTATCTAAAACATGGAATCTAGACATCTTTCTTTTTAATAGTTTTTATTTTATGGAGACTTAGTAGAAGTGTCTACTTTGTAATCTTTTAAGATGTAATAGTTATGTTCTAATTCTCTAAAACTCTAAACCTGAAAAGATCCTCAATGTGAATTATTCATTTAATTCAATATTAGGTAAGGTTTAAGGCTGGGGCCTTATAGTTGGTATCAAAGGACGGTTTAGACAAATTTAGGAGTTAGAAAAGTGTTAAATTATAATATGATTGAAATGATATAGCATTTACGGATTACCATGTTGCTTCGCCTAAGATATTTCTGTGTTCAGAATGGTTTTCTGCAGAGGAAACAAAGCAGCTATGTTGGGACGACATCAGGAGGAAGATAACCTTCCAAATCAGCAACCTGAGATGGTTGGAATCGGAACTGAACAGTTTGTTGCAGTGATGGCACAGTTGACTCAGGCTATAAATGGTGGTGGTATCCATGCACAAGATCAGCTAGATCAACCGCAGAGGAACATGTCAGTGGTGGAAAATCTCATGAGGCAACATCCCCCATCATTCAGAGGATCATCTGACCCTGTGCAAGCTGAAGGGTGGATTAAAGCACTGGAGAAGATTTTTGACATCATGGGGTGTTCAGAACCTCAAAAGGTTAGTCTTGCTGTTTACCGTTTTGAAGGTGAATCTGATCAGTGGTGGTCGATGGTGAAAAATATAAGGGATAGTGATGAGATTGAGGATCTTCACGGGGACGAATTCAAAGGTATGTTTCTTGAGAAATATTTTCCTAAGGTGGTTCATCTTAGGATGGAAAAACAGTTCCTAGAATTGAGGCAGGAGGATGATTCAGTGGCTACTTATGAATAAAAGTTCACTCGATTGGAAAGGTATGCTCCAAACTTCATACGAGATCTTGATAGTAAAATAAACCGTTTTTACTCAGGGTTAAAGCCAAAGTATCGAAGGGCTTTAGCTTCTCGTGAATTCAAAAGTTATGAAAAACTTGTTCGATGTGCGGAGAAGGTAGAAATGGAGTTTGCCGATGATCAGGTGTTCTATGACAAACAACAGAATAAGAGGTCTAGTTGGCAGGCAAAGGGGAAGAATTCATCAAAGAAGCAAGGAGGTAAGAAAACCAAATATCCATCCTGTGAGAAGTGTGGTAAAATGCATCCTGGAGAATGTTTATCCAAGTCTGGTAAGTGCTTTCGGTGTGGTAAGTCTGGTCATATTGCTCGTAACTGTAAGGAAGATGATCAAGTAGGAAATGAAAAGCCAACGGTAAGATGTTTTAAGTGTAATGAAATGGGTCATTATGCAGACGAGTGTCCGACAAGGAGCTTGAGTGATGGGAAGCAGTTAGACTACAAGAAAAAAGGGGTGGAGAAATTCTTTGCAACAACTTCAGCAGATGTTGGGCCATCGAATGAAGTGGTATCATCTCCAGGGAGCTCAGTATTTTTCGAAGATTGACTTGAGGTCGGGGTACCATCAGTTGAAAGTAAAAGAATCAGACGTTCCGAAGACTGCGTTCTGTACTAGATATGGCCATTATGAATTTGTAGTTATGCCTTTTGGGTTATCCAATGCACCTGCTGTATTCATGGACCTTATGAATAAAATTTTCCATGAGTTCTTGGATAAGTTTGTGTTTGTGTTTTGAGGTTTGTGAAGAGGTTATGTGTGCCTTGTGATTCACAGTTGAAGAATGAGTTGTTTTTTCATCCTGGAAGTACTAAGATGTACAGAGGTCTTCGGGAGTATTACTGGTGGGATGAAATGAAAAGAGACATTGCTAGTTTTACTGTGTAGTGTTTGACATGTCAAAAGGTTAAAGCAGAGCAGCAGTTACCGAAAGGGATGCTTCAGCCTTTACCAGTGCCAGAGTGGAAATGGGAAAACATATCCATGGACTTTGTTGTGGGATTACCGAGGACATCTCGAGGTAATAATGCAATCTGGGTTATTGTTGATCTCTAGACCAAATCTGCTCATTTCCTTTCTATACGAGATAATTTCTCTCTAGATCAACTTTCCCGTTTGTATCTTAAAGAGATAGTTAGGTTACATGGAGTTCCTCTCTCCATTGTATCGGATCATGATCCCAGGTTTACTTCTAACTTTTGGAAAGGCCTTCAGAAGTCGTTGGGTACTGAATTAAATTTTAGTACAGATTTTTATTCTCAATCAGATGGGCAGTCAGAACGAACAATTCAGACCTTGGAGGATATGCTACGAGCTTGTTCTATGGATTATCAGGGAAGTTGGGACCATCATCTTTCTATGGTTTAGTTTTCTTATAATAACAGTTTTCATTCCAGTATACAGATGGCACCATTTGAGGCATTATATGGGAAGCGGTGTCGATCTCCAGCATTTTGGGATGAAGCAGGTGAAAGGAAGCTGATGGGACCAGAATTGGTAGAAGAGATGGCAGAAAAAGTTCAGTTGATTCAGAAGCACATGATAACAGCTCAGAGCAGGCAGAAGAGTTATGAGGATAACCGGAGGAAGGATCTATCTTTCGAGGTAGGTGAACATGTTTTTCTCAAGGTTTCTCCTTGGAAAAGTGTGATGAGATTTGGTAAGAAAGGAAAGATGAGTCCATGGTTGGTTGGACCATACGAAATTCTGGAAAGAGTTGGATCAGTTGCATACCGAGTGGCTTTACCTCCGAGTTTATCTCAGGTACACAATGTTTTTCATGTTTCAATGTTGAGAAAGTATATGCCAGATCCATCTCATGTTTTGAGTCCAGAGGTAGTTCAGTTGGAAGAGAACCTATCTTATGAGGAACAACCGGTCAAGATTCTTGACCACAGGGAGCAAGTGTTACGGAATAAGGTGATTCATCAGGTAAAGGTTTTGTGGAAAACCCATGTGATTTAAGAGGCAACGTGGGAATCTGAAAATGCTATGAGGGATAAATATCCCCACTTATTTTGATAAGTGAATAAAATTGCGAGGACGCAATTCCCAAAAGGGGGGAAGGATGTAACATCCCAGGTAAATAAAGAATAAAGAATTTTCATATTTATTAATATTTACGAATTAAATATTAATTTTATTTTAAAGGGGTTGCTATGTTCGATTGCGTACCCGATACGCAACGATGAGTTTCTTTGAAACTTACGTAGCACACTAGTAATAAAATAATATTATTTTAAATTTTAGTTAACAAGTAGCCATTTTACTGGCGGGAATGGATAGAAATAACTAAAATATGATTAGATATGTTTTTAAATGTTTATACATTTACCCAATAAATGATAAAGGCTTAAAATACGGAAAGAGTTAAATTTTAGGGCATATATACTCTAATTTTCACTAAAGGTTCACTTATCACCTTTTAATGGTGAACCATCATTAAATATAGTTTTGATCACTATTATACATTATTTTGGACCAAATATAACTCTTCTTTAGAATCGGGACATCAAAATTTACTTTGTGTAAATTTTTGGTACCTTTCTGATAAAGTTCATTTTTTTATGAATAGTGTAAAATGTTGTATTTTAATTCAAAACCACTTTTTAATCTAAATTATTTATATGATTAGATTATTATTTTAATTTGTTTTATAGTGAAATTAGAAAATATTTTTACCAGTTAATCCAATGGTGGTCATTGGAATCAATTTCACTTTGAAATTGGACTTAAACTGGTGTCAATCTTTTGATACTTATTGTTTCACAAAAACACGCTATTTGTCATGACAGTGGGAATTAATTATTAAATTAATTAATTTGACTTATATGTTTTGAATTTTGTAAAATGGACTTCATTTTTGAATTCGGAATATCAAATATAGCTTAGGGTGAATTTTTGGTAATTTTCTGAAAAACTTCAATTTTTGATGAATAGTGAAACCACTAAGTGGTAATCAAGCAAACTGATTTTTCAGTTAAATGAAAGTTTACCACTAATGTGTATTGAATTTTGAAAATCCGACATACATGGTTGTCATTAAGAAGTAAAATGTGGTTCAATGAGATTAAAATAATTTTTTGGTGAATAGTAACTTTTTTTCATTAATCGCGATTAGAGGTAATTAGTGTAGTTTAATGTAAAAATGATATTATAAAAATGTGAAAACACCGTGAAACGTTTCCTACACCTATTGGGTGAGTCATGGCCGACCAATAAAATCCATGGGCCAACTTGGGGACCCCATGGAGCCACTTTAGTTGGAAAATGACATTAATATATTTTTATTTAATGTTAAAGTGAAAATGACACTAACATAAATTGTTTTACTAAAATAATTTTCGAGTGGGGTTATACAAGTCCAAATTTTGATTATAAATAGTCATTGGAAAGATAAAAAGATTTCCTACATCATAGTAGTTTTTTTATAATTTTTAGACATTAAATAAATTAAATTATTTATGCCATAATAATGATGCAGTGATGACATCATTATTTGACGATTTAAATAAAATGGAAAGATAATGAAACATCTAAAGCATAAACATGTCCAAAACCAATTGGATGAGTGGATTTCGAACCCTTATCACCTTATACAAGAATTATATCAATGTGGGACCTTTTAAAACCGAATCACATTTTCAAATAAAGTAATATTTCTTTACTTTCCAAAAGTGCCCCTCCTCTCCTCTTATAAAAGGCCCCCACCTATACCTCATTTCACACACTCCTCAAGCCTTTGGCTCAGCCAACCCCTGCCCAATTACTCTCTCCACATCCCTCTCCGCATCCTATAGGATTCCCTTTGGGCAGAATCCTTTCAAAGGAAGCCTTTAGGATCAAATCAAAAGGGAGTTACACTTTTAAAGGTAATTCATTCTCTCTTGTTCATTTGTTTTATTTTGCTTCTCCAACCCTCTAAACTATTTTTATTTACTTATTTTGTAACAAAAACAGTATCTTCAATATACTAGGATATTGTTATAATATTTATTTGAGATACACTCTCACACAACTACATCAAATGGTTAAAGAACATACGGTTTCCGTGGATGGCGAAATTCTGCCTCCCGAAACGATGATTGTTCAATACTCATTTAACACCTTCAAGGGTGGCCATTATGATGTCACTATTTTTATATATGATATATAATATGTTTATGTTTTCTTTAAGCTTCTGTATTTTTCATTTTTGTCATACCTTTATGGTTTCCATTATGGGTAAACACGATATCTTCATTTAAGGAAGTGCGGACTACCGCCCCCTAAAAGTGATGTGATTCGTTAATGCCATATGTGGGACATGTAAAGGATGGATTTAAAGTTATTATATATGATGTTATACTGGAATTATAATATACCTCTATGTCATTATTATTCCATTAAAGTATGAGATAGAAATGAAAGTAGCGTTCATGCGTACGTACGGCTTGCCGTCTCCATGAACGGTGCATTTCATTTCTTATCCCCAAATGTAATGTACTATTAAAATTACATGTATATAATGTATATATATAATTAATGATATATCTAAATGATGAATATAATTCTGGAATTAAAATATACATACCTCTCATTTAGTTTTAATTCCACTAATATGACAAAGAAATGAAAGTAGCGTTCATGCGTACGTACGGCTTACCGTCTCCATGAACGGTGCATTTCATTTCTTACCTCTAAATGATTATGTAATATTATAAATACATGTATATGCTGGATATATATGATACATATTATATCCAAATCAGGAATTTCATTCTGGATATAAAGAACTTTTGACCACATGAACAACATGTAATTGTAAGAAGTCAACTTTCGACTTAAGAACCAAATATTGAAAAAACACACATCATTAACTTAAATGGTTACATAATGTTTATAACATGGCAATAAGTGATATAAAAAGAATAATGAACTTTAAAAAGGTTCTTAATCAAGTATAAATTAACTCAAGTTTATTATTCAGGACGTTAAAGAACGATCGAGTCAAGTCGGACCCAAGGTAAGGGACTTCGTCTCAATCTCCTTTCATTGAGGCATATTTCGTTTTATACACAACTTTCTTTTATATGGTGTATAAAATCCTTTGACTTTTACTTTTATACAAAAGGAATCTTTTTCTACGAAGCGTTTTACTAAATGACAAAAAGGAATGTTTTTTTTACGTACGCGGTGACAACGACTTTTTCCGCCGCCGCGAGTATTATTTGGTCTTTGGCTTTCTCAACAAGCCGTAATGTTTTAGAATAAAATATATACCATATACTCTTTTATGTATTTTGGTATTGAAAATGGTTTTGAAAAAGGATTCTATTATGTCAATATATTTATGATATATTGTGATTGAAATGTGGAAATGTTATCATGCCTTTATATTGGTTTTATGTTTTATGATTTTATATTGGTACTTGGACATTTTAACGGGTGGTTACGTTATAAACCATATGACGGGTGGTGCCGTGAATACCAGGATGGGTGGTTACGTTATAACCTCCAATGCATTGGGTATGGAAGTCGGCCGTATGGCTATTCCATTAAGTATGTATGGAAATTGGCCGTATGTCTATTCCATTAAGTGATATGTGTGGAAGTCGACCGTATGGTTATTCCACTTAAGTATGTTTATGTCCCAAGTTACCTTTATATATGTTATGTGTTCTTTATATGGGTTTTATGGTAATTCTTTGGTTACAAAAAGGTAAGTAATGATACTTTATTCAGTGAAGAGTTTTTATTACTTCATAAAGGTGAAAAGTATTACTTTGATAAAGTATACATGGTTTACTTGATGTTTGAAAAACTAACAGTTTTCATTCTTTTTGTATCCCTTACTGAGCTTTTTATGCTCACCCCAAGTTTTTCGAAATGTTTTTCACAGGACTTAAAGTGGAATAAGGTCAAGGATGGGATCAAGGGAATTTCATGCTATCTAAAACATGGAATCTAGACATCTTTCTTTTTAAGAGTTTTTATTTTATGGAGACTTAGTTGAAGTGTCTACTTTGTAATCTTTTACGATGTAATAGTTATGTTCTAATTCTCTAAAACTCTAAACCTGAAAAGATCCTCAATGCGAATTATTCATTTAATTCAATATTAAGTAAGGTTTAAGGCTGGGGCCTTACATTGTTTCCCGGTGCCTTACTTGTCAGCAAGTAAAGGTTGAGCACCAGGTGCCACCAGGTTTGACTCAGCCCCTTGATGTGCCAGAGTGGAAGTGGGAGAGAATATCCATGGACTACGTGACAGGTTTACCACGTATGTCCAGGGGACACGAAGCCATCTGGGTGATCATTGATCGACTCACCATGCCGGCCCACAACCTAGCCATACGGGAGCAGAGTTCAGTAGAGATATTGGGACACCTCTATGTGAAGGAAATGGTTTGAATTCATGGATTTACATCTAAAATCTTCTCAGATCATGATGCTCGTTTCACATCCTCGTTGTGGAAGGGATTGCGGGAAGCTTTTGGGACTCAGTTACGCTTGATCACAGCATTTTATCCCCAGACAGATGGTCAGACAGAGTGGACTATCCAGGTCTTGGAGGATGTGCTTCGAGCTTAATACTTGACTTTGGTCGTAGCTGGGAGGATCACCTACCATTGTTGTAATTTTCTTATAACAACAGTTATCATTCCACTGTTGGTAAGGAACCATTCGAGGCTCTGTATGGGCGACCTTGCAGGTCACCGCTTTGCTGGACTGACCCAGGAGAGTCATCACTTATGGGCCTAGAGATGGTGAGAGCTACTACAGATAAGGTGTAGGTCATCCAGGAGTGGATGAAGACTGCACAAATTCGGAAAAAGTCTTATTCCTACAGGTGTCGGAGGCCCTTGGAGTTCGAGGAGGGAGACCATGTGTTCCTTCGGGTCTCACCTCGATGGGGATTGCAGAGATTTGGCTGAGGCGGAAAGAGATATTCAAGGTTTTTCGGACCTTTTTAGATTCTCAGTAGAGTTGGTGAGGTGGTGAATCACTTGACTCTACCTCCTCAGATGGACCGGGTACAGAACGTCTTCCATGTGTTGCAACTATGGAGGTACGTGCATGATCCAACGCACGTCATCGACTAGGGCGAGCTGGAAATCGATGATGGAGCGACCTTTTCTGTGTACCCATTGGAGATCGAGGATTGATAGGAGAATATTTTTCATGGATGATTTATTCCATTGGTGCGTGTCTGGTGGTAGCACGGGAATCTCCAGGAGAGCATGTGGGAGCGGGAGGCTCAAATTCGTGTGCAGTACCCACATCTTTTTGAGTAGCCCTTGTTTTGGATTTTCAGGGACGTAAAATCCCTAAGGTGGGTGTGATGTTATGTCTCGAATTTTTCCATGTATTATTTTGATATTATATGGGAATACTTTCAAGATCAGGCTCTGAGACGTCGTGCAGTTCCGAGGCCCGGTGAGCCCATAACAAGTGTATGAATTTAATTTAATAATTAAATTATGGGCGCGTGCGGTTTTCCTGAAAAAGTGTAATAACTCCAGAACGGGTGCTCGGATTAGAAATCCAATGGCACCGTTGCGTTCAGACCATTGTTTTTTACATTAGGTGAGGCCTAACAGTGGCTGGAATAGGTCGGTGGTGAAATATGGTTTTTTGGACACACCCGTAATAAAATATTTAATCAAAATATTTTATTTAAATCCTTGTTATAGTGAAATATCTTATATTTTAAATGGAGATTTCGTAGGGGATCAAGGTTACGATTTCCATAACCTTGAATTCTCCAAGAGTCTCTAGAGGTTCTGGAGAAAACCTCTCAATGTGGCGACGATGACGCAGCGACCAGATCATCACCGATGAACACAGCGAATGCAGGTAGGATGTTTTGCTTATGATTTTTCTTCACAGTTTTTTATTTCCACAATGAACATGGACTAATCCACAAACAGATCAGCCACGGATCGATCGTTATTGCAGGATGGGATTTTGTGGGAATCGTGGGGATTTAATTCTTGGAATTGTTTTGGTTTCATTAAACCTTCTAATGGTGACAGACCAAGATCAACACGAACATCGATCGAGGTTTGTCCATCTCATTTTGTTGTCTTCTTCTTCCCCAAATTCTCGTGTTATTCACTACGTTATATGCGTTCTTCCTAAGAATATGAACGAAGGATTGTTGCGCACCCATTGTGCAATGAAACAGTCCCAAATTGAAGATATGGTGTCGGTACGGCCCTATGACGGTGTGGCTGTAGTGCTGACGAACGGATCAGAGCGGATTGAATGAAATTGTTCTTCGAACGATTTCTGCACGGGTGACCGGAATCATATTTTAGAGCTGGTCGAAGACCCAAAACCCACAGATTCGGCATCGAGAAGTCGAGGCGACCCTTGATCTTGAGTTTCACTACAAACGGACCAGAGAAACGTGATTCAGATGATCGGCCAAAGCGCGAGGAAGAAGATGACATTTCTAGAAATTTCCTGACTACACGCCATGTAGTATGGGCTACATGGCGTGTGTTCATCGGTGGTCCACCTGTTGTGTAATTCGGGAGTACATGGTCATGGGAAGGGTACATGGACAAGGACACTCCATGTATACCCCTCCCCGGCCAGACCCGGCTAGATACACAGGATACCCCGTGTACTGGTACACGGGCAAGCGACACAAACACGGGCAGAGACCGTGTACGGGCACACAGCCAGCGTACACGGAGCCATCCCTAGGTGATCGGACATGGAGTGTGATTCCTCTAAACACCGTGTAGTTAATTTCTATCCAAAAAGATGAAAGACATGTGCTGTTTACACGGGCATCACCCGGAGTCAGGAACATGGCGTGTACTTTTTTACACGCCATGTAGTTGAGTTTTACACAGCCTGAACGGAAGACACGGTCCGTTTACACGGGCAGTACCTGGGGTCAAGGAACATGACATGTAACCATACTACACTCCGTGTAATTAATTCTTCAAGGCTTGAGCCACTTTTCTTATGTGACTTGGACTAGTTTTCTTAGGTTTCATACCCTTGGTCTTTTCCCCGAAGGTTCTTGTATCATTTACTTTACACAGGAGTATGATCACTTCAGCAGAACATCCTGAATAGAGTTGTTGGAATCCCCTATGTGAGACTTAGATCAGGATCCTCTATTAATTTATGGAACCCTAGGTAGAGTTCTTGGTATCGATGTGACCAACTTAACCCGGGTGCCGATCCTCTTCTTAGCGGATTAGCTCAGACCGATTTGTCGGAATCACCCCGTGACTTGGCTGTGATCCTCATCTGAGCATCATGTTCTAAAAGTACTTGTGGAGTGTGTTCTCCCGGAATGAGTTCTTCGTATCTCTCTCTTTAGACCTAGGAGTGTGTTCTCCCAGTTGCATGCTTAGTGGAAATCTTCGAGATGGATCCTAGTGGGGGTATCGTGATGGTCATTTGTGTATGAGTATATTTGGATATTCTTGTGATCTGTTCTGTAGACATATATTGTGTGGAGCTGACTGTATCTTTCCTTTGTCATATTTTACCTTGTTGTATTTCCTTTGTGGTTTCGGGGTTTCCTACTAGGTATTGTTATACTCACCCCTACATGGGCTTTGCCCGCACATGTCATGCCTTGTGTATACGAGCGAGCCTTTGACAGGATTCTAGGTGGACCAGGACCGGATGGTACTTAGTGAGATCAAACAAGCTAAGGTGCGTCCCTACGACTATAGACTGTAGTCCCAACACCTTTCTTTTCAGGGTGGACTTTGTTACGGATTCTCTTTTGGTCATTTTGTACTTTTATCCTAGGGTTTTAAACTTTCTGTACTTTACATTCCTTTCATACTCTGTTGGTTGGGTTTTAGTGTATGCATGCATCTTTCCCATTTTTAGTAGTTTTTACTTTTGAGATTTGTGGGATTGGAGATGTGTGTGTGTGTGTACAAGTTTATAGGCAATGCCTCCCATGTTAGTAGCATGCCTACTCGGTGCTAGTCACCAACCCCTGGCCTATTGGAGGCGGGCTTGGGGAGTTACAGCTCGGGACCCACTGGGATGGGTCTTGACGGAGATCATAAATCAAATATAACTCAAGGAACTACACATTTCTATACTAGAATAGGTGGGAACTCAATTGATAGAAAACAATGGAATAGGAACACCAAACTCAATGTTGGTAGAGCATCTCATACATAGATCACATGGTTAGTTCAATTTCCTCCAAACCCCAGTATCAAGCCTAGATATTTTCAATATGATTTATTTTCTCATATAAAGCGAGATTGTATGGAACCACATTTAGAATGTCACAATTTTAATAAGATAGGAAATTTCCAGTGCAAGTTTAATGATGCTATAAGTCCATTTCTATAAACACATCTAATTTGTCTTAGAAATATTATTCTTCAAAAGGAGGATCCTGTCAGGATAGATATTTTCCTCAGAACTGAGTGAACCAAGGATATTCCAAGAACACCCCAACTTCACATACAATGCAACCAATGTAGGGGAGAAAAGAACATAGTGGAGTGATAAAGGAATTGTATGGTGTTTGGAAAATGTTCATAAAAGTTTAATTAGATCCTTTAACTGTATATGGAACCATTACACTTAAATCTACCCTTATTTATGTTCGAATTAATACTTATGATTCCACTATTTTATTTCTTCATGTATCATTGATCAAATAAGACTTCATATTGATGTGATTCCACACATGATGAGTTTCCACACACCTCTTAGGTAGTGAGTGTGATGGAGATTTAAATATGAACCTTGTTCTATAACAATCAATGATGTCTATATTTTTTTTATACATTTCTATTTTGGGCATGGATATCCCCAACATAATCCCAGGAATGGATTGGTTAGTTTTATACTAGGTTCATGTCAATTTATATGTAATATCAGTAATGTTTACCTCTTTTTATGGGATGGTATAAATCTTAAATGGATGTAGGATGTAAAAGTTCTAAATATAGTACAATTATCACGAATGGTTGTAGGTATTTCTTACCAATTGGATTCATTAATTACCAAACATTATATTAATGAAAATTTACCTTCTTATAATTATTTCATATTGTATAAATCACATTAAATCACAAAAATAATACAAAAAAACATTATAAATGTTGAATAAATGAAATAAGAAGATTTTTCTGAAATTAAGGAACCAATACTAGTGGAAATGTAACTTGATCTTTTGGAATAGTAATGTGACCCTTATGAATAGTAAACCAAACAATATAATAGTAAACTCACCAATAAAAGTATAAATAAAATTTATGTATCTTATAAATGAAAATACGATACATTTATATCAAGGTATAATTAAATAAATATTTTAAAAATGATAAATTTGACATCAATATTTTTATGAAACATAAATGTTTATTTACAAATTTAAAATTAATATAATTATTCAATAGAAAATGCATTCATAAATTTTTATATTATTTTCTTATGATTATAAGATAATTTTATGACACCTTAATTAATTTTTCAAAGTTTTATAAAATCAATTATAATTTTTAAATTGGTATTTTTTTTATTAAATGATGATTTAAATTAAAAACTAAAATTATCATATTTAGAATATTATTTTAATAAAAAGGATTTAATTAAAGAATTATAAAAATCAAAAAATGGATAGGGTGATTTTTTTTGTATTTTTCTAAAATTGTTGATTTTTTGTGAATATTGAAATACAATAATTTATGGTATAAGATAATGACATGAATTATTGGGTCATAGATGATGTTTCGATGATGTAAGAACCATTGTTTTGAACTTACATGAACTATTTAATGTACATAGTCATAAAAATACACATAATGCAAAGTATTGGGAGAAAATTATAAACAAATGAATAAAATAATTCAAAAACACCCCTCTCCCCCACTATAAATACCAACCCTCTCCACCATTATAAATACCACCCCTCACCAACTTTTATAATATCACATGTTAAGCCTTGAATCTTGTCCAATTTCTACTAGATACTCTTACAAAGACTCTTCCACACATCTAATATGTTTTGATCTCAAAAATACCAAAACCAATTTCCTCAAGGATTTTTTCAAGGGGAAAAATTCAAGAGGTAAAATCCTCTTTCACAATATTTAATTTCTTTTCACTTTCATTTATTTTCTTATACGCGAATCACCTCCACTTTAAAAACATTTATAATAACTCTAGTATCATATATATTCTAGAATTTTATTTTGTTAATGTAAAATCCATCATCAATTCTCTTATCCTATTCTTTTTATTCTAAAAATGAAAATATCGTTCTTGAGGTGATGATTAATCACCTTCAAGGATGAATTTTTTTTTATTTTTATTTATTTATTTCATGGATGGACATAAAATTATTACATGTTTTTTAATTTATTTAATATTTATGTTATAACTATTATTATGTTCTATAACTAAATTTTTACACAATAATAAATAATGAAAGAAACCTAGTTTTTGATGATCGAAAAACTGCAAAAATAATGTTCAATATTATCACTCGAGTATTATCTAATGATTCATTCTCACCCCCAATAAAAAATTACTTATATAACCATTTAATATTATGTAATTTCATTAATAACATAAAATTTCAATTCTATTAAACTATTCTCATTTTACATAAATTTTCCATACATGTATACAAATAAGTAAACCAATCATCAAAACCAAGGAAATGAATGCCCCCAAACGATAAAATTATATATTATAACCAATAAAAAAAGACATAAATGAACATAATAAAATTATACGATATCAAATACATTTATTAATGGTTCTTAATTAATTAATTAATTTATTCAATTTCATTATCCAAGACATTAAGATCAAGAGAAGAACACTATTGAACATAATGTAAGGGATTCTTTCCGAACCTCAATTTTTTCCTTCGGGTTACATTTTATCTCTCATTAACCCAATGTAATTATTATTTATTTTTATATAATTCTTATGAAATCTATCTATATGTTCCAAAATTATGTATTGAGATCATTTCATCATTATTCTATAAGGATATACCTGATTTAAAAAGATCACATCTCAAATCTTCCCAATAACTAAGCCCGATTAAAGGGAACTTCCTGATTTGCTGCCCATTTTTAGGTTTAATCCATAATCTATTTTAAGACACTGTTACTTTTAATTAAATCACTCATTTCATCAAGAAAAACTATCTTGGTTTGATTTTAAGTTTAATGAAAATAGATATGATTTTTCTACTTAAAATTCTCTTTAGTATTTTCCTTAAACCACATTAAAATGTGTCATTTATAATCTATCTTAAACTCTATTTTTACATGTTTCACTTAATTTTGACATAAACCATCATTATATATTTCTATTTTACCTTATTAATGTCCAAATATGATTTAAATTCATTATTTCATGGACACTATTGTCATATTATTTTTTTGTTATGCCTTTTGACGTGATTATGATACCCAATTATTTCTATGGGTAAACCTTATGATTTATTATTCACATGTAACACATATGCATTAAAATGATATGATTGGTGCACCCATATATCATTCCAATGCATTTGGGTAATGTTTAGTTACATTATATTTCATGTTGGGATGGGGAGTGAACTCGATTCCTTTACGAGAATTTGTGTCCCATGTGAAATTGTATTGGCAGTTATCCTCGACTCAAGATTATGTCATGTTGTGTGTTGTTTACACATTATTATAATTCCATGATTACATGTACCAATGCTGTACATATTGTGATTCCTTTTCTTTATTCATCTTCTATTACTTTTTATGTCATCATGTTATTCCTTCTAACCTATGTGCTTTGCTTTACTCTAATGTTTATACCCTTACATGGATTTTTTAGATCATCCATTTTGTTCATGTATTCCTCAAGTTATCCTATAAAGATTTAGGATCTTAATGTATGTTATGATATCTTTATATATTATTTAAATATTTATTTTATTCTATTTCCATGTTTTCTATTTTATTCACCTAATCATTCAAAGATACTTGAATTTATGATCCTTGGCTTGTAATTTAATGTTTAATTATGCTTAAAATCATGTAATAATATGTGTAAAAGGAAAGTGTCACAATAGTTTGTATCAGATCAAGGTATTGTTATTTTTCAAGATTAGGACTAGATCTCATTAGTAAGAACACTTGGGATAATTCTATCACCATGGATAACCAATATTGAAACATAGTGTATCACATGATTGGCTATAATTTCCATTTACAAGTTTATCAATATATTTTCAAAGATTCCTTTTATTATGATTTTAAGCTAAGTATTCAAGACCTATAATTATAAATTACTTTTTTATGTTAATGGATAGAAATATAAGAACCACTTTCATTAATCAATGTGATATACAATGTGATGATTTCCCTAATGATATTCAAAATACGATTGGAACATTGCTCAAAACCTTATGATAGTACCTGGTCAACTAGATAAAGTTTTGAATAATATCTTGAATCACATGAAATTACATACTTTTACTAAGAAAGAGAAAGTTTCAGTTGAATCATTTATATGAGAAATGCCTCTCATGTTTAGTGGATCTTTTGATCCCCTTATTGTAGAATAATGTATCAATTCCATTAAAAATATACTGTCCAAGAAGTTCATCATTTTGATGGAGAACATGCTCAGTGGTGGATGATGATCAAGAGAAAATGGTCCATGGATCAAATTGATTCCATGGATTGAGAATAATTTAATAAAATATTTTCCAATAAATATTTTCCCCTAAAAATACATCTTTTGATGTAAAGGGGGTTCCTTAGAGTGAAGAAAATGGAAAATAAGTATATTGAAGCGTTTGAGGAAAACTTCACAATGCTTTCATGATAAACCTCTGTAATTTTCATCATAATTGAAATTAATTTGGATCACTTCTTCAGTAGACTAAATCCAATTCTAGCAAAAGAACTGTAAATTCTTGGATTTGGATGTTATGTAGAGATTGTTTGTTGTGCCCATAAGGTTAAAATGAAGATCATAGAATCTCAGTGGTCTCAAGGGCCTAGTGTAAAAATTTTGAAAACGGAGTTTAATATATGTGGATAAAAAGATAAGTCCCATGATGGAAGGAAGACACAATATCCCACGAGTTAAATTTACAGGAAGAAGTATCCTAGAAACTGGATTAAGGAAACCAATAGATGCTTAAATGAGGAATACATGGGCATATAGATAATAAATACCAAAATGATATGAATAATATCATTAATGTAGAATAATTTTTTAAGGTTCATATCAATACTCATCCTTTAGTGCATTGTTTCAACTGAAATGAATTTTTGAATTATGCAATACAATAACTTAAGCATAGGGTTGCTGGAGGAAATCAACAACAACAACTGCTATGTCAACAAGGAAGAGAATATGATATCACTACTACTGAGGTAGAACCAGATAATTATGTGGTAATTATTATTCTGGTTACATATTCTATAATGGAAAATGTATTATTTAATTATGGTTCTATAAATTCTTTATTATCTAAGATGTTTAGCAGAACTACTTATACACCACCTCAAAATATGGATGTTAAGTTATCTGCAAGAATATAAAATAGGGAACTTACTGCATCCAAAGTATATAAATCCTCCCAGTTAATGTTTGTGGACCAAACTTCATTGAAAATATTGTATTACATGATTTGGTATAATATGATACTATTTTGGGCATTTCGTGGAAATCTTTAAACAAACCCAACATGAACTTTAGGGAAAGGTAGATCACTCTTCACATCTAGAGGCATCCTCCATTTCTATACATGTGTAAGGAGGAAGATGAATCTCCTATAGAGTTATCAGATCATGTGTGGATATTACTTCCTTAGGATCAAGTATATCTACCTCAAGTGATTGAGATAAAGGAGAGGATCATGCTCAAACACATGCGCATCATGAGGGACTACACCGATGTGTTTATTAAATATATTCATGGTCTTCCTCTTGAGTGAGGGGTAAATTTCTCAATTGAACTTATTACTTGATCTATGCCTATATCAAATAAACCTTATATAATGGACACCATAGAGTTGGAGGAACTAAATAAGAGGTTATCGGTGAATCTAGACAAGGGTTTTATAGGCCTGAGTGCTTCACCATGGGGTGAACCAGTCCTCTTAAGAAAAAATAAGGATGTATCAATGCACCTATGAATAGATTATCATGATATAAAAAAAATAAATATAAAGAACAAGTATAAAATTCCATTGATTGATGAATAGTTCATTTAACTGTGTGAGCAATGTATTTCTTTAAGGTGGACCTATAATCGAGGTTTCACTGATTAAATGTGATGATGGAAGATATTCCAAAAACTAACTTTTGAACAAGTTAAGAAAACTATGAGTTTATAATGATTCCATTAAGACTCAATAATTATCCATAAATTTTCGGTTATTTGAAGAATAGAATCTTTATTGATTAAATCAAGAAATTTCTGGTAGTCTTTACTAATGATATTATGATATACTCTATGAGCGATGAGGAGCATGAAAATAATTTGAAAAATTTTATAATGAAATTTAAATGAAGAAAATATATGAAAAGTAGCGTAAATGTGAGTTATAGTTAGAGGAAGTATCATTATTGGGGAATGTTATCACCAATAAAAGAACACATATAAACCCTTCCAAGACAAAGAAAATTAAGGATGGGACCAAGAAAAAATCTGTAACAGAGATACATAGTTTCCTTGGTCTATCTGGGTATTAATTATGATTTGGAAAGAAATTATCATGATTTTCAAACATAATAGGAAAGATTACTTAGAAGGTAGTGAAGTTTGTCTAGACCAGTGATTGTGAAGACTGCTTTAAAGAGTTGAAAAAGAGGCTTATCATTGTAGAAATTCTCACACTAATGAAAAGTAGGGAACTCTTCATGGTTTAAAAAGTTTCTTCAAATAAGTTATTATGATTTTTACTGATGAAAAATGATAAATTGATAACCTATTCCTCAAGGTAGTTGAAAATTTATGAGCAATACTATCCCATACATGATTTGGAGTTGGCGGCTGTGATCTTCATATTGAAAATTTGTAAGTATTATCTCTATGGGGAGAAGCGTGAAATATATACTGATAAAAAGAGCCCCAAATATATATTGACACTGAAAGATCTTAATATGTGTTGATGAATATGGTTAGAGATCATTAATTATTATGAATACTCAATCGAAAACCATCCTTGTAAGGAAAATAATGTTATGGATTCTCTAAGAAAAATGATCCTGTACTATATTAATGAATAGAATTTAATAGGATCCAATCTTCATAGATTTTCAAAATATAGAGATGGGAATAATTTAGGGATAAATATCATCAATCCTTTCTAAAATGATTTCTCCACCATCCATCGTGGAGAAAATAAAGGATGCTTAGATAAATGAGGTGGAAATTTAGAAAAATGCTGATGCTATCAGAAATGGGAAATCCTCAGAGTTCAAAATGGATCAGGAAGAAGTCATGAGATTTGTGTCATGAATATGTGTAACATCCAATCCAGAGATAAATAAAGAGATTCAGAATGATGCACATAGCTCAACCTTCTTAATTCATTGAAGGAGCCCGTACATGTATTGGGATCTTATAGAGAACTATTGGTGGGAAAATATGAAAAAGGATATAACTAAATATACATCAATGTTCCTAGTATGTCAATAAGTGAATGATAAAAGGAAAAACTCTAAGGGGATTATGCAACCATTAACCATACCAGTATGGAAATGGGAAAACATCAATATGGACTTTGTCACTGAACATCCAAATAGATCTAGAGAAAACAATGGTATATTGGTTGTTGTGTATCATCTTACAAAGATGGATAAATTTATCAAAACTTGGGAGGACTTATACCTGGATTAACATAAACACATATAAATTAGATAAGTGGTAAGGTATAATGGATTACCACTATCAATTGTATTTTATCAAGATCAGATATTCAACTTGATGTTCTGGAAAATCCTCAAATATTCTCTAAACACTGAGCCGAACTTCAGTACGATACATCATCCTTAAAATGATTTCAAATCTGATAGGACTATTCAAACACTATAAGACATATTGAGATCACATTTTATGGACATCCAAGGTGGATGTGAGTAACATTTATCTATGGATGAGTTTTGTTACTACAACAGTTTTTACTCAAGCATCCAAATGGATCCATATAAATCCAATTATGGGAAAATATGCTGAACACCAGAATGCTGGGATGATGTTAGTGAACATTAGCTTCTAGGAATTTAATTGGTTGATGAAATGGTAGAAGATGTGAAAACCATTTATCAGTATATCTGTGCACCCAAAAATTGACAGAAGAGCTATATATACACTCATTGTTAGGACCTGAAGTTTAAGGTTTGATATGTTGTTTTCCTCTACATATTTCCATGTAATAGGGTCATGATATTTGGGAGGAAAGGAAATCTAATTCTTAGGTACATCAATATATTATAGATTATTGATTATATTGGAGATGTTACCTATCGACCTACAATTCGAACAACCATGGCTCAAGTACCTGATGTATTCATATCCCACTTGAGAAAGTACATAATAGGTCCGTCACATGTACTGAATTCAGAGGTGGTATAGTTGGAAAATGATATCTCTTATGAGGAGAAATCAGTGAAGATCATGAATAACAGAGACAATGTTCTATAAAAAAGACCGCTCACCTACTCAAATTACTGTAGAAAAACCATAAGTACATAGAGGAAACTTGGGAACTAGATGAAGAAATGAATGAGTAGTACCCTCACATGTTTTCCCCATAGTTTGTAAAATAAAATTTCAAGGGAGAAATTTCATAAGGGAAAAATAATGTAACAACCCAAAATTCTATCATTGAAATTTCCCATTATTATTACTATTTCATATAGTATACATCACATAAAATCACATAAAGAATGAAAAACAAACATTATAAGTGAGCAATAAATGAAATAAGAGACTGTTTCCGAAATAAGGGATCCTATACAAGTAGAATTGTAACTTTACCATTGGAATAGTAACATAACACATAGGAATAGTAAAATCACTAATGAAAGTATAAATAAATTTTATGCATCTTATAAATGAAAATATTATACATTTATATCATGGAATAATTAAATAATTTTTTTAAAAAATGACAAATTATGTTTTGATTCTTTTTATTAAATATAAATTTTTATTTAAAATTTTATAATTAAAATAATTGTTTCAAAGGAAATTATTTATGAATTAACATTTTTTGTCCTATAGTTCTAAGCGAATTTTATGAGTCATTAATTAATTTATTGGTGTTATAAAATAAGTTATAATTTTAAAATTGATATTTTTAGGATAAATTATGATTTAATTAAAAATTACATTTCTCATATTTAGAAAATTAATTCATAAAATGGATTTATATTTTTGAATTCTACACACTAAAAAATGTTTATGTTGATTTTTTTATTTTTCTAATATAGTTGATTTTTTTGTAAATATTGAATTATTGTAATTTATGGTATTATCTAAATACAAAAATTATTGATTCATGGATGATGTTTGGCTGATGTAAGAACCATTGGTTTGATCTCACATACACTATTTACTTCACATAGTCACTGCAATGCACAATATTCATATTATTGGGCCAAAACAATAAACAAATGAATAAAATAATAAAAAAACACCCCTATCCTCCACTATAAATACTACCCCTCACCACATCTTATCATCACCCCTGTTAATCCTTGAAGATTTTCCAATTTCTACCCAACATTCTTCCCAAGCCTCTTTACCATGTTCTAGAGGTTCTTTTCCCAACAAAATACCAAAACCATTTTCCCTAAGGAGGTTTTAGAGGAAAAGAAATCAAGAGGTAAAGTACTCTTTCACCTTCTTTATTTTCATTTCACCTTATTTTATTTTCTTATACTATCATCACCTCATCTTTCTAAACATGCTTGGTAAATCCAATATCATATATATACTCTAATATTTTTATGTTAATGAGAAATCCACAATTAGGTTTATAACAACCATGCTCTTTATTGCACACTATAACATGATTTATTACATAACAATCCACTAATGAAAACTCTGTGGATTGAGATTTCTAGTGTATTTGGGGATTAGGAACATTACATGTCATATTAATACATAAAAATAAAACATCATAATTGAAATCTCCTTTTACACGAACACAACATTCCTTCGTACATAGCATTGCATGGGATAACCTATGGACATATATTAGAAAAGGGTAAACTATAATTATCAAAAGGGGTGTAAAAAGGCATAACATGAAGAATAAAATACATGTTTTTAAATAGGAATATTAACTTATTATAAGAGAAATATGAACATAAATGCATGATATAGCACGATTATCATAACATAGAGATGTGGAAACAACATTTAACATGATATTAGCGAGAACAAAGGATCATTGCACAAAGATCATGAGTAAACCCTCATTGAACTTGTGTTAGCGTGAGTAAACCCTAATTACAATTGAATTATCATGAGTAAATACTCATTTCACTTTACGTATTATGATAATACTCTTTACCCAATGTATTAAATCATTATCAAGGTGCACCCTTCTTAATCATTTCATTTCATGCATAAGTGTGCCACATGGATCATATAACATGGAATCATTAGAAAACACAATATATTCCATGATTAAATAATGTGGAATAAATAAATGTAATTATCATTCAATTAGTATATGTACATGATGGTGAATAACCTTGATATAGAAATGGGTATGGTATTCATTACATAATGATTTCGTCTTGAAAAATTGCGGTGCTAGTTTCGTAGCTTAATGGCGTGAGATAAAGATTTATAAAAATTGAAGATGAGAGAGAAAAGGGTATATCATCACATGTACATGAAATGGGAAGTAATTGGGGTTGTATAGATACACGTCTCAACACATGGAATTTGGAAATAGAAGGCATAATATAAAAAAAAACGTGAAGAAAGAGTATAAATGGAATAACTCTTACGAAATTTTGGCATGGTAATAGGTTTACATGGGATGAATTAATGATATATGAATGGGTTTATCATTATTTAAAAACAATTAGGGCAATATAGGGTAGGTGATAAATCATACCCCAATATTTTTCATTTCAAATTAAATGTAATAACAACATAAAGAAACTTGGGAAAAAAATGAGAAATGAAGAAATCCCTTACTTGGAAGTGTGATCCCAAAGACTTGGGGGTGGATTGAGAGAGGTTTCTAGGGAGCTTGTGGAGCCTTAAGAGGATTATAAAGATTGGATGGACTAGTTTGGTCGAGCTGTAAATGGTTTTAGTGAAGAACAATTGGATATTGAGTGGGTTTATATAGGAAAGAAGATGGAATTTTTTATTATTTAGGTTTTGAACAATACACATTAAAATAATCAAAACCAGAAACCAAACCATGGTTTGTGACCATGGTGTTTTCCAAAGTGGAGTAGAAAACAATATTTTATAAGGAAAATGACAAAAATTATTAAAATTTTAGTCTTTCTTATTTGGAGATGAGTCACACTATCAAGGAAATCATTTTAAAATGGTAAAATATTTTATAACTCTTAGAGGGTCCACTAATGCACCATATAATTTATCAAAGAAATATAAAATCACATTATTTTAAAGGTAAAACATATATTGGTTGAATATATATTTTATAGTATTTTATTACATCACTTTTTTATTCATTATGATGGCATAAAACATGTTATATATTTAAATGGTATATACTTTTTACCCAAATATTTGACTATCTTAGAAAATTATGAAAAAATAACTCATAGATAATTTCAACATCCTAAATGAAAAAATGATATTAATTTTTTCTAAATATTTTTCTAATTATATAATTTTTTACTTTTAAAATAAAAACTAACATTTATAAAATATTCATGGTTTTTGAAAAAAATAGCTGTCAAACCTTCATCAAAATTACCACTTTATTCATAAAAATAATACAATCATTTATAGTTAATAAAAATTAATTTAGTAATAATATTTTATTATAATATCATTCAATTCAAAAATACATTAATTTGTAAAAATAGATTTCCCAATTGAATTATAATATTAACTAAAAATACTATTTGTGCTTTAAAAATCACTTACAAAGTAACATTAATAAAATGAATGTATATTACTTATTCTATACAAAAATAATACTCACCATCATAGCGCTAGGGTTCTATTACATAACCCCTTATAACACTTGTATAAGATGTAAGGGTAGGGTGTGTGATGATAACATACTCTTTGGGTGGTTCAGATAATATATCTTCGGTGGAAATCTCTATTAACTTCCAATTCAACTATAAGGGGTTCTGTTCAAGCTTAACGTGTTTTAGATCAGCTTGGGATTGGCCTAGAACAAAGCCTAGTAATGCTACCTCTTTTCGATGCTTCGAAAAAATGGGTTTCGTATGGAGAAATTCAACTAGATGAGGTTATTAATTCTTTTATCTGAGTAAATTGGATTTTTTAAATCTCTATATTTATACTAATCATGTGATCACTATTCAACATTTATATTAGAAACGATAACAATATGAATAATATTTTAATATCCAAAAACATAAAACCAAAAAAGTGTATTTGTCTTATATAACTATACTACATAATAATAAATTTAATCATATTAAATGGAATTTCCAATAATAAAATCATAGGTCATTACAATCATTTCCCATTAAAAAATTTTTCCTGTAAAATTTACTTTTACCACACTAAAAAAATGAGGGTAACTCTGATTCATCACAGCCTCTGTTTCCCACACTTATTCTTTAAAGTTTTGTTTTCTCCACAACACTTTGAGGAGGGGTATTCTCTTATTTCGTAGAACTTTTTTCCTACAATCTAAGATCTTCAATGGATTCTCTACATAGAAAAGGTTATTATCTAATGGTAGCACCTCTGTATTGAGTACATGAGTTGGGATAGATATGTACTTCCTCAGGAGTGATATAGAGAATACATCATCTACTTGAGAAAGGTTCGGTGGATGTTCTAGTCGATAGGCCACTTCTATAATGCGATCAAGGATCTCAACAGGTTTGATGTACCTTGGACTAATATTTCCTTTCTTCGAAAATATCATAACTCTCTTCCATGGTGACATTTGGAGGAATACCATGTCTCCGACATCAAACTGTAGGTCTAATTGATAATTATCATCATAGCTCTTTTTTTGACTCTGAGGAGCTTTAATGTGATGCAAGATGGTTTTAACCTTATCCACCATTTCTTGGACCATTTATAAACCCAGGAGTTTTCACTCATCAATATCATCCCAATATACTGGTGCTCCTCACCTCTTCCCATAAAGGGCTTTATAAGGATCCATTTGGATTCTTGAGTTGAAACTATTATTGTAAGAGAACTGAACTAGAGGAAGATGTTGATCCCATCCTCTTTTGAATTCCATTGAGAATGCTCTCAAAATGTACTCAAGTGTTATGATAGTCTTCTCAGATTAGAAATCATTTTGAGGATGATAATCTGTACTGAATTATAGATCAATACTCAAAGCATGTTGGAGACTCTTCTAGAACTTAGAGGTAAATCTCGGATCTCAATTGGAAACAATCAATAGTGGTACACCATGTAACCTTACCAATTATATCATGTATATCCCTACCCGTTGATCCAATGAGAAATAATCATGAATTTCAATGACGTGTGGAGTCTTTGTAAGATGATCCACAACAACCCAGATAACATTGTTTCCATTGGATGTCTACGGAAGTTGAGTGGCAAAGTCCAAGGTGATGTTCTTCCACTTCCATGTTGATTTGAGAAATGGTTTCATCATCCCCTTAGTCTTCTTCCTCTTAGGCTTCACTTGATGACATACCAGTCACTTTGATGTATACTCAGTGTTCTCTTTCTTCATATTTTCTAACCAACAATTCTATCAGAGATCTCAATACATCTTTCTGTATTCTAGGTGAATAGAGAAATTCTAACTATGTGAATCATCCAAAAGTTCATTCTTTAAATACAGATTTTATGGAAGACATATTCTTGACCCAAATCTCACAATTAATTCTTCATTAACATTTAACTCTAAGGATTTACCTTTTTTGAATGTTTCCACTTTCTTCTAACTTCCCACATAATCCTTTTGAGCATCCTTTAGCCTTTCCAAAAGAGACTGTTGAGAAATAATTTGTGAAAGGATTTATGATGTTCCCTTATTTATGATTCCCATGTCCATGTTCATAAAATCTAAGAATATTGGATCCTTTTCAATTCTTATAAATGGTAGAATCTCTGGGCCCTTTTTTCTTAGAGCATCCTCCACTTTGTTTTCTTTCCCAGGATGGTAATGGTTTGAGCAGTCATAGTCTTTGATTAGCTCTAACCATATTCATTGGCTCATGTTAAATTCTTTTAGTGTGAATATATACTTGAGGATTTTTTAATCCATATATATTTAAAAATTCTCCTCAAAAAGGTAATGTAGCTAAATTTTTAAAGTAAAGATTACTAAAACCAACTCTAGATCATGTGTTGGATAGTTTTTTCTCTTGAAATTTCAATTGCCTTGAATCATATGCAATCAACTTTTCATTTTTCATCAACACACAACACATGCCCTTATTCAAATCATCACTAAATACCATGAAATGTTCTCCACTTATGTGTAGTGTGAGCATGGTCCCAGTGATACACCTCCTTTTCAAGTCCTTTAATCTGTATTTTCATTCATTACTCCAAGAAATATTTAATCCCTTATAAGTTATCTAAGTAATATTGTTTGACAATAGTGAGAAATATCTCACAAAAAAGCAACAATATCTAGATAACTTTAGGAAGCTATGAATATCCATCACCGATGTTGGCCTTGAACAACCCTAAATTACTGCTATCGTGGAGGGATCCATAGATATCCCATTTATTGTTATGACATGAACCAAGAATGTGACTTCCTTCAACTAGAACTCACAGTTCATGTACTTTTCACAATGCTTATCCCTTCACATCGTCTCTAGTATAATATTTAGATGATCCTCATGAACCTCATTGGTTTTGAAGTATATTTAAATATCTTCTATAAAGACAACCAAATTTTTTTTCTATGTAATCTCCAAATACACTGTTCATAAAGTCCATGAATATTGGTAGAGAATTATTGAGTCTGAAATGAATTACTATTAACTCATAGTACCCATACCTTGTACGAAAAAGTAGTCTTGGGGATATCCTCCTTCTACCTTACTTAGTAATATCCTGACTGCAAATCCACCTTGGAGAAGTATTGTGATCCATGTAGCTGATCGAATAAGTCATAAATTCAGGGAAGAGGATACATGTTCTTTATCTTGATTTTGTAGTGATCACGATAATCAATTCAAAGGCGCATTGATCCATCATTCTTCTTAATGAAGAGGAATGGTGCACCCCATGGTGAAGCACTTGGTTATATAAACCCTTAATCTAGATTATCATGTATTTGATTCTTTAGGTCCTCAAAATCCAAAATATCAATTCTATATGTAGTCTGGGATGTTGGAAACAACCAAGGTATAAGATCAATAGAGAATTCCACATCTCTTTTAGGAATAAGGCCAAAAAATTCATCCAGAAACACTTCAACGAATTCCCACCCAATAGGCATGTCTTCAAGGATGGATGATTCCTTAAACTCTATCATTTGATAAAGATACATATGCTCATGGGGTAGTGATATCCATGCTTGAGATGATGGTGAAAAATATGATTTATCCTATTCCTTACACTTGTATAGAATAGGGGGTTGATTCTCCATATGGAGAGTGATTACCTTCTCACATAAATTTTTGTTGGATTTATATATGGAAGGCCAATCCATGACAATAATTTCAGCAAGTTTCACCATAGGAAGTATGACAAGGTTCACTGTGAAGTTGAAACCACAAATTGTGATAGGGTAGAAGTTATATTCATCAGATGCAATAATTTCCCCATTTGGATTTCTCGCCGACATCTTTAATTAAATGATTTGTGTTAGTGTTTGGATTGTTCTACTAAGCATTCTAAATATAAAATAATACATAGAACCATAATAAAAAAGTACATTCTCTATTATTAAATTAATAACTAGCGTACCTATAACCACTTTGTTGTTGTGGTTTTATTTGGTAATAGTGATGAGAAAATCCCTCCCTTGTTTCCTTGGAAGTTTTTGGTTGTCTTCAAAAATCCTTGGCTTAGGGAACTGGTTTGAAAAGTACCATGGTTTTTTGTAGTTGAAGCAATGAAGAATGCATTGAGGTTCGAATGGAGTGTTACTCTCCGCCATCATAATAGTGGATTTTTCTTGTCGATAGTTAATATCCTGGTTCTTTTATCATCCAAACCTAAAGTATTTCTTACTCCCCTTCAAGAAATTTCCGGGGTGCTTAGTTCTGCAACTTTTTCAAGTGGGGTGTTGAAATTTCTTAGAAAAATTGGATTTATCTATCGTACTACCAGAATTGAATTCCAATTTATTATTCTTTTCCCCATGGTACCCCTGATATTCTACATACTCCATTTTGACTTTGAGGGGCATCAAAAAATTTCCTCATAGATATCGAAGTCATAGATCTCTAGTGCTTTCCGTAGTCTAGGTTTTAAACCACCAAAGAAGCAGTCAAACATGCATTCGGGGGTAACGACAAAGTAGAAGGCATATCATGAAAGCCTTGTGAAGTTTTCCTCATACACTATGATGGATTCACCTTCTTTTTTCTTGAGAAAAAACAAGTCCCTTTATATCTTAATTCAGAGGTTGCGAGGAAAATATTTATTGATTGTTTTTTGGGAAATCCTTACATTCCAATGCTTTTATCTCTTCCTCATGATTTGTATTTTTGACCAATTTTCACCATTGATTAGCTTCACCCTCCATATGATAAGAATCCATAAGAACCTTCTCTTGTTCGGAATATTGAATTATAGAGAATATCTTTTAAATGGAGTTGATCGATCTTTCAGTGATTGATGGATTATATGATCCATTAAAATTATGAGGCCTTTGTCTCATGAAGATTTCAATTTTATCTTGTTATTTCTTAGGGGGGGGGGGGGGGTATAATTTCCTATTAACCAATGTTTCTTTTTTGAATTTGAGTTATCTGAGAGAATATCATGATAAAGTTTTCGATTCCCGCTCCCATCAGATTGAGCATCTCATTAGAATAATCATCACATTGATTTTCACATTGGTTGTTAGCCTGAGTCCTCCTATTACCAACCATTGTGTGGAATAAAAGGAAAGTTAGGGGTAACACATCAAAGGATAATCCAAAGAAAAGAGGAATAACTTATAAATTAAATTTATTTCTTTAATTTATAGGCTTAATTCTATGTTATCCTCAATCTACTTCCCAATATATATTCTTAGTAGTATTTTTTATTCTCTTAATAATGGTTCATACTAAACTTATGAATTTAACAAATCATATCACCTGGTAGTATCATAACCAAGAGTGCAGCAAGAACTATTTTCATACACCCATTTCCATTCCAGCTTAGCTCAAAGCGGTGTTTTTGGGTTTTACCCCAAGATACATATGGGGTAGAGCCACCTCTACTTGTTTGTATACAGGAAGGGATGCATTTTCTTGATAAACCACTTACTTTATACTCACCAAAATTTAGGGATGTTTTTATTATACTTAGTCTTATCCATATGGCTTTCACTAGGGTTTTAAAATCTTTATTCCTAAAAAAACTAAACCTATCCTTTGATACCAACTACAAAAACCCTACTAATTATTAAAAAATTTAACAAGATTTATTACATAAAATTTCATTTAAGACAACTATGAGGATAGAGAGGTCTAGTGTATTTGTGTCTTAGTATCATTACATGACAACTGAAGATATAAAAATTAAATATAATTTTTGAAAACATCTTTTACATATCCACAACATTCTTTCATACTTAGCATTACATGGGATAACCTAAGGACATACATAATAAACGAGTGATCTATAAAGCCCAATAAGGGATTAAGAAGGAAAATAATGAAGAATAAAATAAAATTTAGGAAATAGGAATATCAATTAAGCACAATAGAAACTCTGAACATAAAGGGATGATATAACAAGAGTATCATAACGTGGATATGTGGCATAAAAATTTAACCTGATATTAGTATGAGACAAGTCTCATTGAACATGAAGCATGAGTAAACCCTCATTGACCTAGAATAAGAATGATTACACCCTCATTTCATATGAAATAACATGATTAAACCCTCATTTCACTTGACATATCATGATACTACTCTTTACCCAATGCATTAGAGCGCAATCAGGGTGCACCCTTTTTAATCATTTCATTTCATGCATAAGTGGTCCACATGGACCATATGACATGGAATCATTAAATATAACAAGATATTTCGTGATTAAATAATTTTGAATACATACATTTAAGTACCATTCAATACATATATATTCTTAAAGGTGAATACATTTGATATAGAAATGTGTATGGTATTCACCTCGATGTTCTGGAAAAGCCTCCAATATGCTCTAAACACTGAGATGAACATCAGTAAGATCCATCACCCTCAAACTGATTTCCAATCTAATTGGACTATTCAAACACTAGAAGACATACTGAGAGAATGTTTTATGGACATAAAAGAAGGATGTGACTAACCTGTATCTTTGGTTGAGTTATGGTACAACAACAGTTTCCAATCGAGCATCCAAATGGATCTATTTGAATTCCTTTAAGGGAAAATATGTTGAAAACCAAAATACTGGGATGAAGTCAGTGAATATAATCTTCTAGGAATTGAAATGGTTGAAGAAATGGTAGAAAAAGTGAAAACCATTTAGTAGTATATCTGAGCAGCCAAAAATTGATAGAAGAGCTATGTAGAAAATCATCGACATGACCTGAAGTTTATGGTTGGACACATGATATTCCTCCACATATTTCGATGGAATATGGTTAAGATATTTGGGAGGAAGGGAAAGCTATGTCCTAGGTACATCAAACTCTTATTGTTTATTGATCGTATTGGTGCTGTGGCCTATCAACTAACTATTCTAAAAACCATGCCTAAAGTACACGATGTATTCATATCCCACTTGAGGAAGTACATACTAGATCCCTCACATGTACTGAATATAGAGGTGGTACAGTTGGAAAATGAACTCTATTATCAAAAGAAATCATTGAAGATATTGGATCATGGAGATAATGTTCTACAAAAAAGGCCACTCACTTAGTCAAATTTATTTGGCAGAACCAAAAGTACAAAGAGGAAACTTGGGAACCAGATAAAGCAATGAATGAGTAATACACTACCATATTTTCCCAATTGTTTATAAAATGAAATTTTAAGGGATAAATTTCATAAGGGGGCAGAATGTAACGACCGAAAATTCTATCAATGAAAAGTTCCATTCATATAACAATTTCATATAGTATACATCACATAAAATCACATAAATAATGAAAAACAAACTTTATAAGTGATCAATGAATGATATAAGAGTCTTTTTTTGAAATAAAGGAACCTATAATAGTAGAATTGTAACTTGACCTTCAAAATAGTAATATGACACATATGAATAGTGAACATTCCTATATAATAGTAAACTCACCAATGAAATTATAAATAAAATTTAGGCATCTTATAAATGAAAATATGATACATTTATATCATGGACTAAGTCAAGATTTTTTAATAATGATTAATTTTGTATTGATATTTTTGTTAAAAATAAACATTAATTAAAAAATATATAATTAAAATAATGAATAAAATAAAATTTCTTCATAAATTAATATTTTTTGTATTATGATTATATGGTAATTTTATGAGCCCTTAATTAATTTTTCTGTGTTATAAAATAAGTTATATATTTAAAATTGATATTTTTAGAGTAATTGATGATTTAATTAAAAAAATAAATATCTCATATTTTAAAAACTATTTTATAATATGGAGTTATTTTTTGAATTCTGCACATTTGGAATTGTTTATGATGATTTTGTTATTTTTCAAATATTTTCAAATATTTTTGTGAACATTAAAATATAGTAATTTATTATATTAGATAAATACAAGAATTATTGAGTCATGGATAATGTTTGGCTGATGTAAGAACCCTTGGTTTGATCTCAACTTCACTATGTACTTTACATAGTTAGAATAATGCAAAATCTTCATAGTATTGATCCAAAATAATAAATAAATTAATAAAATAATAAACCCCCCTATATTCCACTATAAATACCACCCCTACCAAATTTCATCATCACACCTCTTAATCCTGGATGATTGTCTAATTTCTACCCAATATTATTCCTAAGACTTTTCACCATGTCCAAGAGGTTCTTGTCTCAACAAAATACCAAAACCATTTTTCCTAAGGATGTTCGCAAGGAGAAGAATTGGATACGTAAAGTCCTCTTTCGCCTTCTTTATTTTCTGTTCACTTCAGTTTATTTTCTTATAATATCTTCACCTCCTCTTTCTAAATATTCATGATAAATCCAATATCATATATATACTGGGATATTTCTATGTTAATAGAAAATCCCCCATTAGGTTTATAACAACCTTACTTATTATTACACACTTTAACATGATTTATTAAGTAAAATTTCACTTTTGAAAACGCTGAGGATTGAGAGGTCTAGTGTATTTGGGGATTAAGAACATTATATGACAACTTAAGACAAAAAAATAAAACATCATTATTGAAAACTTCTTTTACATGACCACAACATTCTTCCGTACTTAGAATTTCATGGGACAACCTAAGTATATACATAAGATAAGGGTGAGATAAGAAGCCCAATAAGGAAGTAAAAAGGCATAAAATGAATAATAAAATACATGTTAGAAAATGGGAATATCAATTAAGAATAATAGAAACATGAACCTAAAATAATGATATAGCATGATTATCATAACGTGGAGATGTGGAAACAACATTTAACATGATATTTGCATGAGCCAAGGCTCATTGAACATGGAGAATGGGTAAACCCTCATTGCACTTGATTTAGAATGAGTAAATACACATTTCACTTGAATTATCATGATTAAATCCTCATTTAACTTGACTTATCATGACACTACTCTTTACCCAAGGCATTGTAGTGTTATCAGGGCGCACCCTTCTTAATCATTTGATTTCATGCATAAGTGAGACACATGGATCATATAACATGGAATCATTTAGAAACACATGATATTACAGGATTAAAGAATACAGAATACATATATGTAAATATTACTCAATAAGTATATGTACATGAAGGTGAATACCCTTGATAGAAAAATGGGTATGGTATTCACTACATAATTATTTCATCTGGGAAAATCGTGGTGCAAGTTTGGAAGAATAACAACGGGACATAAAGATTCAAAAAAATAGTCGATGAGAGAGAAAGGGGTATCTCATCACATATAAATGAAATTGGAATTAAGGGGGGTCATATATATACAAATCCCAATTCATGTAATTTTTAAATTGAAGGCGTAGCATAATAAAGAAACTTGAAGAAAGAGGATAAATGGAACAACTCTTACAAAATTTAGGCATGGTAATATGTGTACATGGGAGGAATTAATGTGAGATAAAGGGGTATATAATCATTAAAAAATAAGTAGGGAAGTATAGGGAATTTGATAAATAATACCCCAAATTTTTTAATAGAAAATAAAAGGGAATAACAACATAAAGAAACTTGGAAAAAATGAGAAAGGAAGAAATCCCTTACATGGATGTGTGATCCCAAAGACTAGTGAGAGGCTTGAGAGAGGTTTCTAGAGAGATTTTGGCACCTTTGGATGATTATAGAGAGAGGAGGGAATATTTCTTTAGAGATATAAGTGGTTAGAGTGAAGAGGAATGAGATATTGAATGGGTTTATATTGGAAAGGAGAGGGAATTCTTCATTATATAGGTTTTGGACACTACACATTAAACTAATCAAAACCACAAACCATACCATGGTTTTTCCCATGGGTTTTTAAAGTGGTGGTGGGGGGGGAATTATTTTATAATGAAAATGATCTAAATTATTAAAATATTAGTCTTTATTATGTGGAGGTGAATCACACTCTCAGGGAAATCATTTTAAAATGATAAAATATTTTTTTATGTCTCGGAGAGTCCACTATGGAACAATAAAATTTATCAAAAAAATCTAAAATAACATTATTTTAAAGTTAAAAAATATATTGTCCAAATATCACTTTTATATTATTTTATTACTTCTCTATTTGGTCATTATGATGACATAAAACACATTATATATTTTAACGGTATTTAATTTTTACCCAAAAAATCGACTGTCTGAGAAAATTATGAAAAATTCACCGTTAGATAATTTCGACGTCCTAAATCCAATGATGATATTAATTTTATCTAAATATCTTTCTTAATATTTTAATTTTTTACTTTTAAAATATAATTGACATTTATTGAAAATTCACCAGGTTTGACAAAAATCTCTTTCAAACCTGAATAAAAAAATTACCTTTGTATTTATAAAAATAATACAATAATTTATATTTAATAAAATGTAATTTAGTAATAGTATATTATTATAATATTATTTAATTCTAAAATAAATTAATTTATCAAAATAGGTTTCTCAATTGAATTGTAATATTAACAAAAAATACTATCTGCGCTTTAAAAATCACTTACAAAGTAACAATAAGAAAATGAATATATATTCTTTAATATATAAAAAACTAATGCACATAATGACAGTTCTAGTGTCTTGTTACCTAACCCATTATAACACCCATATAAGATCTAAGGGTAAAGTGTGTGATGGTGACAGACTCTTGGGGTGGCTTGGATAACAACGCTCGAGTGGTAATCTTTATTATCTTCCACTTCTCCCATAGGTGGTTTTGTTCAATATTAACGTGTCGAAGCTCAACATGGGATTTGTCAAGAAACAAGCCCAGTGAAGCAACCACTTTTTCGATCTCTAATAAATAGGATTCTCATGGATCAATTTTATTTGATGAGGCCATCGTTTCTTTTGTCCAAGTAAATTGGTTTGTAAAATCCCTATATTTATATTAATCATGTGATCATTATTCAATGACTATATTAGCAATAGTAATAATTCTCAATGGTATTTTACAATAAAAAAACCAAGGAAGTGAATATGTATTATACATCAATTTTACATAATAATACATTTAATCACATTAAAAGAAATTTTCATTAATAAAATATTGGGTCGTTACAAGGTCTCTTCTTCTCTTCCTTTTATTCTAATAATAAAAATATTGTGAGAAAGGTGTTGATTTATCATCTCTGAGGATTAAAATTATTAATTTTCCATTAACACCTTCAAGTATGGACATAAAAAAATTTGATGGTTGGTAATGATGGTGAAATTTATGTTATAAAAATTTTTATGTATTGAAACTGACTTTTATACACAATAATAAATTATGAAAGAAAACTAGTTTGTAATGATGAAAAACCAACCAAAATAATCTAAACGATTATCACTAACGTCTTATCTAATGATTCAACCTCACCCCCAATGGCCAAATGAAATACATAACTATTTAATCTTCTATAATTTCATTAATAACAATTAATTTTATTTCTTGGCAACTATTTCTATTTTTTATGATTTTTCCATACATGTATACAAGTAAACCAATCCTGAAAACAAAGGGAATGGACCCTAAAAAATGATAAAATTGAATCTTATAACTCAAAAAGAGGCCTTAAATTAGATTAATAAATTTATAATAAGTAAAATAAAGTTATCAAATATTCTAAATAAATTAATTAATGGATTTAATTGGATTATCTAAGATATTAAGATCAAGTGCATAAAACTTTCAGACATAAGGATTGGGATTCTTTCTAAACCTCCATTTTTTTCCTTTGGGTTACACATTCTATATCTTTAACCCAATTTAATTCTTCATTATTTTTATATAATTATTCTAAAATATGTTTAAATGTTCTATAGCCACGTATCAATATCATTTTATCCTTCTTTGATGGGGAAATATATGTTTTAAAAATTCTTCCCTCTAAAATCTTCTCGATAAGAAAGCACAATTAAAGGGAAATTACCAATTTCTTACCCAATTTAGTGTAATCCATAATATGTTTCAACCTAAAAATATTTTTCTATCAAATCAATCATTTTATCATGAAAAACTATATTGGTTAATTTTTGGTTTTATGTAAAAATATAATTTTTCCTATTGAAACACTCTTTAATCTTTTGCTTAAACTACAATAAAATGTTTCATTTCTAATGTTTCTTAAACACTCTTTTGAAATTTTTTCACTTCAGTTTGACATCACTTATCATGATCTATGTATATTTTAACTTATTAATTTACATCTATTATTTAAATCTATTATCTCATGGAAATGATTATGATATCCCCTTCTATTATGGCTTTTGACATGATTATGAAACCCAATTATTTCCATGGGTAACCCTTATTTATGCCTCATGTAGAAAAAATATTCATGACCTTGTTATTATGGGTTCACCCAAATAGTGATTCAATTAATTGGATAATTTTTAGTCTCATAATACATCATTTTGGGACTGGGAGTGAACCTAATTCGATTATGGGACCTTTTCTACCATGTGTAATGGTCTTGGAAGTTAACCTTAACTCATTCTTATGTCATGTTGTGTGTTGTTGCCACATTATCAATATGTTATGATAACATGTACCCATGCTTTAACTATTATTATTCCTTATATTTATTCATGTTACATTCCTTTTTATGTAATTAGGTTATTACTTTTAAACCATGTGATTTGATTTATTCCAATTTTTATACCCTTACTGGGATTTTTTAGCTCATACGTTTTGTTCATGCATTCCCCAGGTAATTATATGTAGTTGTAGGAGATCAATGAAAGTTAAGAGATATTTTTTGATGATTTAAATAAATTTTTTTCTTCCATTTACATGTTTTGAGTAATATGTACCTAATCATCCAAAGACACTAGAATTTATGATCCTTAGATTATAATTTTATTGTCAATTATTATTAAAATCTTATAATAATATGTGTAAAAGGATAGTGTCACTATAGAAGTAGCCACTTTGGGGTATAATGACCAAATTAGGATGATAAATGTTCCCACAATTATGGATCAGCATCACAATCTATAAAATGACAATTTCACCAATTTTCTATATGAATGGGATGTCAAATTTATGATTGATCTATTTCCAGAAACACATATTAGTTCAAATACATTATATAGAGTGGAACTAACAGAATTTACAGTACTAATGGTTTATTTGAAAAAATTTGTAAAGTAATGTATTGATAAGACTAAGAACATTTCCCTAGTAATATCTAGTTATTTTTTTCAACATTGAAAATTGTTTGTTATGTCTCTGGGTGGATTATCATAAACCGAATCATGTTATAATAAATAATAGATATAATATTCCTTTGACTAATTATATTTTCTGTTAATATACGTGAGATAAATGGTTCTTAAAAATTTATCTATGCTCATGGTATAACTAATTTTTTTAGAAATTGGATATTACAATGAATGATTTGAAATTTTGGTATGGTCGTTATGAATAGGTGTTTATGTACATTTTCCTTACAAATGCTCTAGAAGTTTTCATGGATTTGATGATTCATGTATTTTTGGTACCTATAAACTTTCATTATAATGTTTTTTATAAATTAAAACGGTACTCACAAACTCATAAATAAAATGTGTAACATTTATATATTATGTACAGTATTTTTAAAGACCATCGATTACATGAAATATTAACTATATATGATTTCTGGATAGAAGATGATAAAATCATTATCTGGGTAATTTCTAAGAAATATGTATTAGTATAAACTAGATATATATTAGTTTTTCTCTCATATAAATAACCAAATTATTTCATTAAGATACACAGATATTTAGGATTAGCAGAATACTAGCAGTTCTTGATTTAGCACTTCTCGTGACACACATCTACTATGATAGATATCACAAGAAAGGGATCTTCATTCCACTATAATTTTTATTATAATAATAATTTTTGATGTATAAATAAATGATCAAATTGGAACCAATCACTATTTTGGTAGAACCAGGGACGTTATTTGGTTTACTGTTATGCATATATATATGTACTCAGTAATATTATCAATAAAGTAGACAATGTAATACCTTATATATCATAATATTTGTGAATTCAAAAAATAATTACCTAATCCTTGGTTTGCTATTATATATGGTGGTTTATGTTTTGAAAACATGGTGTCAATATCTATTTAGTGATAAATTCACTAAGTTAATAGTCCATAAAAGTTTGAAACACATATTTTCACAAAGTGGTTTTATCTTGAGTCATAGACTATGTATGGAATATATCTATACTATCAAATTTTACTTACATGATACAATAGGAAAAGGGAATTCTATAGAATATGGTTTAATACTATATTCAAATATTCAATTATCCAATGATGCTTTGAATTAGTGGAAATTGACGAGTATGAAGAAGATATGAATTTGGATGATACTGAGAAATATGATGTTGCAATCTTTAACCCAATGACTCTTTTTTTTTGGATTTGGTTGAAAATGTTAAGGATTATCAATGAATAGAACTCGATTATCTTTCCATTATGTTAAAAAATAATGGTGGGGAGACCATTGGGGGATATAAACTAGATGGGATATATGTGTTACATTTTTATGATCAAATGGTCATCCAACTATCTTTTTAAGGATAACTCCATCCTACTTATCACAATTAAAAATGGTTGGTTCGCTGAAGAATTTGAAAGATGAATATGGATCATAGAAACCATTTTTAATGGAAAGGAATGAAATAAAATTTTCTAAATCTTATCTCCAAATTCTTATCTTGTTTGTTGTTCAAGATAGAGATTCAGTGACCATCTTGAATAATGAAATAATTATCATTTCCAATATATAAATTAGAGAACGTTGCTATGAAACTTTTCATGGAGTTACCAATAAAAATTATATATAATGATTCAATTTGGATGATTATAGAAAAAATCACAAATTCAATATCCATTTAGTTAGAAATTCACCATGCTAATAGAACATAAAATTTTGAAACCCATATTTTCACAAAGAAGATGTAACGTGGTATATAGATGTTGTATAGAATATCTCTATATGTTGGAATTTGTCTAAGTTAATATACTTGAAAAATATAATTCCATTGAATATTGTTAAGAGTAAATTAAAATAGTGAATTATCCAATGAAACTCGTGATACATGGGAATTGATGATTATGAAAGAAGATATGCATTTTGATGATACTAAATAATTAAGAAACATCATTTTATCTGGTGATTATTTTCCTGTACTTGGTTCAACATGTTAATGATGATCAAGTAAAGGACCCTAATTACATTGTAATTATGTAAAAACATAATAGTGGGGTGGGAACTGAGGAATATAAACAATATGAGAACTTTGTGTTACATTTTTTTTGATCAAATGGCCATATCACTATATTTTAACAAACAACTACTCCTTACTTATAACCATTAGAAATGGTAGGTTCACCTAGGAATAAAAAATATGACTAAGGATCTATGAAACCAATTTTTTTAGAATGTTATGAAATAAAATTTGGTTGATCTTATCTCAAAATTTCTAGCTTGTTAGTAAGTTAATGTAGAGAATCTTTAACCAATTGGAAGGATAAAATATTTTACATTACAAATCATGATATGGTATAATATATCTATTGAAAATTTCATTGGTTTACCAAGAAATATTTTGAATCATGATTCAATTTGGATGATTGAATTCTAACTCACAAAGTCCACACAATTTATTCCAATTCCTAAATCCAATATGGTATATGACATTGAAAATATCAACATTCTCGAAGCATAAAAATTCAATGAAATACTTATTTCAATCATATAAAAACGGGTTATTTATTTAATATGTTGTATTTATAGACCACTTAAAGATGATGGGGGTACCTAATTGACAATGATCAAAAAATATAATCTTCAAATGGATAAGTATCCAAAAAGTACAATTCAAACATTGAAAATAATTCTTTAAGATTGTGTGATGGATTTTTAAGGATCATGGGTGAATTATTTTCCTTTTGTGGAGTTTTTATATTCCAAATTATATGAAGAAATTATATATATTAATTCAATTGATTATTTTTATCTATCCTTGACAATATCCACTTTTTTGGTATAATCTAGAGAAACATCCATATTTTTAACTAGCCATGTTCATTAGACAACCAAGAATATTCAGATGATTTGTAAATTGATGGTTTTGTCCCAAATACATAAAAAATATATTATTGATAGTCATAATTACCCATTATCCTTTTTATAGGGATATTTTGTGTTATTGGACGTCTCTTCCAGAATGGTACATCATCGATTGGGTAATCAAGAAATGCTTCCACCTTAGTATGTTTCCCTTTAGCAGATACATGAAAGAATTAGTGATCTTACCTATTTATTGTATTCACCAAAATGATTCCATATGGTTTAAATTGTTTTATATGTTTCTCTAATGAGGAAATAATAATTGACGATAGAATTTTTATTTGATGGGACCATGTTGATCTCTAATTGAGGTCTATTTTTGTTCTTGAGTCAATTAGTATCTTGGAAACACAAGATAGTGTATTTCATGAAAATAAATTCCATTGGTTAATGTATTTTAGAAACGTGGTGAGATTTAAGAGTAACTTGATAACATGAAAAAGTGATTATTTAATAGTGGCCCAATTGTTTCCAAAGAACCAATAATATCCATCAATAAAAGATAGGAAAATATAATGGTGGGGAAAATGTAACACCCCTAGTTTCATGTATTTTATCAATTTATTATGTATTTCTGATTTTATATAATATATGGGTTGATTTTTAGGATTTTCTAAATAGTTTTAGAATGTTTTAGAATTGTTTGTAAGGGTGAATTGTTTGATCATGGTTAGGGGAATTTTTTTTCTTTTCACTAGAAAACCATGAAACATGCATATCAAGATTAGATGGTGTTCATAGATGGCATATTTTTTTTAAAAAAACTTGAAGTTTACCCATGAAACCACATGGAAGACACAGGAGGACATTAGGGTGTGCACGTTGGGTGTATAGTTTTTCTAAATCGTGCAAGATCCTAGTTGTAACTAAGGTTTTTGAGACAGAGGAAAAACCAAGGTTAGTTCATGGTTTTTCAAACTGCGTGAACAAACCCTTATAGGGTGTTGTTTAGAGGTAATAATATGAACATGGTAAAAACATGATTTCCAATACCATATAGACTAAACATGTAGTGTGAATTTAATACTAAAAAAATATATTTTATATCAAATTTTACCCCTGAAATCCTCACTATTCACCTCTCTTCTCAGGATCTCAAACTCCACTCCATTACCAAACATTCATGGTGTTTTACTTTGATCTGTAAGATAATTTTTATGGATCTAAGTTTAATGGATCTTTACAATCAGTAATGAATCATTATTTTCTCTCTTTATCTTTAAATCTCTGTATCTCCTCTAATACAAAACAAAATATCCAACCAGTTATAGATATATCTATAATCTATAATGTGTTTTGTTGAGACCTTGATTGGATCTATAGAAGTAAATGAGTTTTTATCATTTATCTAGTGGTTTTTTATTTAGTTCCTTGTTCTTTTAAAAAATTTATAGGTTAGGTGTATTATCTATATTCTCCACTTGTATTATAACATGAATTAACATATCAATTAAATGTTTTGATTGAATTTTCAATAGATACATTAGATGATTTTATAAAGGAAAAACCTCTTGGTTTATGGTTTGTAAATATTATTTTTTTCAATAATTTTTTAAAAACCCCTTTAAATTATAGTTTTAAATTATAGTTTTGGGTTGATGCAAAAAATATATTCTATTTATTATCTTACCTAAGTAATGAATTTATGTGGAATGAATTTGTATGAGAATATTACATATATGGGTGGTTTGTGTACGCCTTTGTTTTAATAATGGACTTATTGGTATGGAATTTTCACTTAGTTTTAGACTGGATACATGTAAGGTATATCACCAAGTGAAAGATTGATGAAGGATATATCACATCTCACTAGTACTGTGATTTTCATTTAGCATGTATATGTGCATGAGTGGGTGGATGTCATTTTGGTATTCCAGGTGGTATAAATTAATAAATTTCTCCTAATTTTATTTAAATTGATTTTAAATTGGTAATTTATTTTTATGTTCCTATTAGTTATATTTATCTCATCCAAATTTACCTATGTTTTTATTGTTAAAAGGTCCCTTATAGTGAAACTTGGGTTTTCTAATCATTAAAGGCCTTAGAAGAAACCTGAAGGAATGTGCATTCTGTGGATTATTTTTGGATATGAAGTGGATTTTTTTTTTGTTTTTAGAGGGACTAAATTAACTCTAATAAACCTAATTTAATTCAATTTGAGATAATGAGTAGACCCTAGGTTATTTTTTGGGGTGGCTTAGATGAATTTATTTTTAAACGATTTCAATTTTATTAACTGGAGGGGGATTCATTAAATGAAATCAAACTAACCTCTTCACTTACTGCTTCAACCCCTTCACATACACATGATAATCACCCATACACTTGGATAAACATTTTCATGATTACTCCTAGGTAAATAATCATATTAGAACATGAAAAAGTGTGGTAATAAAATTCAATAAGGAAGAAGAAGATATAAAATCATTAAATAAAATATCAAATAAAATAAACTATTTAACATCCATAGAGTGAGAAATAAAATCCAACACATCACCTTTATGCTCCCTTATATAAAAATGTAATATTTTTATACCTCTATTTAGGTTATTCTATCAATGGAAATTGAAGGTAGAGTCATGAGGGTGGAATTGAATATTTTAAAAACAATTAAATAAAAAACACTCCACTAATGTTAGATGAATTTATCTCTAATATGTGTGAATAAATTCACATAACAATTAAAAAGTTTTAAAATATTAAAAAATAACATAAAATTATATGAATAAGAGGATTAATTAATATTCTAAGTGTCACGGCCCACCTCCAACAAGATGAGGGAAGGAACAATAGATTTCCAGACCCCTCCTTCTTTAATTTGAAGGAGAGATAATGACCCTAGAGTCCTGCCTTCAATAGGACCTGAATTTGTGACTATCACCAAGGGTATAGAATCACACATAATCTGGAAGGCATTACCCTTTTTATAGAAAAATATCAAGAGATCAGATGATAAATCCCAAACAACTCCTAAAACTAAAAGTAATTGTTAATCCAAAATCCATTTCCATATGCATGTCCAAAATAAAATGATACATAGTACAAGAAAACTCTAATGGAAAGTACCAAATTAAAGAAAATCAGCAAAGAAAACTCCCGATGCCTGATCTAGTAAGGTCTGGTATGCTTCTCAAAGTCCTCCTAGAAACTTGAAATCATATTTATATATGTAGGGTGAGTATACATGTATACTTAGTAGGAAAAACCAAAATCTCTTGTGCACAAGTGGAGAAAATTCTAATTCCCCATGAGAAAAAGAGGAAACCAAAACACCTTGTAAGGAAACTATCAACCCGACCACACCAAGGAACACACCCCAAATAAAACAAGTCAGATAAAGTAATAGTAATAACACATCAATATTTGGGTACCTCACACCACTTTCCCACTGGTTATATTGGACATGCTACGCATCATACCTCCCCCAAAAGTTCCACTGGAGTCCCCCAGATACCCCAAAAACAACCTTATGGGATATCACTACCATGAATCCCGCCAAAAGACACCTGGGCCACCGCAACCACACACGTCCTCACCCATAGACACCTGGGCCACAATAACCACTGCCACACCCAAAGGCACCTGGGCCTCATCCCGAGGAAACTTGGGAAACAAACCTGCCCGCACACACCTGGGCCAACAACCAAAACACACCATGACCAAAGAGTCTTGGTCCATAATATACCTTAGGCCATCAAAGCATTCCCGAAGAATCTTGGGATACCTGGGAGAGGGAGAATAAAAGAGCTAATAACAAACCACTCATAAGAATGTTGGGAAAAACAGCCTCCCCCGTGAATAGGGGTGTTCAACATGAAGTTCTGAACATGGGTGGGGTGCTTATAAGAAACACAAAAAACTAAAAATTTTACATATAGGTCATTAAACACTCATTCCAACCTAAGGGTTCTGAAGCAAAACCACCCTCGTTACTATCCCTACACGCATGGACACACAAAAACCACAACTAGAGCACAACCTATTTTTGGAAAACAAATCCCCCATTATACCCATTCTCGTTATCATGTTCAAGTGATTCCATTTTAATATTCCTTCACTATTGGGAAACTAACAGGTATAACCACAATCCATGTCAAAAATTGAATCAAAACAGCCAAGTAGTAATTTAAGAATTCACACCTAGTTCTCTTGTAAAGTCACAACAACAAACGAGACCTCTGAGATCCCTTAAAGTATTGGAACTAAACCAATCCCCAATATATTCCCCCCATACGACCTAAAATACACAACCAACAACAACAAAAAAGAGATCCCATCCTCATACACATCACCCCACAAGAATCAAGTAGAACAACTATGTGTATTAACAGAACATAGAAAAGTAGTTCTAAAATTTTAACCACACCATTTATCAAGTTCATTCTTTTTGTTTAGCTAACCTGGGTGATCACACATGGATTATTATTTATTGGTCATCCATTTTATCGACCAAATTTATGTGATTAACTAGTTTCCATGTTATATCCATTCAATTACAACATTATCCAGAAAAATAGAGTTTCATTAGTGCACAAGAAAGGAACACCAAAGGACACTATTTTTAGTGGGCACAAGCCTATACAATTCACAACCTAAAATCAAAATAAATAAATATAACAACATTATCATCAATCACTCCCATTTATTCTTTAGAGTCTGTTTATTATATTCGTTAAGGTTAGGATTCGTCCACTTCCTGAGGTAAGTTTTATCATACCCTCCCCGCATGATACATAGTAAATAGAGTTTAAGGAAATACCTAACTGGATGATCAATGATCAAAGTTTTCTCTTCATGCCAAGAAATAGGAATGCATGGCTTGTTGGAAAGGAAAAGTATAGGGCTTCAAGGATGAGCTGGATGGGCTCCAGTAGAGATGCATGAGTTTTCTCCATAGTATGTCTCTAGGGTGTAATTTGGAGAATGGAAAGGAATTACGAAGAGAGGATCTCATCTTAAAAGAGGCTAGATCCTAAAATCAGGGAGATGAATTCAAATAAGTCAGATCATGGATCAAGCACACATTTGGGTGGTTTCACATAGTTTCCATTAATTGGGATTTAATAATTTTCCATGGAGATAGTGGAGATAACAATTGTGAGTTAATATATTTTCTTTAAAAAGAGAAAAACCCATAATAGGGGAAAAACTGTAAAACATATCAAAGGTGTGACACTGTGGAAAAAGGCCATAGATTTTGGTATCTCAAAGGTCTCCCAACTATTGGGGGTTTAGAACATATTTTACTAGTTTTAAATGGATTTCGAAGTGGTATAAAAACGCTTTTATGTCATTATATATGTTGCTGGGGGAAAAATAGATGGTCCTGAAAAAATAGGGAAAGAATCAGCATTAGGTGAGTCACCATCGCCCTGACACCACCGCCCTGGCACTATTTCCCTAGCACATCCCCCTGGCACCATCTCCCTAGCACTTTTTCCCTGGCACTGATACTGATTGGCACTATAGATGACCCATCGGTGACACCGATGCTGATCGATGCCACTAATGCTCATCAGTGCCACCAATACTGATCGGTCCCACTGACGCTCATTGATTCCATCATTCATTTAATCCTAAATTTTGGAAAACTTCATAATGAGTCCCAAATGGTTCCCACGACACCACAAACACCAGAATTTAAAAATTTAATAGACTAGGAGGGTCCGAGCCATTACATAAGATACCACTCCAACTATTATCTCCCTCGATAATTCAAGAGTAAACCCAAAGAAATGGGGGGGGGGGATCCGAATAACCACCTTGTAGGATACCTATCAGGGAAAAACCACCCTAGAGTTTTTTAAAAGTTGGAATAAGCCTATATATCTATGAAACACCTCCCCCTCATTTATCTCCTGAACAACTATGGATATACTACCACTCTCCTCTCCTAAGAAATCACACAAATATATAGTGGTCACACCATCCAGACAAATGTGTTAGGGGGTCCCTTTCACTATGTCAATATACTATTGGTTTTGGGAGGCACTGAATCGCTTGCACGGGTTTAATCTCATCCACCTAAATGCATCTTTATTAGAGATTAGGTCCTCCCCTCCCCACAATGAGTAATTTTACAGAAATTTTGAGAAAATAAAAATATCCCATCTTATAGTTAACAAGGTCAATAACTACATCACATTCAAGTAAAAAACAAAGAAAAAACAAAACTCAAAACATCTCTGGGTACTGGGCATGCCTTTATGCCTCTTGTTCCAAGGTAATCTCCTCAAGGCCACCATAACTCCACAACACATGAACCAAGGGAACAGTCCAACCATAAATCCCCTTCTCCTCATGATCCCCAATCCTCATTGGTCACTCCAAACATGTTGCATCATCCCTGATATCTAGCTCTCCCCAGTCGAGGACGTGCGAGTCATCATGTATATACTGATAGAGATGAAACACATTGAAGATATTGTGGACCCTCTGTATTGGTGCCGGTAGTTCTATCTGATAACCCACTTCGCTGACCCACCACAACACCTCGAAGGGTTCGACGAACCTAGGATAAATCTTACTCCCCCATCTAAACCTCAATTTCCCATGCCGAGGGGAGACCTTTAATAACACATGGTCCCTAGTATTGAACTCCAAGGGTCTACTACTATGATCTACATACGACTTATACTGATCCTCAGACACCTTCATCGACTCCTGTCCAAGAGGAACCTTCTCCGTCATGCTCTGCACCACCTGTGGTCCAAGAACACCTACCTCCCAAACCTCTATTTATAAAACTGGTGAATAACACTATTTTTCATACAAGGCTTCAAACATAGAGATTACAATGGTAGAGTGATAGATATTGTTGTTGACAAACTCTAACAGAGGAAAGTGTCATACCCACAATCATACAAAGTCTAGAACACATGATCATAGCATATCTTCCAAAATCTGGATGGTCCTTTATGTCTACCCATGCATTTGTGGGTGGAAAGTAGTGCTGAGCCACATCTAGCTGCCAAAATCATTCTATAATAACCTCCATACATGGGAAGTAAATCATGTATCCAAATCTGAAATAATGGTTCTGGGAACTACGTGCAGCCGTACAACTTCACCCACATACCTTTTCACCAAGGTATCTACTGTGCTCGACTCATTAATTGCTAAGAAGTGAGACGATCTGGTCAAACAATCCACCACTACCCATATGGCATCAAAAACTCCCTCATATCTGGGTAGTACTATGATAAAATACATTGAGACGTCACCCCACTTCTAATCGATAACGTCGAAATGATGAAACAGACTTTTCATAACACAATGTTCAGACTTAACCTGCTTACACACGAGGCACTTGGCCACAAAATTTTCCACTTCCTGATTCACTATGGGACACCAAAACTAACCCCTCAAGACTCGGTACATCTTTAAAACTTATGGGTGTACCACCAAAGGTGAGTTGTTGAAGTCACCAAGAAATCTCCCATGGATTTTCACCAGGACAATTAGCTTTCCATGAAACACCATCCAATTATGACCATCTTCTAACCATCATTCTGGAGCATTGACCTGGATAACATGAAAATGCATCACTTTATCATCCATGTCTCCCCACTAAGGCTCCTCCACCTTCCATACCAAGGAGGAATGCACTGAAATTTGAAACAGACAACCCCTACCATCATCCACCCTTGCATCCTGGTGTAAGGAAGCCAACTCCTCTATTGTTTTATAGGAATCTGTTGACTCCCGAACCACATCCCTATGAGAATTCCTGCTCAAAACATCATCCACTACATTCCCCTTTCTTGAGGTGTAGGATATGTCAATGTCATAATTCTAAAGAAAATCAATCCACTTCCACTGCCAAAAGTTCAAGTCTTGCTCAGAGAAGACATACCTCAATCTCTTGTGATCAATAAAAACCATGAAGCATTCCCTGATAATGTAATGACACCAAAACTTCAGCGTGAACACTACTGATACAAGATATAGGTCATGGGTGGCATAGTTACATTCATGATGATGTAACTGCCTAGACCCATAAGAGATCACTCCCCGCTGTTGCATCTGTACACACCCCATGCCTCGACCTAAAGCATCAAAAAACACTTCAAATGTTACCCCTTCTTATGGAAACCTCAATACCGGGGCACTGATTAGCTTCCCCATCAGATAAATGATGGAGTACTAGCACAACTCACTCCAAAAGAAAGCTTGGTCTTTCTTGGTCAATGCTGTCAATGGTTCTAAAACTCAAGAGAAGTTAGGAACGAACCTCCAGTAGTAACTTGCTAGACCCAAGAAACTACGAAAATCTTCCAAGTTATTGGGTGCTGCCCAAGAAATGACTACTTTGACCTTCGATGGGTCCAATACTATTCTATACTCAGACAAAACATGTCCAAGGAAGAGCACCTCTCATGTCCAAAACATTCACTTAGACAACCTCTCATAGAACTTGTGATGTTGGAGGAGCTCCAAAACTATCCTCAAATGATCAGCATGACCCTCCTTCATATCTTGAGTAGATCAAGATGCCTTCAATAATCATGACTATGAACATGTCCAAATATTTGTGGAAAATGGAGTTCATGATCCCCATGAAAACAACTGGTGTATTTGTAACACCGAACGAAATGACCACAAACTTGAAGTGCCCATATCTGTATTTGAACGTAGCTATTGAGATTTCAACCTCATTCACCCTCAACGAGTGATATCCAGAATACATGTCTATCTTAGAGAACCAACATGCTCCCTTCAACAGGTTAAATAGTTCGCGGATGCATAGGAGGGGGTGACAGTTCATGACAATTACCTAATTCATCCATCAGTAGTCTATACAATGCATGAGACCACCATCTTCCTTCATTACAAATAAGACTGGATCACACTATGGTGATGCACTCGGTTAGATAAAACCCATCTTCATCAGGTCATAAACATGGATCCTCTACTTCTACAAATATAAAGACTCCATCCAGTAGGGAGCAATCAAAATTGGACGGGAACCAGGTTGTAAGTCTATGCCAAAATCATCATCACGTTGAGGAGGTAGGGTCAAAACTTCTTCAGTAAAGATGTCTAGGAAATAATTGATGATCCACAAGACATAAAATATCTCTGAGTCTTCTAGTTCTACTAACAAATTGGAAATCCTGGAAATAAGGGGATCCACATGTCAGATTACCTCCCGACAATCCCACCTGCCGACGAAAGATACACGTTGGCCGCCCAGATCTGAGAACATGAAACTTCACTAGAAGCAGTTGATAACAACACAAAAAGAGACCATCATTTGATGCCTAAAAATGTTATCATATGGCTGCATCTAGAGAAAAAGAAGGTCCCCACTGGATGGATGTGGCCCCAACTTCAGTCTTCATCCTCGAAATACATAAGATAACCTAGACTGACCTCTAACTAGTGTACTCAATACAAGGGGCAAGTGAAGTATCTCTACATCTAGACCCAGAACATGGGATAGACTAGGTGTAAAAAAGTAGTGTGATGGTTATGAATCAAACAAGGTAGAATAAAGAGTATTAAACAAGATGATCATATCTCGAACAACCTCTGGACCTACTGGAACCGCTGCCTATACAGTGTGAAACTGCCCATGCCCATCTGTCTTTCCCCTCGTATATCATTTGCCCCCGACCATGACCAGGTCGATGAACTTGAGGAGTTCTCTGAGGATAGTCTCCTCCTGCAATTTCTTCTCTTGGGGGAACATGATCTCACTGTCCCTACTGCTACTGCTGAAAGGGTCTGGTTGGAAACTTCAATTACTGAGGTGGGCACTAAACCTACGCACCTCCACTATTCTGCAAATGGTCTGGGTAATAATTCTGAATATCCCCATGGATACCAAAGATAAAACACATCAATCATATGCTCGTGGAAAAGGTTGAGGTATAAGAGATTGAAACCGGAACAGGTGGGCTTTGCTCCCCGATGGCCGATACCTGGAAGGCCCTAATGATGAAAGCCTACTGCTAACGACCTTAGCCTTCAATAAGATCAAATGGATCCTCTCACTTATAAAAACTCCCAGTGTGTACATCCTCTCCACTACTTCAGCCTTCTTCTGAACCTCCATGTATGTCAGTAGAGTGAAAGGAGTAACAACATATTGCAGGGAAGGTCTAAGTGCCTCTACTAAGTGACTCGCCCCCTATTCCTCATTTGGGAAGATTTCTGGAGGAAAACAAAGGAGATTCCTGAACTTTATCCCAAAATCCTTACTGACAGACTTTCGTACTGATGGGAGAGTATATTCTACCTCTTATCTTCCTTCATTTTGGAAGAGTGGAATTCTACCAAGAACTCCCTCTCGAATTCAGTCCATGAAACCTTATCCTATTTCTTATCCCCGAGATAGAGCATCCACCACTAATGCATTTCTCCCCGCATCTGGATTACATCTAGAGTACCCTAGTACTCATCCGGGGCCCAAATCAAGCTTAAATCAATCACCAGTTCCTCAAGCCAGCTCCCTGTATCCATGTCTGAGATGCTGCCCTCGTACTTCCCAAGGGTCTATCACTGAAAGGCATGAAATGTTTTCTTCCACTGTTTGTCCTCCTCTTCTTGATCATCCCTCCGCTAATCAGCCAAATCAGCCTCTTGGGGCTCGATTTTAAGCACGACTCATGGTTGTCGTTTAAGTTCCATAACTGCATGGTAAACAAGGAATGCCTAAGCCTGAGTAGTGTAGAAGATTCCTTTTTTAATTTTTTTTAAACTATTTATTTTGTTAAACTATCCAAAAACCTAGAACAAAGAAGAACACAATTCATTATGATGAATGTACCTTTTATAGGCTCTCTACCCTACAATCAGGGTAGCCTCACTTGGTCATTCGGTAGGTCCAGAGTCCTTGCATCAGATCACAGGGGGCCCTAAAATCCCATGTCCAAGCCGGTATTCCATGTCCTATTTCACAAACCATGATTTTCTAACTATATTTCCCTACCATCCCATGTAATACTCACTATGGATAACCCAGAATTCCATCCTATCTCTTAACCTTCATCCTATAATACCATTCTGTCATGACCTACATTCACCATGATGGGGAAAGGGACAAAAAATTGCCAGACCCTTCCTTTTTAATGTTGAAGGAGAGAATTTGACCCCCCAAGTCTCACCTTAAGTAGGACCCACAGTAGTGACTAGCTCCAAGGGTATAGAATCACATGTAATATGGAATGAATTTCCCTTTTTATAGAAAAAAATTGATAGATAAGTTGGTAAATCCCAAACAACTCAAAAAACTAAAAGTAAAAGTAAATTCAAAATCCATGACTATATGCTTGTCCAAAATAAGCTGATACATAGCATAATAAAACCCAAAATGAATGCACCAATAGAAAGAAAAGAAGCAAAGAAAAATATCTAATCTAAATCTAGTAAGGTCAAAAATGGTTTCCAAAGTCCTACCAGAAGCTTGAAAGCAGGTTTATATATATAGGGTGAGTTTACAAGTATACTTAGTAGGGAATACCAAAATCTCTCATGCATAAGTGGGGAATCATTATAATACCCAGTGAGAAAAGAGGTCACCAGAACACCTAGCAAGGAAACTATCCACCTAGCCTCACCAAGGCACACTCCCAAAATAACACAAGCCAAATAAATTAATATTAATATCACATTGTATTTTGGTACCCCACACCGCTTTACCACTAGTTAGTTAGGACATTCTATGTGTCAGACCTCCCCCATAAGTTCCACTGCAGTCCCACTCCTTCCCCCAAAAAAACATTATGGGATATCCCAGCCACTCATCTCACCCGCAGACACCTGAGCCACCACAACCACACAAGTTACTTCCCACAAACACCTAGGCCACAACAACCACTTCCACGTCTGAAGACTCATGTGACATAACAACCGCTAACACACTCGAAGACATGTGGGACTCAACCTGAGGACACTTGGGAAACAAACCTACCTACACACACCTAGGAAAACCACTACAACACACCCTGCATGACGTTTCTGGGTCCATAATATAACTTTGTCCATCACAAACTGCATGAAGAATCTTGGGCTACCTGGGAGAGGGAGCATAATTGAGCTAATAACCATCAACTCATATGAATGTTAGAAAAACACCCTCCCCCATGAATGGGGTTGTTTGGAAGTAAGTGATCAACATGGGTGGGGTGTGTTTAAGAAACACAAAAACTAAATATTTTACATATAGGTAATAAAACACTCATCCCAACCTAAGGGTTCTTAAGTACAACCACCCTCATTACTATCCCTACACCCACGGACACACAATAGAAAAAACAAGATCCCAACCCATTTCTGGAAAAAAATCCCCCCATGTACCCATTCATGTTATCATGTTCAAGTGATTCAATTTATATATTCCTTCACTACCAGGACACTAACGGGAATAGCCACAAGCCTATACAAAAACTGAAATAAAATAGCTAGGCAAGAATTTAAGCATTCACACCCAGTTCTCTTGTAAAGTCACAACAACAAAAGATACCAGTGATATCCCATTAAGTACTGTAACCAAACCAAGCCCCAATATATGACCCCCACATGACCTCAAATCAACAACAAAAAACTAGAAAACATGATATCCCATCCCCATCCACATCACCCCACAAGCATCAATCAGAACAACCATGTGTATTAATAGAATAGAGAAAGTGAGTTTTCAGATTTTAATCAAACCATTTATCAAGTTCCTTCTTTCTGTTTTTTAACTGGGGTGATCACATAAGGATTCTTATTCATTGGGAATCCAATTTATCAACAAAATTTACGTGATTAACTAGTTTCCATGTTACAACCATTCAATAACAATATTATACAGCAAAACAGTGGTTCATCAGTGTGTAAAAAGGACCACCAATGGCCACTATTTTTAGTGGTCATAAGCCCATACAATTCACAACATAAAAATTATGATTAAATAAATACATCAACATCATAATCAAACACACCCCTTATTTCCTTAGATTCTATTTATTATCTTCGTTAAGGATTTGTTTCATCCACATCCCAAGATAAGCTTTATCATACCTTCCCCACATGATACACAGTAAATAGAGTCGAAGTAAAAACCTATCTTGATAATCAATGATCAATGTTTTCTACTCATGTGAAGAAATTTGGATACATGACTTGTATGGAATGAAAACTAGAGGGCCTCAAGGATGAGCATGAAAGGCTCCAGCATGGGTGCATGATTTGTATCCGGTGTAAGCCTATAGGGCGTACTTTAGAGAATGGAAATGAATTATGAAGAGCAGTTCTTGGATTAAGAAAAGGCTAGATCCTAAAATTAGGGAGATGATTTCAAAGTACATAAAATTCGGATCGTCGATCAACCATGTAGTTGGGGAGTTTCACATGTGGGGATTATTTGGGATTTAATAAATCTCATCGAAGATGGTAGAGCTAATGAATGTGAGTTAATAGATTTCCTTTAAATGGATAATTTTTTTTATTAGGGGTGAAACTATAAAACACGTCAATGGTGTTACACTGATGAAAATAGCGACACATTTTTGTAACTCAAGGGTCACCCAACTATTGGGGGTTTAAGACATATTTTACTAGTTTTTAATGGCGTTATAAGGGTTATAAAAACAATTTTACATAAGAAGATACATTCCTGGGGAAAAACTAGAAGTTCTCACTATTAGAAGAGTCACAATCTCCCAAGTACCGTCACCCTAAAACCATCGCCCTTTCACCATCTCTCTAGCACCGTCGGCGTGGCACCGTCGCCCTAACTCCATCTTCCTGGCACCATTTCCCTGGCACCATCAACCTGACACTATCACCCTGACACCATTTCCTTGACATCATCGCCCTAAAACCATCTCCTTGGAACCATCTCCCTAGAACCGATTCTGATTGGTTCTATGAACCACCCATCAGTGCCATCGATACCGATCGGTGCCACCGACGCTCATCAGTACCACCGTTCATTCAATCAATTTTTTTTTGAAAACTCATTAATTATTCATCAATGGTCCCTTGGACACCCCAAAGAGTATAATTTGGAAAAGTAATGGACCAAGAGGGTTCGGGCCATGACCTTATTGTTATTTGAGAAAATTACAGTTAATGAAATTCAATTACAACAGAAAATTGGTAGCATAACATTAAAATGAAAAAAACAAAGATTATTTAAATAGTCAAACACCAATACCTTAAATACGATTTTTTTGGAAGCCTTGGGTAAATCCTATATCAATAATTGTCACCCCAATTAATGGTGGTTTGTCCAGGTGGGCGTAAAGTTAATCGAGAGAAGACTTTTCTATCCTTGAAAACAAATATGAGCCAACTTGCATCCACCAAATAGAGGTAGCAAAATGGACTTCAAGATTAAGAATTGGGGTGAGAAATAATATCATAAAATAATTTTTAGGATATACTTTAACATCCTATAATTTTTCATCCTAAATTGACACTTGGATTTGTAGATATTGTCGAAATGGCAGGGTGTTTTTCTTGGAACATAGAATCTAGACCATAACTTCATCATCAACTTGGGCCGCCTGGAACTCCAGTCAAACAGTAGAATTAGGTTGGGAAACTATTGTATTAAATTTTCCACATGATTTCCTATATATATATATATAATTTGAGTATTATTGGCTATATATATTGGTTTATACTATCATTTTATTGGCTTATATTCAAGTTTACTTCACCCATAATTTAGTTGGTTCAAGGCCCACTTTGGTGGTTGTCCAATGTGAATCTCCATGTGACCCAAAAGAATGAATTTTTATTTATAGCATGGGAGACCTAAAAATAATATATTAAAACAAATTCAAGACCATTATGTTTATTTAGGTGTTCAAAAATGTACCATATAATAGTTAATTTTTAGAAGGAATTACAATCATAATGTGAAATAATGTTCAATTTGTAAAATGAACTAAAAATAGTGTTTATAAATATTCAATCAAATGAAAATTATATGTATTAAAAATGAATATAATCCTTTTTTTGTGGAAAATCAAAATCCAACATTAGTTTTTCTAGTCCAGAAAAAAATGTATCTCAAAATTATGAAATTCAAATTATCTTTTGTTAAACAATTTTAATATACAATTCTCACCAAAATAACTCATAAAAAACAATTATAAACCCCATAAAAATAATTTAAAAAATAGGTTCACAAGAATATCCCAAGACCAATCCAATTCATTTTTCAAATTTATAACGAAATTTATTCCAATTTCAATTAATCATGTTGATGTGTTGTTCGTCACAATAGACATGGTGGTTTAGCATTATTCAAGGGAGAAAATATGGATGCGCTAGGTGGAGTCACATTTTAATATTAATATGAGTATTCTGTTATTATTATTATCTGGGTTTTCACTATTTACATGTTATTTGAAATTGAACTCAATCACGTCAACCACTTTAGTGAGACTTTGTCGATGACTCCCAGGATCAAAGACCTTAGGTATCACAGTGAAGCTCACATAATCAGAAATCATCTAAAGTAATCTCAATAGAAAAAAATTAAAAATAAAAAAAATAGAGATAAAATTGTCAAATTTGGGCCATACAACTATGGAGTCACGATCCCCAAGTGTCAAAATCAACACATTAGGTTAATCCATTGATATACATACAATTATATATTTTTTGATTCTTTTTGAATACTCATGTTAAAATTAAAATTATCACCAAACCTATTGCATTTATTATAGGACCCTAATATCTCAAATTAATACCCCACAATATAATGGAAATGCATTGGGAATTTTTTTAATTGGATAAAAATTTAAATGATGAAAATTCACATTATACAACCACAAATTACAAAATATATAATCATGCACTTAAACATGTATTAAAATTTGAACCAAGGCATGAATAATTATTTGATATCTAGTTTCAATGTTTACAATGTGTATTATCATGTTCAAGGTTAAAGAAAATTTTTCTTTCATTAACACACATTATTTTTCATTTTAAATATTTTTTTTCATTCTACACACAATAAAAATTATTTTATCCCCCCAATTAGAAGAACACTATCCCCAATGTTTATAGAAAATAAAATTTATAAGGGGGTTGAGGTAGAGGATAAGAGTTCTAAAATTAAAATTTGATACTTAGTTATGAAACAATGTCACATAGTGGTATACTCATGAAGGTTGTGCCACAAAAAATTGACACTTTGATCCCCATGTCACTCATGGAATACCCATATTAGATGGTATGATGGTGTGGAATTTGTTGGATTTATGTGATTTCCTTGAAAAAATAATTGACCTCAACAATGCCTGCTTCTCACAAAAAACCAAATTAGAAACCCTAGAAACCATGGGAGGTTCCCATAACTGGAAATAAGAAAATAAAAATGAAAGGATAAAAAAATTTATTTGTTTATTTCAAAAATCTAAACCTTGATTTAATATACAGTTAAAGGACCAGTTTCCTCCCAGAAACCACTTTTTTTAATGTTGTTATCCCATCAAGGTCCCTAATTCTAAAAACATTTTTTTTCTGGTTCATAGGTTGGATCAATTCAATCCTCTTATATTTATTGTTTATGGAATGATTCAGTGAATGGTTTTAACATATGATCATTTAATTTGAATACATGTCCACTAGTGTGATCCTAAATATCTACATCCCCATGGGGGTACACAATATGAAATATGTAAGGACTTGAGCATGGTGTAAATGAAGTTTGGAACTATATAAGGGAATGAATTTTCCTACTTCAATGTGTTTTACATTTATATTTTTAGATTGGTAGGCCTTAACTATAGGTTTATTTAAAATTGGGGTTTTATAAGCCTATAACCTAAATTACTCATGTTTATTAAGATCTAATTTCCAGTTTGTTTCATCCAAAGACATGTCAATGTTTATTTATTTGACTTCCCAAAAGGCCTTATGATCAATTTCAACAGGTAAATGGAATTGTTTGACACAATCCAACCTTTATGGTGACATTACTAGTATAGTTTTTAATGCAATGTGATATGTTCTAAGGGAATCCAAGAGTTTCTCAGACCAATCTTTCCAAGAGGGATTGGCAATTTTTAAATAATTATCTTAATATCACTATTTTCTAATTCATATTAACCATTGGTTTAAGGATGATAGGTAGTAGAAAATTTATGATAAATCTTATACTTATACATGAATACCGAGAAGGGATGGGTGTAGAAATGTATTCCATGATCACTAATGATAACCCTAGGAATTCCAAATCTAGAAAATATGTTCTCTTTTAGGAATCATATCACAACATGATTTACTTTGTGGGATTGTAATATACCAATTTTGAGATATATTCAATCACTAATAAAATGTAGAGATACACTGAGAGTTTGGGAGGGGGCCCATGAGATCAATTCCCCAACAATCAGATATTTTAATGACTAGAATGGGAGTAAAGGGAATTTGATTTCTTTTGGTAATAGATCATAATTGTTTACATTGAGGATAACTTTTTAAAAATTGGTAGGAATATTTAGTAAGGTTAGTCTAGTATAATATAAATTGGAGGACCTTTTTGGTGGTTTTATTTGTGGAAAAGTTTCCTCCACAAGCCTCTCTATGACATTATTTTATAATGAAATCTTTCTCAAACTCAGGAACTAAAATCCTAATGTTTTGATTAGGATAGAACTTGAAGAGATATGGATCATAAAAAACATTGTGTTTAACATCAAAAATAAATTTTATCATATCTAGGGCCTCTAGAAATTTTGGAATGTCACCCAAACTAAATGGTTTGCTATGTAAGCATACCATTGAAAATCCCTTATAGAATAGAGGTTATCATTGGGAAATTAATCAGACATATAAAGGTGATGTGAGTTGTCTTTGAATTCAATCCTAGAGAGGTGATAGGCTACAAAATTTTCAAAACCCTTTTTATCTGTTTAAATAAAACTATTTAAGAAGAAGGTCCCAACTAATCAATCTATCCTTAGCATCATGTTTTTGGAAAAGGAATTTCAGACTATAATGATATGAAAAGATAATGATGGGCGATCCTAAGAGAAATGACCTAAAATTATCTAGAAAAAACACTACACCAGGTAATTATTTCTTATTAGTGGTGAATTTTAGTTGTGAATAATTTAATGATTTACATTCGTAATCAATGAAACATGGAGTTTTCTTATGAAATTTTCCTAATACTTCTCTTATCACAAAGTCACATCACATGTGAGTTCAAAAATAAGTTTCCAATTGATATATTTCATGATGAATAGAGAGATAATAGAAGACATAAGTATTTAGAATTATTCCTCAAATATTTATGTCTATATAAATGGATAATATTTCAATAAAAAGAGCATAATGTTGTCAAGAAATAATGTATAAATTTATAATGAAACTTCTATAGAAAACAACATTTCATAATAAGGACCTCACTGACTTTAATGTTTTTGGAGAGAGAATGTCATGAATAATATCAACCTTAGATTTATCAAATTCAATCCCTCTACAAGAGGCATGATTTCGGAGAAATAGACCCTCCTTTACCCTGAAATTTTATTTTTCCCATTTTAGGATGATATTCTTGTCCACACATCTAGATAAACCCCTTTCAACATTTATACAGAATCCCTGAAATGTATTCATGAATATGGAGAATTATTACATAAATACCTCTAAACAAACCCTTCTATGTTAGATAATATTCCCATCGTAAACTGCAATAAGGTGCTATAGGAATTATATAAACCAAAAGTAATGAATTTGAAGGAAAAAGTGATGAATTATATGCCGAAGGTTTTTTCCTTGATAATCGAAGGAGAACTTGATTTTATTATACACTGAGAATAAATATAGGAATCAATAAAATTCAAGACTCGCTGCTCACTCAAGAAATTGATCAATTTAGGGAAAGGGGAAATGATCTTTCTTAGTGTGTGAGTTTAACTTACTATAGTAAATGAACACCCTCCATCCAATACTAAACCTTATGGGGGAGAAGATCAACATCCTCATTGGTGATCAAATTTATCCCAACATTCATTATAAACACTTTAATTGGGATTACCCACTCACTCTCAGCAATGGGGTAGATGATACTCACTTTCAACCACATAAGAAGTTCTTTGCTTTAAAAATCCATAATATTGGGATTGAGTCTATGATGAGGTTGACGATATGGTTTGGAGTCAGATTCTAGAACAATACTTTGAGTTCCAATGAGTGGGACAATAGTAATAATATTATAAAGTGTCCATCCAATTTATTTCTAATGTTATACCAGGACATCCAGAATCACCCTCTCTTGATTATCTTCATGAGATGAAAAAATGAATGCATGAAAGGCTCGATTGTCCCATAATAAAGCATACTTGATTGATTAAGGTAGGAACATAAATTCAAGATCATATTGGTTATCACTTTAAAAATAAGGATGGGAGTTTATATTGACTCAATTTATTTTTCTAAATTTCTTGATAGAATTGGTTCCTTGTTAACAGAATTTTTGGCCACAAAATTGGCAAGATCAGTGCCATGAATGGGTATTGACTCAATATTTTATATTTATTAAATGGTATCATTGATTGGTGATCTGAAAAAATAATCCGAAGAGTCATATAAAAGATATTAAAGACAAGGAAACAAATTACCCTCATGTGAACAAAAGAAATCAGTCTCATTTTGACATAATCATCCTTTAAGAATTCTTTTATGATTATGTAGTTCACTATCAACACTACCTATCTAGTTTACCTAATGGATCTCTTCATCATCCCCATTTTTTTTGAGTTTTCATTATATATATTTAGAATAAAGGTTCATATTTCCAAAGTTTATTTTCATGATACCATTCATAAATCTGATGATTGAGATGTTTATTGCTAACACGGGACAACCAATGATAATGGGGGTTTGATCCGTAGGGCCTATTATTCAGAGATTTTAAAGGAAAATTAAGTTATTAGGGTAAATTATATTTTCAAATTTCACCAAAACAACATTTTATATTCCCTTGGGAACTCAAACACAATGGTCAACAAGTTGAAGAGTAACCAATGTGGGTGGGAGTTTCTCAAGGCCAAACTAAAAATACATGGAATATAGAATGAGGCTCACACTTGCTCCTATATCACAAAGGTATTTGACCAAATAATTCTATCCTATCTCAAAATTTATGTATGAACATCCTCGGTCTTTCAACATAGGAGGAATGGTCCCTTGAATTGTGGTACTCACATTAGAATCCAAAAGGACTTGGTTTTGATGTTAAAGGTTCCTTTTAAAAGTGAAAAAGTCCTTACAGTAATTTCATTAGGAAAGAATGGTTTGGTTTTCATCAAGAAGGGGAATTTTTTCCTTAACTTTATATAATATTTCCCATCAAGTTTCATTCATTTCTGGTTTATAATTTTCTATCATGCATTGAAGTAATGGAGTAGGTTGTTTGAGTTTTTGGTAAGGTTTTGGTTCATTATAATCCTCAAGGGATTTTACAGAATCAAAGGGTGGTTCTTTATCCTTTTCATGTCATGTTTAATCATTAAATACTTCTAGAATGGTTTATTTAGGGGTCTCAATTGATTTCCCAGTTCTTAAAATAGCCACTTCTTTTAGTTGTTCATGAGAGGTTTGTGTGTAACTAGATTCTCCCCTTATGGTTGAGGATGCTAGAACTTAATTAGGAATGAGTGAATTTTTGGGTTTAATGGTTTGGAGTTCATGTTTAAGGGATGATTCTATGAGTTCATTTTCTTCATTTGGTTTTACAACTATTCAAGTATTTTGAGAGGGATATATTTGGTAAGGGCTTGTGAAGGTTGGTTTATCCCAGAAGGATACATTGGTAGTTCAATTCATTATTGAATGATTTGTTGGAATTTTTTCAGCATTGGATAGGGGTGTTTGTATTAGATTAATTATGGTTGGAACTGGTTATGGTTTTTAAAATTTTGGGGAGGGTAGGGTTTTGGCCTTTGTGGCTGACTGGGGTTTTGATAATCTTTCTGATAAAATACAAGATAGTCATTTTACCTTGGGTTGAATGTGTTTTGGTACCATGGATTATAAAAGTTCTGATCATTGACGTCCAATATTGTTTCTCTTATAATAAAATCCCTTATTGAAGGCATGGTTGGACATTTTTTAGTCTTGTGGCCATGTTTTTCACAAATTGTGAAACGGGCTCAAGAGTTTGTATTTCTTGGACAATATAATGATTGATCTTCTCGAACTTCCTAGTGAGTGCAACATGTTTTTACTTAAGAGTGTGAATTTCAACATATTTGGGTGTCTTCTCATAGTAATTTTATGTTTTTAATTTTTGGTTTCGTTTGACCATACCATCAAGATGATTATAAGCATCGTTTGGGGATTTGTTTTTGAAGGTTCCATTACACATTATGTTAATGAATTGTTTGTTTCATAGACCCAGACCTTCATAGAAAATTTAAAATTGTTATGGGATTGAAAATCCATGGTGACGTAACATGTTGAGTGTGTCTTTGAAACATTCCATTATTTCATGAAAATAATTCCCTTCTATTGGAAAAAAATGTTTTGGATTTTCTTTTTTAGTGATTTTGTTTTGAGACGAGGGAGTATTTTTTTGGAAATTGGTACCAGAAGTGGATTAATATAGTTATTATATTGTTTAACCAATTATTTTCTAATTACTTAATTTATATAGGGAAGATCCTCATCTTACCTGACTCATTTTGATGTGATGGGCATATGATTTCAACAATTTTTTTGAAATCTTTGACATGAAGGTATGGCATTTCCAAATCCATCCCATTGAAGAATGGAAGGTGGTTTAAGTCATGTGGTTTTAATATATATTGGGATTATCCTAGGTTATCATACCAAATTAAATATAGTGAATTGGTCCAAAAAGGATTGTGGTAGTCATTCATGGTGTGATCATCTATATTCATCAAATTTAGGGTTGCCTTATTTGGATTTCCTTTTTAGTTCCCATCCAGGTTTATGAGTTGGTTTCTTTGAAGACCATCTACTGAAATGGGATAATTTTTGAATCCTAATTATTAGGGATTTTATTTTATAATATAAAAAGAACCTTATTTGTGCTTGATTCTCCAATCCCTAGACTGTGAAGCCTAACTAGACAATTTGAGTGGTCATGAGTATTGGTGAAACGAGACTTTAAAAAAATAAAAGGGGAAAAGGTAAGAGAAATTGAGGTGAGAAAATAAGAATGGGGGGATATAATGTGTGTTGATATGAATATTTTAGGTCCCCAAAAATAGTGCCAAAAGTTATTCTTTACAAAAAATTGGCTATTTTTTAAGGGTTAAGAGGTTGCTTGTAGTGCAGCTTGGGTTATCAAATCCTCAGAGACCTATAAAGAAACCTACCAAAATGTATATTCTATGGATTATTTTTGGCTATGATGTGGTCAAATCTGTTTTATTTTGAGATGTTTTAAATTAAAAATAATATACCAATGTGAATTAAATTTTAGAGAATGAGTTGATCTTAGGTTATTTCTTGGGGTAGTTTTGGATGAATTCCTTTTTAAATGATTCTAATTTAATTTACTCGAGAGGGTTTTATTCAATGAAATACAACTAGACTCTTAAATTACTAGTTTAACACACTAAAATATACATTCTAGTCACCTATGAACATGGATTAACATTTCCATGATAAACCATATGTAATTGATCTCATTAAAACAAGAAAATGCGTGGCTATAAAATTCAAGTAGGAAGAGGAAGAGAGAAAATCATCAAATTAAAAACTCAAATTAATGAAATTATTAAAAATTTAGAGAGTGAAAAATGACATCCAATACATTCCCTTAATACTCACTTGGGTAAAAACATAATATGGTATCCCTAAATTGATGTTATAATATCATGGGAGGCGAGAAGTATAATCATGATGGAAGAATTGAAGAGTCAAAAAATAATGAAATTATGAACCCTCCACCATGAGGGAAGACCTAAGGAAGTAAAAAACAATGAAATTGTAAACATTCCAACGTTACTTGATGGATTTATCTATAATATTTTTGATTAAATATATGGATTAATTAAATAGTATCAATATTTAAAAAAAAACAAAATTATAATAATAATAAGTTTAATTAAAAGGCCATGGTGATACGAGAAACTTACAATTGAAGAAACCTGATTACAACATTAAATTGGAAGTGTAACATTAAAATGAATTCACAAAAAAATATTCTTAACATCATCTAACACCACTGAATAAATTGGAATTTTATAAGCCTTGGGTGCATCCTAAAATAGTGAAATCAACTCCAATTAATGGTGGTAGGTCTAGGTGGGTGGAGTGTTAATGGATAGAAGACTTTTCCACCCTTGAAAAAACCCAAGACAACCTGCATCCACCAAATAAAGGCACCAAAATATCATTCTAGATGGCCAAAATGTGGTGTTACATAGAATAATAAAACAATTCTTTGGATTTCCCCAAAAATATTTCAATCATTCCTCAAAATTGGATGTTGGGTTTTGAGATATGTTCAAAATGGTGGGATATTTTTCTGGACCACAAAATCTTTCCCATAATTTCACCTTCAACTCGGTCAACCTGGAACTCCATTCAAAAATCATAATTATATAGGTACACTGTTGAGTGAAATGTTCCTAATGATGTTCTCTATCTCAAGATAAAATTTTAGAATCATTATTAAACTATTTTGGACTCTAAAAATAATTTCATTGGTACAATATCCAATTAATTTCTAGTAGAATGTTGTTGGTTCAAGGCCCAATTTGATGGTCATCTAATGTGATTCTCTAAGTTATCCCCTAAGATGACTCTTTCCTTATATCATGGTAGACCTGAAAATAAAATAAAGATGATTTTTTTCATAGTTTGTGTTAGAATATTTACAATGTAGTTATGCATTTTGAGAAGGAATTACAATCATAATTTGAAATAATGTACAATTATTAAAATTTAATAAAAATAGCGATTATAAATAATGAATCAAATGAAAATTTAATATATTAATAAATAATATTATCCCCTTTATATTCATAATTATTTATAAATTATATTTCAAACAGTGAGTTAATGTTCTACTATCCTAGTGTTATGATATGGGATGTATCTTAAAGAATACATACTGGGTATGATTAATTCTACCTTAATTTAAACTTTTGTGTGTATGTAGATATTTTTTTCATGAAATGATAAAAGTAAAGGTTTATTTTTTTCAATGGTTCATCATGATGCTACATTTTAAGGTTTTGTTTTAGATCTTGAAATTTCTATCACGGAGTGGATGGAGTGATGGAAAATTAGTGTTACTCTTTCAAGATGTCTATTGGTGTTATTGAGTTTCCCTACCATAATTTGTTATTGTTACTATGATTTATTTTGGTTTTTATTGGAGTTTTATTTATTATAAACATTATTCATATACTTTATTTTTTTGATTTTACTTTTTCAGGACATGTTACATTGCTTTAAAATAGAAAATCATCCCTATATTTCTAGAAACCCCATTTGAATTTATAGTCATCCTTTGTGGTCTTGGGGACATGACATACTGTTAGTGGCACTATGACTCTTACTAGGACAATGGTTATAGTCTATAAGTTTCATCAAAGGTATCCCATTCATCCATATGATCATCACGTCATACAAGTGTCCCAATACCTCAACCAAAATCTTCTCCCAAATAAAAAGGATATGGGATGACTTGGTTACCTTTTATTGATCGGGGAACTCCAAATATAAATTCATTAATATGCTATTCCACTTTTACTCTAATACATCGATGACTTATTTTAAGCTAGAAAGGATTTTGGGCTCTATTTTCTCCTTTTCACATGTAATACAATGTAAAATATTCATAGTAACAAAATGATTCAAACCTAGACACTAAATCATATTTGTAATTTCATGGTAATTATTTGACATTTTAAGATATACAAATGAGGGGGGAATTTGTATCTCCCTCAGAAAATCCTCCCACAGTATGAGTGGGTCCATTTTACAGCCTTGAAAAATGATAATGTGTTACCCACTTTAAAACAATATATCTTGTTCTAAAGAAGTGGATATTTAGTCTTGATAGACCATACAATTAGTATTCCCTAACTAGGCCTCCCTCAGAAACTAAATATTTTTAGGAGAAACTATCACTGATTGATGATATCTGAAATCACTAGAACCCACTTAAGATAACTTCCTTGAGGCTAATTTCTATGAGTCTCTCCCCATAAAACTAGAATGTTCTTTACTATGAATTCTATTGTCCAACACATTTTCATTTACTATAGTACATAAAATAGAATATATGTAGTTCATCGGGAACTCTATCCAACACATCGATGTTTGCATAAGATTTATCTACATTAAAATTAATATAAGACACTTTTGGTCTATATATAATATGAATTTATTTCCATGAAGTCAATTTATCTAAGTCTAAAAATTGAACACTACTACTACAAGCATAATATAACTGGATGTGTAGTTCTCTATAGGAGTTCTTAACTACTGTTTCCTATAGGCAGTAAGCACTAGCATTGGAGTTAGTACTAAAACAAGCCTATCACAAGAGTCCTCACAAAACTCCACATACATGAATCCTTTATATAAAAACCTTAGATCATGTGAAATCATCAAAGTCTACTTCATCTCCTCCAAAATCCTTTATATTCTTTGAGTGAATCCTTTAATTGAATTAAACAGATCCACAATCCTATATAATTCTAACATGAATATTTGTTAGTATCCCAAAATCCCATGAAATTAATAGAAATAAAATTATCTCGAGATTATCCATTGAAATATTATTTTATTTATCATTATTAGGTCCACATCTACTCCACCCCATGAGATGGAATTCCCTAAAATGATAATATATCAATCCCTAAACCAAAGCTTTTGTTACATACCATATAACATGGTTTCTCAGAGAATTTATAAAACTATAATTAGTTTCTCAATAAGATCATCCTTTAATATTAAATAGAATAAGATTAATATGGTGAAGAAAAAAATTAAATAGTGTCAGAAAGACAGGATATTTTTGTTCAAGAGTCCCATAAACACATTCAAAGAAATAATTTTGAAAAAGGGGATTCATAAATACTAAACATTTCCATATCATCATTAGAATTCCATATTCTTGATATATTATTTTGAACCCAAATATTGTTATATCTTGACCTGAGATCAAAAATTGAGAACTATTTCTCTCCCTTTAACTATTAAAAGAGATTATAATTCTTCAATTGAGGGTTTTTATTCATGAATTTAACTTGATTCATCCATCGATAATCAATACAAATCCCACTGATCAATATTTACTTCATTGAATAAAGTGAAAGAGATGCCAAGGGAGGACACAATGAGAATACTAAAATATTTCTCTACAATTTTAGCTAACTTCACCTTCATTTCATTGTGTTGATCGATGGAAATTTGATAATCTATGGAATATTTCAAAGTGGTCCCATGGTTTAGATCAATGTACATGTTTATCTTTCGATGGAGGGGAAATATAGGAACATTATTAAGAATTATATACACCTACCCCTACAATGTCAATATAATATGGGAATCTACAATGTCCACTATGAATAATAACAAACTCATACAATAATGGGTGATTGATTGTAACTTCCCACATATAGGAACCCCTCACCTCTACTGATGTTCCAACTCTCCCATGAAAGAAATCCTCAAACTATCTACTTGATAGTACACCACACTCTTAGTGTATTACTCTATCTAGGAGAATATTGAGGATATAGACCCCCCATACTAGTATTCCAAATTAGGGATTTTTCTTATCCATTATGAGTTCACATGAAGTCATCTACCTACTAAGGAAAATATTACATTGTTGGTATATATAGGTGAGTAAGTGATTTATTATTTCGGTGTATCTAGTGGTATATTTTGGGTTTAAAGATCAATTTTGATTCTTTATTTTGAATTATTGATATAACAAAAAAATTATTTTCCACACCATAAACTATAATATATGATCTAGTTTAGTTATGAAATAATATATATAAAATTATCCTGGGCATGACCTAGTTGTATCCATTCATTGTATATACTTGATTGTAGCTATAGATTCCAACTCTCTAGGTATGGAATTGGAAACCATGTGGTAGTAGTGGTGAAATTAGATTATATAGACATCAAATTATATATACTCCTCTGAGTGAATCACCAGATCCTTTGAAATATATGCCTCACCAAGGATCCCTTATCAACCTTAGGAAGGTACCTTATGATTTTGATGACATTAGCAATGTGTTCCTTCAAATGTGCCACCCTGAATTCCCATTAATGAATATTGGGTTAGAAAATAAAAAAACATATGAAATCATCTTCCATAGACATAAAAATAGATAATTCCTTCATCTTAATTTTCCTTCCTGATGAATATCAATAGAATTAAATCTACAATAACATTAGGAAACATATTATAAAAGAAACTTATCATAAATAAATGTTTTTGAAAATAGTATAAACAATGTTAACCTAATTATCTACACTAAATTGAACTCCACTACAACCATATTCACCCAAATAATGTTACATTCATGAAATTAAATGAGAAAGTTATAAATTAAAACATAGTTATATTTTATGTGGTTTGGAATTATAGCCGTATTCCAATGAGAAAAAAATTAGTGCATTTTATTTCATTGAAATAAATAATGCATCATTGAAAATACTATAATACAAGTAATAACATGGTGTGCAACACACCATTGAAGGATGTGGAAGAGAAAGAAAAAGCCCCATTGGCTAAGGAAACCCAATATGCACCACTAAAGCAAAAGAAACAAAAAGCTTATCTGGATTAGGTTGTAGATAAGTGGAAGGAAGCCATGAAAAATAAAAAAGAAAGGGATCCTATGTTTGGATTGGACCCCGATGAGGAAAAATACTTGAAATAAAAAGATTCTGAGAATCTAGATAATGAAAAAAAGAAAAAAAGAAAAAGAAGAAGTTGTTACGAGGAAAAGATAATCCTATTACTTCTGAATGCCGCTGAGAAAGCATCCGAGAACATTCCGGTACTAGAATCTTTATTGATAGAATAATTACCAAAAACTTCAGGAAAAAAGTCTGTAATTCTGGAAAAACATCAAGAATAAGATGTTCAATAAAAAGAAGTTGAAGAAAAAATATTGGAAGAAGTAGAAGACGCAGGCGGTGGTGATACCAAAGATCTGATAAAGAAAGTTGAGGATTTTCATGATAATGAAATACCTTATGAGAAATTATCATTCCAAACCTCTCAGGCCGAATCATCGAAGCTTTCTAATTTTGGGAAGGATGAGGAGAAGGTTAAAGATGAAGTAGATAACCCATCTAAAAAATAAAGCATTAATTAAGATTTTATTCATCTAGAAGAAGCTGAGGCAGGAGCCGAGAAAGAAGAGATAGATAAAGACAAAATTGTACAACTGTCTAATAGTGAACATGAATCACATGATCAAGAGGAAGCCATTCTAAAAACTGATAATGGAAAATAGGTGGTTGTTGATACACCTACCAAGGATTTGGATATGAAGAAATATTTTTGTGGTTCTTCAAAGACGAAAGCTAATGAGTTAGAAAAAAATCATCACTAAGAAAAATCTATGATTTATAATCATCCTCCCTTGGACATGATTTTGTAGTTCAGTCATTGAATAATCTTATTGTAACTATTCCAATATTTCATAGTATAGACTCCAGATTCCAAATGATTCAACACTCTTAAAATCAGAAATCAGAAATCAGATTCAGTAATTATGCTGATGGATAAGTGTGTAAAACTCGTGATAGACTACAAGAATTTTCTTATTAGCTACGATGCCCACAAAAGATCATGTCAAAAGATGAAAATATGGTCAAGGAAGACAATTGAAGAGATGAGAATCCTTGATGAATTTCAAGAAAGTGTCAAGGATGCATTTGACACCGAAGATGTGAAGATCAAGGGTCTCACAAATTGTTTTGAGGAGAAGCTAACTTGGGAACAGAGTTATCGGATCTAAGAGGTGAATGGTTTTAAAGGGAAGTTGTATTCAGTTTCTCAGAGCTAGAAGAGGGAAAGAGATCTGAGAAATGAACTTGAAGAAAAATTTACTAAGCAAGAAGAAGTTATAAAGGCGAAGGAAGAATCTCTTAAGGCTTAGGAAGAAATAATCAAAGCCTTAGAGAAGAAAACAGAAGGTCAAGATCATCTTCTAAAACGAGTAGAGGAAGACCACACGGAACTCAAGATGTGAAAGAACATAATAAAGAATTTGATCCTGAAGGAGGAGGAAGGATAATCTTGTTCAATTCCGATCTTTTGTTGTATTCTTCCTTTTATAAAATTTTCCAATCCTAATGAAATTTTTGGTTGATTGTCTTTTGGTTGTTTAGAACTAATATTTTAGGTACCATATTTCCTTTTCCATTACCTTTAATCCTTTTTGAAAATCAAAAAGGGGAACAAAAGAATGTTAAAAAGAATACAAAGTAAAAAAATAAATTTCCCTAAGTAAGGGGGAGTTCTTCTAAGGGGTAGTTTTTGTCGTGAATATTTTTCGTATACATGATAATGGAAAATCTCATTCTAGAAATCAAGAATATGATTCTTAGTGATTCCAAAGCCTAAGGGGGAGTTAGTCATATTCATGTTTACCCATGTGTTAAGGGAGATAAGTTTAATTTTCATGACCATAAAATTTATAATTTCTTTATATTATTTTTTCTAAGTATGATTGTGTTTTCCAAAAATGAGGAGATTGTTGAGTCAATAAGGTTCCCTTATGAATTTTCCATTCCTTCATATTTGTGGGAGAATGTTGAGTCAATAAGGCTTCTTTATGACTATTCTATTCCTTCTGGTTTTTGAAAATCACAAACCCCCTATCTTAAGGCAAATTACATTTTACCTATGATTTACTATAATATAGGAAAATTTTCCTTCCCCATGGAAAATTTATCCTTACCATTTTTCATTGCTTATATTTTAGTTTTTGTAAAACTAACACATTTTATTTCTATGTGTAAAATTCGGTTTCAAATCTTAAAACTAGGAATATTATAAATACTTAGATATAGAGAATTTTGTTTTCAGGATCCAAATTTAGGTTCTAAATTCTCTGAATTCAGACTCCTAACTTTCTATGTTTAGACTCGGGATTCTTATGAATTTAGACTCTCAATTCTTCAAGATTTCCAATTTTGAATTCATCAGAATTCAGAATCCGAATCCCTCAGAATTCAGACTCAGAAGTCTATAGAATAATGATTCTTATTTCCTAAGAAATAGAATCTGAATATCCTTGTAATATAGACTTCGAAGGATAAATTTCTTAGATTTTGAGTCTTATTTTTTCCTTACATTCTGAAAAATGGTTTTGTTTAAGAAAGAATATTTTTATTTACTCTTATTTGAGTTATAAAATGATGTCATGCATTATGTTATTTACTAACTATTGTTTGAGTGACATATATATAGGTCCCTCCAAAATTCAAGGAAAAATAAAACTATTGTAGGCGGGAGTTGACTGTTGAAGATGTACCTATAAATAGGACTTAATTTGAACAAGCTTAGAACTTTTCAGAACTTTTGGAATTTTGACGATTGATGAAATTATCTACTAATATAGAGATTATATGCTAGAGAGAGAGGCTCTTACAACTCTCAGTTCTTCTTTCAGATGTTGTGAACAACCTGTCCAGGCGTGAACAACTTGTTCAAACTTGCTTCGTGCAGATTCCAATTGTGCTGATCGTAGGCTTCAGGGTTTGGAAGATAGAGGTTCTGATTTCCTTCTAAATCGAGGGCTTGTGGGGATAGCAAGACAGATACAGATCTTCAGATTGAGGGATTACCCAGGTGTGGGTAAGACAGACTTTCTTGAATGTATAAATCCAGGGACCTTTATTTAAGGTTTTTGCCTACCCTACTCTTTGGGTTAAAATATTTTTATACTTGTTACTTGTACTGTTTCAAGTTTGTTTTCCACTGTATTTTGGTTATTGAGAAAAGTATAACTATATTATATTTCAATAAACATGTACACTGATTAAATAGGATTCTATATTGTTTACAGTAGAATCTTTGTTTTTGTAAACTTTTGATAAGTTTCATTTCTAAAATCACATTTCTGGAATCTCATTCTTTTCATAACTATATTTCCGGAACCGATTAAGTTTTTAGAACTAGTTTCATTTCCAGAACTTCATTTTCAGAACCACATTTAAAGATTCAAGAAAGTATGTAGAACTAAGAGGTTTTGTGAATTTACCTTGTTTAACCTTGTTAAACATTACCATCTTTAAATGTTCATAAGGAATTTTTTAAAGTATAAAATTCACCCCCTTCTTTATATTGAGCATCTACATCATTATTTCTATACTATAATTAGTATCATTTCGATCCTACAACTGGTATCAAAGGAGGTATATTAAATACTTATATTCACGTATAAGTTTTCTTGGTCATGTTTTTCATTTTTCTACATATTTCTTTCTTAGAATATTTTTATTCTTGTTTTAGAACTTTTAATTACTAACAAGTTTGTGTGGAGACATTTTCTTTAAGATGGAAAGAATAAATGTTGGTTCAATTGAAAATATTAATCCTAATAGACCACCTATTTTTTTATGGGAATGATTACTAATATTAGAGAGATCACATGAAGTCTTTTGTTATTAACACTAGAGTGGAAAAATTTGTAATGATTACTGGAGATTACAAGATTCTTGATAAATAAGTCAGAAATTTTACTAATCAGGAGAAGTCAGAATATCAACTTAACTACAAGGTATGCAATAAGTTTTTTTGTTCCCTGACCAAGAATAAATATAGTCAAATATCCTCATGTGATGCTGAAAATTGTATCTGGAAGAAATTAGAGGTTACACATTTTAGAACTTCTAAAGTTATAGAGACAAGAAGAGCTATGCTTAGAGATGAATATCATGACCTTAGCCTTTTTTATGGAGAACACATAAGAAAAGTTCAGAAAATAGTTATAACCACTGTGAATAGCTTACAGTATATGGGAGAAAAAGGTTTGTATGATGAGGCACTTGTAGACAAGATTATAGACATCATTCCAAATGATTGGGAATCAAAGATAACAAATATATATGAGAATAGGAAAGTCTCACAGATTACTCTTGAGGAATTTTTTATAACTCTTCTTCATCTTGAGACTAGAATGGAGAGGGATGCTGATAATGTTAAAAAGAAGAATATAAATGGAGGAGTTTCTTTAATAAATACTTCAAAACATATGAAAGCCAAGACTCCAGAAAGAGTTACTAGATCAATGTCAAAGAAAGTTACTATTCAATCATAATCTAGTGATACAGAAAAATATAAGAATGAGTTAGCTAATCTTTCTCAGATAATGAACAAGATAGTAGCTCAGAGGAACTACCAAAACAAGTTTAATAAGAGATACTACAATGAAAATCAAGATAGGGGAGTTACATGATACGAATGGAGAAGAATAGGTTATATCAGACCTGATTGCCCTATTTTGAAAAAGAAAGATAGGAAGGAAAGGAATTCAGAGAGAAACAAGAAGAAGTTATACCGTTCTAAGCACAAGAAATTTATTAAAGCAAACGACACTTGGAGTGCTAATTGTGGAGTCTCTTCGGAAAGTGAATCTTTTGAATATGAATCATCATCACAGAAACATATCGGATTCATTGCTACTACTTCTTTCCCAAATACTTGTCTTATGGACAAGGTATGCTCTGTCGAGGATTTAACAAATTTATCTCTTGATAAGAATAATTACCCTGAAGATATTACTCTTGATGAAGATACATCATCTTTAGATAATGAAGAAATTCCTTCGTATGAAGAAGTTTCTAGATTTTCCAAGTTGTTAGAAGAAAAAGATTATAAAATTTCTAAGAAACTAGACAAAGAAAATACTCGAGAATATTTTCTTACAAAATAGATTTCAGATATCACTAGAGACATTGAAGATAAGGATGAGCTCCTAGAAAAACTTTCTAAAGACCATAAGTAAGTAAATTCTGAAAAGGAAAAACTTTCTAAATATCTTAAGAATGATATTTCAAAAATAAATGTTTTTGAGGAAAAATATGACTCTAAGAAAATAATTCATGAGGATAGTAATTTAGTCATAAGACTAAAATCTGAAATATAATCCCTCAAGAAACTTTATTCCAACATTACTTTAAATAATGATCAATCCATTGGGTTTCATAATTCTTACCTTTCTAAAAAAATGTGGATACCAAAAAATTAATTGTCTAACAATTCCAGATCCTGGAATGTTTGGGTTCTAAAAATCTAACACTCTTATTTTTAGGAAAATAAAGATATTACTAACAATAATAAATAGTACATGGATAGTTTATGTTCTCAACATATGACTTGTAACAAAAACTTTTTTGAAAATATTATCAAGATTAAAGGAGGAAAATTAACTTCTGAAGATACTGATAAGGGTGAAATTATTGTTATACATAACATTGTTCTTCTTGAAAAAACATTGATTTCTAATGCTTTATTTGTTAATGGTCTTAAGAACAACCTCATCAGCATAACACAATCATGTGATGAAGGTTACCTTGAGAATTATAGTAGTGACAAGTGCGTAGTACACAATTCCAAGGAAGAGTATATTATTTCTACCAATAGGCAAGAGAATGTTTACACACTAAACATAGAAGACCTTAAGAGATGTGACTTACCATGACTTATTAAAATGTAAGATCATTCTTGGTTGTAGCATAGAAGGTTAGAACACTGTAACCTTATGAATCTATGAAAACTTTCTTAGAAAAGACTAGTTAAGGATCTAACATTTCTTAGATTTTATTTTTAAAAAGTTTTCGATCCTTGTAAATATGGAAAGAAACATTAATCAAGTTTTAAATCAGTTGGGGAAGTCTCAACCACTAATGCACTATAGTTGGTGCATATGGATCTTTTTTGTCCAACAAAATCTGGACGAATTGGAGGCAAATATTTTGTATTTGTCTGAGTGGATGATTACACTAAATTTACGTGGGTCTATTTTCTAGCAAATAAATCTGAATCTTTTTCCTATTTAAAAACTTTTAGAGCCCAATTTAAAAATGAGAAAAACCTTCCTTTGATAACTATTCGTAGTGATCATAGAGGGGAATTTCAAAATTTCGATTTGTAAACTTTTTGTTGTAGAAAAAGAATTACACATAACCTCTCAGTACCCAGAACACCTCAATAGAATGGTGTTGTTGAAAGAAGAAATAGAATTATTGAAGAGATAACAAGAACCATGTTGAGTGAATATTCTATAGCCAAACATTTTGGGTCTAATGTTGTAAGAACGACTTTTTATACTATAAATTGTGTTTTTATTAAACCTTTTCTTAATAATACTCCTTGTGAGTTATGGAATAGTAGAAAACTTGGAATTTCCTACTTTAAGGATTTTGAATACAAGGTATTCATTATGAATACTAAAGGTAATATATGGAAATTGACACCAAAATTTGATGAAGGAATCTTCTTAGGATACTCCACAACTTATAAAGATTATAATGTTTTCAATAAAAATACTTGCACTGTTGAAGAAACAGTACTTATTAAATTTGATGAAACTGATCCTTTTGTTTTTAAACAACCTCAACCAACAACTTTGGATGTGTTTTAAAAAAATAAATATCAACCCTTGAAAGAAGATCCTTCTGATAAAGAAAATATTCAAAAAAATATTTCTGAAGAATTTACCCCAGAATATTTCTTACCCTATGTTAATGAATATGTTTTACGAAACCCAAATCAGCTGTTTTTAAAGAATTATCCCAGTGATAGTATCATTGGTGATGTAAATCAACATGTAAGGACTAGAAGTTCCTTATGAAATGAAGTAAGAGATCTATACATCCATCCCCAATTAGAACCAAAAAGCACTAATGAAGCTTTAGGTTATGATGATTGGATAAAAACTATGCAAGATGAGCTAAATGAATTCGAAAGGAATATAGTCTAGACCATTGTTGAACGAACTATGGAAACATCTATTATTGGTGTAAAATGGGACTTCTGAAATAAGTGTGATGAAAATGGAATCATTGTAAGAAGTAAATCTAGATTAGTTTATAAAGGCTATAATCAACAAGAAGGAAGAGACAATGAAGAATCCTATACTCCAGTAGCTAGACATGAATCTATTCGTATTCTACTTGTATTTGTAGAATTATTCAATTTCAAACTTTTTCAAATGGATGTTAAATGTGATTTACTTAGTGGTTATGTTCAAGAGGAAGTTTTTGATGAACCAACTCATGGTTGTGAGGATACAAAATATCCTGAACATGTTTTTAAACTTTCAAAAGCTTTGTATGAACTTAAGAAATCCCCTCGAGCCAGGTATGATAAACTTACATGATTTTTTCTTCAAAATAATTATTTTATGGTAAATTATTATCCAAATATTTTTATAAATAAAGATAAGAAAAATGTTTTGATTGTTCAAATTTATGCTGATGACATTATATTTGGTTCAACTTAGTAATCTTTAATTGATTACTTTGCGGTTCTTATGAAATCTGAGTTTGAAATGATTATGATGGGTGAGATAACATTTTTCCTTGGTTTTCAAATATCTCAAAAAACATAAGGAATATATATATCCCAACATAAGTATGTTATATATCTTCTTAAAAAGTATGGATATGACAACACCAAGAGTATAAGTACTCCCATTGGTACCTCAAATTCCCTTGATCTTGATGAAGCTGGGAAACCAGTAGATCAAACATCTTTTAAAGGTATGATATGATGTCTTTTTTACATGACATCCAGTCATCCAGACTTAATGTTTTTTGTATGATTATGTGCCAGATATCAATCCAATCCTAATGAATATCATTTAAAGGTGTTGAAAATGATTTTTCGCTACTTAAAGGGAACCATGGATCTACGAATATTTTACACTTCAGGAAATGATATTATTTTAAAAAGTTTTTCAGCTGCTGATTTTGGTGGATCTATAATGGATAAGAAAAGTACATACGAAACATGTCATTTCTTAAAATATTCATTAGTTTCTTGGTCATGCAAAAAGAAACACTCAGTAGCACTTTCCACTACTGAAGCTGAATATGTACCAGCTGGATGTTATTGTGCTCAAGTGTTTTGGATGCAATACACACTCACAGATGATCACATGATTTTTACCAAAACAAAAATTTTGTGTGATAATACTAGTTCCATTTCCCTAATTAAAAACCTTGTACATCACTCTCGTGAAAAACACATAGATATTAGGAAACACTTTCTTAGGGATCACACACAAAAAGAGGATATCATTCTTCAATTTATCAGAACACAAGATCTACATGCTGATATTTTCACAAAATCTTTACCCTCTGATAGATTTTAATACGTTAAAAAGAAGTTAGGAATGATAACTGTAAGGTAATATTCCATGTTAACATCCTGTTGAAACCAATCTCATTACAATAATGAAATCCTTTTCATAGGGGGAGTAAATTTTATTGTTAGATTATAAATTTTTCTTTTGTAGTCTAAATTTTTTACGTAGTCTAATTTTTTTTATAGTCTTAATATTTTTATAAGGAATATTTTCGTACTTAAAAATTTTGTAATGAAGATTTATGTATTTAAAATTTTCATAATAAAGATTTTTTACTTAATAATTTCTTAATGAATATTTTTGTACTTAAAATTTTCGTAATGAATAATTTTATAATTAAAATTTTTGTAATGGAGTTTTCATATCTAAGATTTTTATAATCAAAATTTTAGGAATATAAAGTTATTCAAGAAAATATTTCCTCATTACGAATAATATTCTTTGAAATCCTAAAGGTATTTTTATTTTTTAAAATCTTCATAATCATCTTTCACTTGTTGGTATTTTCATATTTTTTTGTATTATTTTTTCCTTGAATCCAAAATTTTTTATTAAAAACTTCAAAATATCAGATTCTTTTAAAATCTCATTCCGGCTATCATCTCAACCATTAGATCTAATCATATGATTTTTTAAAAGTTAGATTTAGTATGGAAGTTGAACCATCACCTCACTCACCTATATAAAGGACCCTTGATAGTTTTCCTACATCAAAACTAAAGCCTTTGCATGATGAAGCTCTGAACCTCCTATATAAGCTCATTCCGAATCTTCAAGGATTCCTCAGTTTCAAATGTCTTCTAAAGTCACATCCTAGAAAGATATGCCAACTGTCAAACCAATCTATGAATGGCAGATATACATAGAGTGGTTAGTGGATCTGAAGTTTTTCATGAAGTATAATTCTATCATCTCCAAGAATATAAAGCTGAATGGGTGGGAGAGTGTTTCAATTTCAAAACCGAAAGTACATGATCTAGTGTATCCAGAGTTTTTGATTGAATTATATGAGTCAATAACTTCTTTAAAGGAAGAAGGAAGGAGTGCGTTTTCTTTCAAGTTTTTTGGAAAACATTATTCACTTTCTTACACCAAGCCTACAACCTTGGTTGGTATTCCGTATAAAGGGGATGCTGAGTTTTGTTCTCATAAGCTGCATGATGTTCAATGATTTTTTGACAAGGTGAAGGCCATGGATTGACTTGGTATTTCAAAGGTAAACACTCCTAATATTATTCACCTATCCACAAATTATCGGATTCTATAATTGTGGGTTCAGGGATTCATCATACCGAGAAAAGTCGACAAGGACACTTCGAGGAAAAGTGATATGTACATTATGGATTTATTTGTAAACCAAAGGAAAATAAACTTGGTCAAGAATATCTTAGTCATGATTGAGAACATAAATAATGGAAATTTGAAAGATTATATAATTATTTATCCATCCATTCTTTCTAAGATGATTGTTCGGTGTCTAGAATCCTTCAAAATACCTTGAAGATCTAAGTTGAGGAATTGAAATGTTATATTGTTAAGTGATTATACATTAAGAAGAATGAATGTTGACTTTTACATAGAATCTGAAGTATTATATGATTTTTCTAAAGAGGAAGATAAAGCTATTTCAAAGAAACATGAGGTGTTTGAGACCTCTAAAAAGGGAGGAATGAAGAGGAAGTTGAAGGATGTAGAAGAGAAGGAAAAAAACCATTGGATAAGGAAACCCAATCTATACCACTAAATCCAAAGAAACAAAAATCTTATCCTGATGAGGATGTTTCTAAGTGGAGGGAAGCCATGAAAAATCAAAAAGAATGGGAGACTATGTTTTTCATAGACCCTGCTGAGGCAAAATCCATGAAATAAAAAGCTAATGAGAATCTTAAGAAAGAAGAAAAAGAAAAGAAGCAAAATAAGAAGTTGTCTGAGGTAGAGATAATCCAATCAGTTCTGAAGGCCAATAATAAAGAATTTAAGAACATTCCAGTACCAGAATATTTCATGATAGAATCATTACCAGAAACTCCAGGAAAAAAGTTTGTTATTCTTGAAAAACATCAAGAAGAAGTTGTCGAAGAAGAAGAAGTTCAAGAAAAAATAGTGGATGAAGAAGATAATGAAACAGGAAGAGGTGATACCAAAGATCTGATAAATCAAGTTGAGGATTTTTAAGATATGGAAAGCCCTTCTAAGAAAGTATCATTCCTAAAATCTCAAGCCAAATCATTGAATCTTTCTACTCCTAGGAAAGATGAGGAGAAGGTTGAAAACAAAGTATAAAAACTATCTATAGAAGAAAGAATCAATAAATATTTTATTCATCTAGAAGATGCTGAGGTAGGTGCCGTGAAAGAAGTGATAGATGAAGAAAAAATCGTAAAGCTCTCTGATAGTGAACACGAATCACTTGATCAAGGGGAAGCCATTATGAAAACTGATAAGAAAAAATAGGTGGTTGTGGATACACGTACCAAGGCTATGGTTAAGAAGAAAGATGCTGGTGTTTCTTCAAATAGGAAAGCTGCTGAGTTAGAAAAATAATCCTCACCGAGAAAAATATCTGATTTTGAATCATCCTCACTTGGACATGATTTCATAGTTCCAGCATTGAAGAAGCCTTTTTGAACTATTCCAATATTTCCTAGTATAGACTCTAGATTCCAAATGCTTCAACACTCCTTAAATCAAAAATCATATTCAGTATCCATGGTGATGGATAAGTGTTTTAAACTTGAGGCAGAGTTCAAAACTTTTTTTATTAGATATGAAGCCCAAAAAATATCATTTAAAAATATGAAAAGACGGTCAAGGAAGATAGTTGAAGAGATAAGAATCCTTGATGAATTTCAAGAAAGTGTCAAGGATGAATTTGACACCAAATATGTGAAGATTAAGGATCTCACAAATAGTTTTGAGGAGAATCTAACTCACGAACAAAATTGTCGGATCCAAGAGGTGAAAAATCTGAATGGGAAGTTGTATTCAGTTTCTCAGAGCTAGAAGAGGGAAAGATATCTGATAATCGAACTTGAAGAAAAATTTGCTAAGCAAGATGAAGTTCTAAAGGGGATGGAAAAATCTCTTAAGTCTTATGATGAAAGAATCAAATCATTAGAGAAGAAAATAGAAGACCAGGACCAACAAATCAAAAAATCATAGGAAGACCACAAGGAACTCAAGAAGATCAAGAACATAATAATGAAGTTGATGCCGAAGGAGAAGGAAGAATAATCTTGTTCAATTCTGATATTTTGTTGTATTCCTTCCTTGTATAAATATTTCCAATCCTAATGAAATTTTTGGTTTCTTGTCTTTTGGTTGTTTAGAACTAATAGTTTAGGTAACATAATTTCATTTTCCATTCCCTTTAATCCTTTTTGAAAATCACAAAGGGGGAGAAAGTAATGTTAAAAAGAATACAAAGTAATACAAGAAATTTCCCTAAGGGGGAGTTAATCTAAGTGGGATTTTCCATCATGAAGATTTTCATATACAAGATAATAGAAAATTTCATTACAGAAATCAAGAATATGATCCTTAGTGTTTCTAAATCCTAAGCGGGAGTTATTCGTATTCATATTTTCCCTTGTGTTAAGGGAGATAAGTTTTATTTTCAAGACCATAAAATTTCTAAATTCCATATATTCCTTTTCGTAGGGATGATTGTGTTTTCCAAAAAGGGGGAGATAGTTGAGTCACTATGGTTCCCTTATGACTTTCCCATTCCTTAATGCTTGGTGGAGAATGTTGAGTCAATAATGATTCCTTATAACTCTTCCATTCCTTCTTGTTTTTGAAAATCACAAACACCCTATCTTAAGAAAAACTTTATTTTCCCTAATATTTCCATTAATAAGAAAAAATTTCCTTCCCCAAGGAAAATTTATCCTTACAATGTTTTCCTTGATCATATTTATTTTCAATAAAACTAACCCATTTTTTTCTATGTGTAAAATTTGGTTTCACATATTAAACCTCAAAATCTTATAAATACATAGATTTAGAGAATTTTGTTTTCAAGATCTGAATTCAGGTTCCAAATTCTCGGAATTCAGACTCCATACTTTTTAAGTTCAAACTCCAAATTCTTATGAATTCAGACTCTGAATTCTTCAAGATTTCCGGTTCCGAATTCTTTAGAATTCAGAATACGAATCCCTCAGAATTCAGACTCTGAAGTCTATAGAATTCTGATTCAGAATTCCTATTAAACAGAATCCGAATATCCTTGGAATATAGACTTTGAAGGTTAATTTTCTTAGATTCCAAATTCTATTTTTTCCTTACATTCCAAAAAACAGTTTTTTTAAAGCAACCATATTTTTACTTATTCTTGTTTGAGTTATAAAATGGTGTAATGCATTGTGTTATTTACTAAATATTGTTTGAGTGAAACATATACAAGTCCCTCTAAAATTCAAGGAAAAATATGATTGTTTGAGGAGGGAGCCTATCATTGAATATGTACCTAGAAATAGGAGCTCACTTGAACGAGCTCAAAAATTTTCATAACTTTTGAACTTTTTAATATTGATGAACTTCTCTACTAATCTAGAGATTATATGCTAGAGATGGAGGCTTTTAAATATCTTAGTGCTTCATACCGATGCTGTGAACAACGTCTTCTGGTGTGAACAACTTGTTCACACTTGATTCGTGAAGATTACGATTGTTCTGATTTTGGGATTCCTAGTTTGGAAGCGAGAGGTTATGATTTCCTTCTAAATTGAGGGATTGCGAGGATAGCAAGATAGATACCAATCTTCGGATTGAGGCCCTACCTGGGTGTGGGTAAGATATACATTCTTCCAAGTATAAATTATGGGACCTTTATCCAAGGTTGTTGGATACCCTACTCTTTGGGTTAAAATATTTCTATACTTGTTACTTGTACTATATCAAGTTTGTTTTCTGCCGTATGTTGGTTGTTGAGGAAAGTACACATATCTTATACTTAAACTTTTACTATGAATAAATATGATTGTATACGATTTAAGGTAAAATATTTGTTTTTGTAAACTTTTTTAAAGTTTCATTTCTGGAATCACATTTTTGAAATCTCATTATTTATGGAACTACATTTTTAGAACCGATTATTTTTGTAGAACCAGTTTTATTTCCAGAACCAAATTTCCAGAAAATCATTTTCGGAACCACATTTCTAGATTCAAGAATGGTTTTTGAACTATGATGTTTTGCGAATTTACCTTGTTTAACCTTGTTAAACATTAACATCTTTAAAAGTTACTTAAGAATTTTTTAAAGTATACAATTCACCCCTATTGTATATTGAGCATATAAATAATTATTTCAATACTAAAATCAGTATCATTTAGATCCTACACATTTCACCATCCATCGAATCCTCAAATATATTCAAACATTAACCTATGAATAAGCTTCATCCAAAACTAAAACTTCAAGAACATACCCTTATGGAACTCCTCATTCTAAAATATTTCCTCATGGAACTCTTGACAAAGCATCCACAGTTCTTAATATTTTTGATATATCTTCTGTTGAATTTATTTTTGAGCATTTTTTTATCATTCTTCTTGAATATATATCCTTAAAATAGATTACAAGACATATGAACCATCTAGAATATGTAATCCACTATAACCACCAATCATATAAACTTGAATGAATTTTATTTTCCATTCAAAACATTAATTCCCTTTATTTCATGATGCTTCCATAATATATACTAATTGAATATCAAGTTTTTTTCTTATGAAAATGTTCTTCTTTTCGTAATCCCAAACCCAAAAAATTATTCATATCCATATCCTATGAAAGAACAAGATTACTATTTATCACCCCACTTATCTCAGTCCTTTTAATCAATATGAAAGGAGGTTAAACATTTGAAAACACTAAGGTGAGCTACATCCATATCATTTCCTATACAAAGTTATTTTGTGAGTTTCTATCCAACTGGTTTTGACGGAAATTTTCTTATTTTTTACATTATTTTTCCCACTTACTTCACCAAAAACAATTTTTTTAATTTGAAATTTTAGATTCACACTTTTATTATATCTATAACATTTGATTTATTATATCAACTACACAATTTTGTTCAGTCATACCGGGAAAGTTATTCTCATCTTGGATTCCTCCTATCCTTAAATAATGATAGAAACCTCTTTAGGAATACTGACCACTCTTGTCTGATCATAGACACATCGACATTCTTCTTGTCTACCTATGATCTATATCCCTCCACTAACTAAGAATTCTATCATTTCACTTCTATGATTCTTAAATTAAGCCCAGAATTTTCTATTGGAATCATCAATAATGATATAATAAGACATATGTTTTATATAAGAAGGTACTGAGGTAGGTCAATAATAATCTATATAAACATGTTATACTCTTTTATTTTTGGTTTCCTAATTGAAATATTTTAAGGCACATTACATTATTTTCCATGAATAAAACTCTCATAACTTTTTGAGACTGATTGATCCAGATTTAGTATGCCTCTATCTTCTTGAATCTTCATACTCATCTCATTTTGGTACCTAAAATAGGTATGATAATTTTTTTAAATTATAGAATAAGTTGTTCTGGTGAGTATATCCCATACTTATCATCTAGTCATACCCAAAGACATATATTTCACACCAGTATCTATGAATAGAGAACCCCGAGTTATCTTCTAAACTCCATTCCCAAAGATCATTCAAAAAAATTCATCATCTAGCTGAACCATTGAAATCAAGTTCTTCTGAAGGCCTATAACATGTGAAAATTCCTTTAGAATAATAAAAATTGCATTCCCTAACTAAAGTTTATCTTCTCCCTTTCCTAAAATATTTTGATCATCATAATTAAAAAATATGAACATTGCTAAATTTTCTAGAAACATAATTTGAAAATAACACTTTCTCTTATTTGGAACAGAATATTGATATAGAATATTATAATCATATATTACATCTATCTAGAAATATTTTTAGGTAGATTTTATGGTACCGTTTATTTCAACACATAACTCTCTCAAAAAATTACTTCAATAATTTACTTTCTTATCATAAAAATATTTGATGATATGACCACTCTTTTCACAATGCAAACATACATGCCCTCTTTTGGAATAAATTACTCTACTTACCTCCCCTGATTTTATCTCTAATTTCTTCTGATTCATTGGATATTGTGAAAGAACCATTTCTTATATATTTGTTACATCTCTAATAAAATCATCACTCTCTTTCAACTAGATCTCCTTATTTTGAATCAATTTCAAGACATCTTGGAACGCCAAATAATTCTTTTAGTTTAAACTACTCACAACTATAACCGTTTGTTCTAAAAAATATATTAAACATGATAATAATAAAATCTCTCAAAATATATCTTTAAATATATACTTTATCCACTCTATATGGAACGAAATTAAGTTGAAATATCTCAATAGAATATATGTAGATCCTATTTCAATAACATCATGCTAAATAACCTCTACATTAGGAAAAAATTGTCTAGTGCCTATATGATTCTCATACATATCTTACATGGATTACATGTACTATGTTTTGGTTTTTATACTCTTATATAATAAAAGACACATTCTATATTTATGAAATTTATATCAAACCATATTACTTCTAATCCATATTTTCCCATTCACATTTTTTCCATTACTTATGTTTCGACACCCTTTAAAAGAACCTCTAGATCAATATCAATGAGAAAATAATATTTCATCAATTTATTGAATCTAAAATTTCTCCCATAGATTTTTTAATCTATACATTTCAGACATCATTGGAAATAATTTGGAATTATAATGACTTCCACAAAAATTAGAAAGAGTATTTACCAAAAGAATATTATTTGAATGGATAAAATATCTAATTCGACTGAAAACCATTCATGCAATATAAGTTGTAGAGAATTCATTCAACTCAACTTTCCTTCGGAAAGTACATCAGAATTATTCATTTCCAAATAACCAAGGAAAAAATAATTTCGTATGGAACTACTCCAAATATAATGTTCTAGAACACTATAAAAACCAATTTCTCCCATGTTAAATAACTTAATTTAACCTCACTTCATCCTTGATGACTACATAAAATCTAACATTAATTAAATGTGTAGTAAAATATAAATTCAAAGAAAACTTTTTTTTGTGTATTTTGGACCAGTATCCTATATACATGATAGAAAAATTATGGAATTTCAATTCTCTAGAATAAATATTATGACATAGTTATAAATATTAAACAATTAATCAGTTTTTCTCAACAAATTATTCAAAACTTTTTATCCCAACCACCATTTTGTTGGGTTATTTTTCACGTCATCTAGTTTATCTAACTTCCAAAAAGTATGTACTTATATCTATTCTATTTTTCCAACTATCAATATTTTTTAGAATTCTTCGTAGTGACTACTCCGTTTATTAAACCATTAATTCCACAATACGACTCACACACTAATGAAATTATGAAAGTAAAAGTTGAATCATCTAGAACCATAGTTATTGAACCGCTAAACATTGGAATAAACACTTATAAAACATCCTCATTATAGAGACCTCAATTTAGAATATTTATAGAAGAACCATTTTCAATGCCTTAACATCCAAAAATGTAATAAAATCTGGAACCACTTATTCTAGTGGTCTATTTATGTTTAACAAATGCTAGATTCACATTCTTCAAAACAATAAATAAATTATATTAGATACATATATTGTTTTTGTGACTTTTATGTTAATACTCTTCCAAATCAGACTATATTCATGTATAGTTAATGTGTCACAACCGTAATGACTATTGTTGTCCATCACTGGATAATGATTAATCTAAGATAACCAAAACTATATTTCACTACATGATACCAATATTCTTATATCATCTTTATTAATATATATTTATATATATACATATCGTTGTCTATATATTACTCTAGTTTATGAGGTTATATAATGGGAAATACCATCGGTATATATCTCTCAACGGAGGTAACTCTAGAAATTTTTCACATAAAGGAACATATAGTGAATGTAATTTAGAGATTACCTCATGAGGTAAATAAAAATCAATGAATTCTATGAGACAATAATGAATAACTATTATAAATCAAATATCACTCGAGTTAATACAATTATAAATATTGTTAGCTAATAAATTTCATGGATGGAGCTCTAAAATTTTGATCATGTAATATTCACCTCATCATATATGTAGAGGATCAATATCTAAAATTGGCTCATTAAACCATTGATACAAATTGACTCTAGAACCACTATTTATTCAGTAAGTGTTTGGACTGATAAAAACTTTTGAGTCACTTCCTAGAGCATGTTTTAAGACATATCAGGGCCAATATCTCTTTGAATCATATATTTCTTATTTATTAGAGACCCATGAAGTGAAATCATCCTATATTAAACATATTCCTACCCTTATAGTATGATATTATTCGTTTAGTTATAACAACTCTTGTCTTAATAGTGGGTGAAAGATCAACTTCCCTTACACTTAGTATTAACATATCTTGATATAGACCCTGGATAAGAGCTTCATCACTCTACTTGATGGTGGAAGGATTCTTAATCATGAGAATAATCATGTCATGACATAGACATGGGACCCTAGTTGTCTAGAAATGTGGTGGAATACTGAAATTTAAAAGATAAAAATCGATCATTATAGCATATATAGGGTGTTGAAATAAAAAGTACATCAAAATCCAAGACCAAATACAAAAAAATGCTTATAGAATTTAACTTTTCACAGAATTAGAAAGATAGTGTCTCAAGTTGAAAAATAATTTATGTGAGTATGGTTGAATGGATTAGTCATGGTTCACATGAAATATAACTTCTATATCTTGAAACCTGAACTTAGTAACCCTTAAAAAAATGTCCCAAATCTCTTAGAAAATCCACTCATTACACAAATCTCAAAAATACATCCCAAATATAGAACCAACTAGATTCATCTCTAATATATTTCGATTGACTATAAACAAACTTAGGATAGTGGTATGATTAGTTTGTCTCCCCATGCCCACCTATAGTAGCCCATATAATGGATACTATCACTAAGTAGTCGTATCACACATGATGGGAGTATATATCCAAATGAACTAATATGAAACCCTATGTATCCGCAATGGATATAACAACAGAAACCTTATAATCATACTAATATTTTAATTAAAAAATTATGTAACACAAAGTAACCATCCATAGAGTATGATTAAATGCAATTACATCTAATGAAGTTGGGAACCAAAGGACCAATGTATCAATTATAATAATATATTAGAAATATGATATGATGATGACCCATAACCCATATCTATTGAAAATGATCTCTAACACTGTCTATCACTTCTATAAACCAATATGTTTCCACCACACTAATACCTATTTTAGCAAGATCATTATTAAACTACCCATTTTTTTCTAAATACAATACATGCATGGGATTAATTCTCATTAAAGTGTGATTATAAACTTAGCTAGAAGGATTCCCTAAAAATCACATTAGATAAATATAAATACATTTTACCTTAATCTAAAATGACATGACTAAGAAATGTTTTTACATTAATGGTAGAGATCCCATGAAATAATAGGATTTTACAGTATTTATAACCCATAAAGAAAAAAATCATTCATAGATGGAAACTAATAAATTCAAAAAAACACTATATTTTCAATGAATGTCACCTATTAAAAAAAATTATAGGGTTTCTATAGTTTCTTGAGTGTTGGGTGATAGTTGAGGGAGTAAATTACCTTGAGAGTGATCCATCGCCTTATTGAATGAAGCATGTTTGAAGAATGGGTACCTAAATATATGAATGGAGGGACTAAAACAGACATAAGTTAGAGAGTTCATAATAATATAACTCTCTTGGGGGAGGTATGCCTTTCTAGGGTCATGGGAGTATAGACCATATTATCTATTTGGGGGAACCATCCCTCATGTGTGCTGTGGTATATTGAAATATTGGAATAGTGTGGTTGGATTGTGCCTTATCACTAATACAATTACCAGGGAGTTACTAATCTTGTGATTCCTCTAGTTTCCTTGCCTACTTCTGGTAATCAACTCTTTAAATATATAGACTATTAAAAACTAATATAACATTTTATCTATCCTTTTATTCTATATAGAGATTTAATATCATATTCTATATCGAAAAATGCTCAAGGTGGAATACTAGCATGGCTAAATCTAACACCCAAGGAATATGTTTTGAAAAAAATCAAGGAAAATCTAATGGCATGTACTGTGTGTGAAAATGATATGTAGTACCCTAGTAGTATCCTAGTAGTGTACTGTATTCCACATATCATGTGTGGGTAGACCAACATGACATGTGTAATGGTGTAAACAATATATTGAACCTATGGTGTTACTATATATGTACCACTCTATTACAATTTATTTAAGAGGAAAACCACACTACATCTCTAAGGTAAGGTACATGGTTTGTATTTCCAAACATCTCACTCGATATGTACCAAAAATATTATAATCCATATAGGCATAAAATATTCTATATATATGATGTTTCAAAGGGAATATAAGGATAAATATCTAGTCATATGGGTACCCCCAATACATAGAAATTTTCATTATATATGACCACAAAAACTGCACATCTAAAGTAAAATCAATGCTATATAGAACACCATAGAAACTTATTACCTCATTTTGTAGTGTGATAAATCATGTATGGATAGGGATCACATGTTGTGTGATTATGTCTTCAAGATTCTGATCATCTAGTTTACTACAAAAGGTTCCATTGTTATGAATATCATCTTTGGTTTTCATGAGAAACCTTGTAAAACCTCCACAGGAATTGGAACAACATATATGGTATTATATAGTCATTGTTCAGCAAAAAATCCACCTATAAAATGTTTAAAATGATCTCATATTTCACTACATGTTTCTAACCTTTGGTAACCTATTCCACATCATCTCTAGAAACCCTTCACCATCGGTTCCTTATCCCGATTCCTGGATTCCATGATCAATCCACCATTTTGAAACTAATATTACAATAATTGATCATTATAGGTCATTTTTTCAAACCTGTGATGATGGGAGAGGTTAATAGAGAATAAGAGATGAAAAATGGAATGAATGATGAGGAATAGGGAGGGGGGACCCATTAGAATAGATGTTTTTTCTGTTTTCTGTGGTAGTTAAACTGATCATCATTAAGGGTGGATTCTACAATAATTATATCTATAGAATAATCCACCAGTATCAGGAAGTGATATAATGGAAAATTTTCCATGAAGTTATAATAAATATATAATTTAAAATATTATAATTTAATAGAAAATATCAACAAGAAATTTATTAATAATGGATTCAAGAAATTTAAATACAAATCCATTATCAATTTGTGTTAACTCTTTTGGGCCAATAAAATCTATACTAGGATCTGTAGTCAATTCATTTCTATGAATTTATTTTTTAGCTATGGATATAATATTTTCCCAATGTATCTATCTCATAATCTCTCTCTCTCTAAAAAATTACAGGTTTCAGAAATATACCTGAATTAGATAGGTAAGTGTTTAATATATAATTGGATTTAGGGTTCATAGATATAATAATTTATTATTTAATACCCTATTTATTCATTTAATAACACACTAGTGATGATCTAAAACTCATGGCCAAGGTTAGAATCCAAAGTTATATAACCCCAATAGAAAATCCCATATTCTAGATGGAACTGCCACATCTGTTTTCCCATCATCCAATATGATTAGGTGGAAATTAAAATTCATCAAAAGTCACATTTAAAACTAATAGAAATGAAATATATATAATATATTATATTTAATAAACATGATTCTTATCTTAGGAAAATGGTTCAGCGAACCACCCAAAAAATATTAGTAATAATATTTTGAAGGGTCTAACTATAAAAATACATGTTTCCTTCCCCAATATTATGTATTTTCATCCCTAAATAAATTTGAAATAAATAAATCTGGTTATTAAATCCACATAAAAATTCCTATTTTACACATTCTCTTGTAAAGGTTCTTATTCCACCATAACAGATATACTTCTCAAATTTCCAATCATTGAATGGATCTCTTCTAAAGATTAATGATTTCCACTAGTTTCTGTGAGTTTTTATCTCCATCATTGATGTCTATTTTTATTTATTCCTTTATATTCAATGGTTTATCCTTGTATATTACCATATATGATACATGGAATAGTATTTATATCTTTTTCAAATATAGAAAAAATTCTAGGAAGTATGAAACCTCCCCTATACTGAAAAGACTATGGAATGGTTTGATGAACCTAGGAAACATATTTGTAACCTGACCAATCATCTATAAAACATATCATGGTGAGACCTAAAAAACACAAGATCTTAATCCTCAAACTCTAATGGACTTTATCACACATCATTTTAAGAATTTCAATGGCTCTGAGCATTGTATAGATGGTTTTGGATCACCTAAACATTCTTCTTATAACAGCCTAGGGAAGGATAGAATAAATAACTATCATGATTATTAATATGACAGAGATATTCATATTCATTTAAAAAATATCATATAAATTTTAATAAAATTCAAAATAACATTATTTTAAATATTTTATTATAAACTTTTATTTTACAGTTTAATTACTAATTTTTAGAATTTTAATTTTTCCAAGGGAATTTTATTTTTGAAAATAGTATATAAAAACTAATTTTAAGTGATATATTGGTATTTATAAAAAAATATTGATTTCATTAATAGTAAAAAAATATATTTTTTGTAAAAATTTCATTTATATTTGATAAATTAATTAATTTAAAATTCCAATTATGTTTTCAATATGATTTAAGTTAATATAAGTATTCATTGTACATATATAATCAAATTAATTAAATTTTAATCATATTGATATAGGATTTTATTAAACGTTTATTTTTGGGTTTAATATGGGATGTTTTTTTGAAAAATATTTAAGGTGAATAAGTTTTCACAATTTAAATTAATTAAAACAACTACTAATGTAATAGTTAGAATATCCCTAGATCCTTCTTTTTATGTTATCGGGTTTCGAGGGATTTTCATGATTTTTAGTAGTGTAAGAGTTTTTGAATTATTTAAGAATTAAAAATTCTATATTATTGAGTTTGATATTTGATTTAATATTTTGAAAAAGTGGAAAAAATTATGCATTTATTTAAAATAATTTTTTTTCTAAAAAAACAATATTACTTATCAATGATATTATTATTTTTTTTACCATGGTTTGAAAATATTATTATTTCATTTATAATAATATGAATTAGTAATATATTTATATGTATATAGTATAATAAAAGTATATTATATTTCATAAATAATATAAATTATGAAACAAATATATTTATATATATATTTTTGTTTTATATATATACACACACACACACTAATGTTTTAAAATTTTGTGCAATGTTTTCATCCATAAACACACACACACACAAATATATAATTATATGTGTATATATATAATTATTATATATTTTCAAATTGTTATCTATATAGTTATATATATTACATCATGTTTGAAATGAAAAAATGTTGTATACTAGGTATATATATTTGAGTATATATTTCATTGAATTAATTATGATTTAAATTACATAAAGGTATGAAATATGTAAATTTGGATTGCATGTTTTACACATCAATATTTTATGAGATTTATATACATGGTGATTAAATTTAAGAGAGAAATTATAAATTAAATGTGATACTCAATAATGGTGGGTGTGTGTGGGAGTTATGATTTTAATGGGAGAAAAATGTGTCAATGAATAAATTTAAGAGAGAATCATTAAATGGAAACAATAGAGGGTTTTTTTTGAGAATTTATCATATAATAATTAATACTTTTATTGTAATTTTTTTATCTAATATTTAAAAGGTTTTTTAAATAAAATTTTAAAATATGTCATACATAATGTGAAGACATTTCGTATAGGGTTTTGGGAGATCTAGAAACATGGATGTTAATGAAAATATGGTTTAACATATCATGTGTTCATATTATATATATAAATGGGAGTTTTTTAGCTAAATTTTATACATATATAATGATTTTAATATATATACATGATTTTATTGGTTTCATATATATATATATATGTGTATAACCTCATTCTATTTGAAAAAGAACAATTCAAAAGATGTTTTAAATGAATGTATCATGTAATTATATATATATATATATATATATAAAGAGACATTAGATATATGTATGTGACATTTTGAAAAAAAATATGAGTTAAAAAAATGTGAAGAAATTTTGCGAGAAGAGAGAGAAGATGTGGAGAGAATGAGCTTATAAAAAAATGTTAATGAATAGTGTAAAAAATGGGTTTAGCTCTATTAAGATAATAAAAATTAATAGATGGGAGAGAGGAAGTGTGTTGTTTTGAATTTAAAAATAAGAAAATATAGAATTTTAAATAAATCAAAATGTTTGAAATTAAGAGAAATTAGATTTATGAATTAAATGGGGTTTTATAATTAAAATTATTTTAATTAATTTTGAGAATTAATTTAAAAATAGAGTAAATAAAACAAAAAATTCAAAAAATTATCTCTAAAATTTCTCCCCAGATAGTAATCGAATTAATGTATTTTCTGTTTCATTAGATTCATCTTAATGAGAAGATGATATGTTCTTGGTTATAATCCATATGCATTGATGTTCTTTTTTCATAGTTAATTAAACACTATTTTTTAATATTTTAAATGTTCAATATGAAGAATTAGATAATTATGGATTCACATTGGGCCTTGTGAACCTTGATTCTCAACCTTATTAGGTCTTCAAATCTTGGTAGGGTAACACTATTTTAAATTATTTATGTAACATTTGGGGAGGGGGGGTATCTTGATTTTGTTTATTCTTTTAAAAGATTTTATGAACCAACATAATAATGATAATTTATTGGTTAATTGGAATTCATGTGGAATGGGGAACTTTTCCTATATTATATATGATTTATTCATGTTGTAAATAATTTCTTCCCTATAAATGTATTATCTCATGCATAGAGAATTATTATCATTATTATCGCTTATTATGTCAATTTAGATGCTTTAGATATTATCATGGAAATATAAAGTGACTATATCATGAAGTTAATTATTATTTTTTATAATGTTAAGGTGAATCTGAAATGATTTTTGTTTTATTGTAATATAGTTTAGAGCATTATTACCATCTTTTACCGTGATGATATTCATTGTCATTGGTGGATTTTTTTGTGTGAATGAATTGATAAGTTATAGAACCATGTTGTGTTATTTTTAACACCTTTATTAATAATGATAATTACATATATCCATATATTAATTTGTTTTCACTTGGAAAAATTGGACTTGTGTGAGAATACCCCTAAAAAAATGAAGTAAAAGTGAAAAAATCCCCTTGATAGATCTGAAAAATGTTTTCTTTATGTGATGTGTTTTGTAATGTAACCATACTTTGGGACCGTGATGTATGGTTGTGTTTCAAAAAGATGTTCTAGTAGTATTGTAATTAAATGATAACATTGTAATTAAAATTAATGAGCTGATTTGAGTAATGAGATAAAAATTAATAACAGATTAGAAAAGGAGAATTATAGTTAAGTGTGGTTGAGAATTAATGTGAAATTAAATGTGATGTATATAATGGAATGAAATCCATTTTTTAAATTTTTTTTATGATAATATGAAATCTAGAAAATTGATTAATTTAAAAAGGTGTTTTGGAATTTTAAATGTGTCTTATGGCTTGATGTGTGTTGTGGTGCATTTTAGGGTGGCATTTAATTTTTTAATTTTGTTAGTTGTTAAGTTATAATATTGTAAACACATTGGTTGGGATTTAATATTATTATATTATATATATTACTTAATTTTGATTTATTTATGAGCCCGATCCATGTTGAGTACCTAGTTTTGATGACAAAATTTTTTTGTGGGGGGTTTTCCCCAATATCTTGATGGGAGGATTGATAGTTGGACACTATCTCTTCCCCACTCCGTCTTCCAGGTGACGTTGACATGCATGAGTTGTGATGGAGAGAAGTCATAATTTACACTTTAAATATGCGATGTAATGATATGTGATGGCCCCTCAGTATTCGAGTGATACACGATGAGTTGACTTATAGTGGGGATCATTAATGGTAAGAGGAGGGAATGGGGTTGATTTCCATTAAGTTCAAGATACCCTACTAATCTGGTTATGATATGTGATATCATGTGATGGACCATTTATCATTGGGAAATATGTGAGGTGATATGATGTGAGGTGATGTGAGTTGATTTGATGTGATGTGATTTGGTGTTATGTGATGTTATGTTATGTTACATTTTGTAAAACAGAAATGGTGGAAGTTCCATTAAATATATTATTGGGATGTGAGAGTGGATAATCGTTGTGAAAATGGTATGGGATACCTATCATTAATTTGATCAAAAATTTATTAATATACTTGGATGTAGTATTTAGTTAGAGGGCCTTGGTGAGGATGGTGTTTGGTTAGATGACTTTTTTATATTCTTTTGTTTATGCTATTTTCTCATGGTTTCATTAGTATTATCTTTTAACATGTACATGATATAATTTGGTTTCCTTACTAAGTATACATATATGCTCACCCTATTTATATAAAAATATGTTCAAGTATCCAAGAGGACTTTGTGGACCACGTTGGTCATTATTATTTTAGACCTTTGTAATTATTGATGTTTCACCGCCTTAGATTTTATTTTTGGGATTTCTTTTTGATAATTTTATATGTATCTATTTTTCTTATACATGCATTATGAGACAATTTTAGTTTCAATTTTTTTATTTCATGTTATTTATTGATACATGATATAATATATCCCAATCTTATTTTATTATAGAGGGAAATGCCTCCAATTTATGATATTCTTCTACACTTGGTACTAGTCTCTAACCTGGGGCCTACTGGAGTTGGGAATTTGGGTTTGTTATCTCATTTCCTTTATTGTGGTATCTTTAAAGGGATAGGTTCATTATGAACTAGTATCAAATTTTATAGTTAGGATATGAGATTCAGTATGTAGTTTGGCACTATCAGGATTTCATGGGTTTGTAGGTGAATTTTTTTGATGATCATAGAGAGCGATAGAGGCTTGGGGAGACCAAAAAAAACATGGAATTGTAGGGCCCCTATGATCCAATTAAAAGACTCTGAGCCTGTCAAATAACTGTGTGAGTGGGAAAACCATGAAAGGTATAACCTTAATAAAGGTGGACACATCATGATTGAGTTATCTTATGAATAAATGAGGTTGTTTCAGGAAGTTAAGAAAATTAATTAAATAAATGTATAAACTTATGTGTGTTTCTCATACTTTTCCCATGAAATAGTTATTGATGAACATTTATTGTATGATTAACTAACCATATAACATGTAAAGAAAGAACAAAATGGTGGTTAAATTACCTGAGTTATTTGTTTGAAACCTTTTTAGGATTGAATGTATTTTTTCATTACCTGTTATAGCAACATTCCCAATGAATAGAATTATGTTTCACTTCTTAAAATGAATAACATTAAATATTGATTTCCTAATTTTTGGAATTTTTAGAGAAGAATGATTATTTTTTTGGTAATGAATATTTAATTTTGGAAACCCTTATCAATCATGTTTCCTAGAGTAGGTTTCATACTATCATCAAGAAATGAATTATTTAGAAATCATGTTAAGAATCTTTCTACATCCCATTGTTAGTTAATAATAATGGTGATGCATTCCATTTATAATTTATCATGAGAATTTGCAATGGACTTGTTGTAAAAATTGGTTTTAGGAAATTAAATTTAGAAATTTTTGATAATGACCATTTTGATAATTGATAATTACTTTGAATTAAGATAATATGGTAAGAATAAATTTAATCTTATTTTAGAATGATTGTAGTTCTACAATATTTATATAACCATAAGTTGTAATCACGTGTTAGGGTAGAAATTATTGTGATATTTATTTCTAAATGTTAGAAATGAAAATATGCAGTGTTGAAACCTATTGAGAAAAGAAACTACTTAAATGACTAAAATTATAGATTCTATAAAAAATAAGAATTTTAAAGTGAAGGAATAACCTTTTCAAACATTTTAATTCATGTGTAATTTATTATGGGATGCTTTGGTAAAGTTAAAAACATTTGTTTGGTAACTACAGAAGTTATAATACATTATAATTGATTATTTAGCATGTTTGAGAGGATGTATTAGAATATGTATGTATAATCATGCTGCCCTTACTGTAGTAGATAACAATTTTAATCTATGAAAATAAATTATTAAATATTTATTAGTTAGATCTTCAAAAATCATGATAAATAGTAGAAAAACCATTTTAATTTTAATTTTCTGATATGGAACTATGTTTTATTTTGGGAATTCGGAAATAATGTTATGTTTGTAATGGGGTATTTGAATTGTGTATATGAACCTTTTTATGAACCTATAACACCCTAAGAAGGAAAGGGTGAATCAGGGTGTCGACATTTTCTTTTAATATGATGGATTTAGTTCCCACATTTTTAGGAAATTATTAAACCTATATGATGGATCCAATTAACAATCAAACTTTCACATGTAGAGAGACAACAACACAATTTTACTTGGTTTACCACTAAGGGTTAGTCCAATGAGTATACACATAAAGTGTGTCTATCAAACTTAATACACTAATCTTCACTAGTTGTGGAATATAAAAACTCATATTCAATCACTCTATGCAAAACACACTGATTTTATAAGATTTTAGGGATAACCCATTGCATCCCTCTAAACACTTCTATTGACCCCGTATCTAACTACCTTGGGAAAAGTCTTACTTAGTTTATTGATTTGATGTTAACTTTAATGGATTGACATTAATGTCATTGTAACTATCTAGCACGAGACTCTTCTTACACCATAGACCTAAGTTGATGCACTTTGAAATCAATTTTCACTAAAAAACCCATATTCAAAATAGCCTTTCATGAATCTCCTTCATGAAGCTCACTACCTTTATGAATCTCACTACCTTTGTGGAACAAACTTACTTCCTAAATATAACTAGGTCAGCATAAAATTCCCTAACCTCATGAAACACCAATTACATAGAACCATTTAAATCATTCAATACTAAACTAGTCTTTTCATGATTCTCACAATTACATGGAATTTTAGTTTCATGGAGCTCCCCTATCTTCACAAAATCAAATAAATTCATGATTTTTCCATAAAAAATACATGTAGACTAAATAGGGGTAGCCTTATATTTATCATCTCGACCATTCACAGTGCTCCACCACCTCTTAGAGGATTTTATAGATCTTTCAAAACCACCTTTTCATAGCTCCTCTATTCACGATGATCCATTGTAATTTGAAATTTTCGCTACGATTTCCATCTAAGCATAGCAACACAATGATCTAATTATCATAATCATAGAGATCACCATCACCATTCACGATGCTCCAATTATTTGACATTTACAATGCTTATCGATGTCGCATAGATCACCATCAACATTCTTTCATTCTTCATGAAACAATATTATTGAATCCCGTCTTCGTGAAAACCATGAATTTTCCATATTTTTATAAGGCCTTTAAGGATATACACTTTTCACAAATCAAATCCATCAACCAAAATTTGGACCCTAAAAATTTAGAAAACATTGGGAAACAATTCCACCTTTAATATTGTTGTCAGCATGAATTGTAATATACATTTCTTTGAAAACTCCCTAATTTTTCATGTGATGATTGAGGACAAACACAAACCACACTCCATTTCCACCAAAGAACATCCTAGGTTCAAACAATATCCCACTCCAGGTTAGTTAGAAATCTGTAGATAAATTCAATGAATCACCAGCCGTAATCAAAACTTGATACTTGAGAAACAGAAACAACCAACACTCTAAGAATACATGAGAAAATATTGGTGCATAAAAAAAGAGGGGAAGCATGAATTTGATTCTCATGTTTTGGAATTATTATATTCTTTTGTAATAAGATCTGACTATTTCCTGATAGCACTGAATTGTGTCATCATTCTCATTCCCTGAATTGGGTTCTTATGATTTGGAATTCTTAAGATGTCTAAGCTAAGAATAGACTATTTCCACATAACACCTAATTTTTTTATCTATTATCGTTCTCCCATTTTGTAACTTATAATGATACCCCTTTGTAACTCATTGATTTTATCCATTCTGCCACATTGAAAATAAACCCAAAGAACATGATTTTCAGTTATAGAGATTAAAAACACACACCCCCTATATCATATCACCCCCATAAAACTACATCACTTCCACAAAATGATTAAAACAGTAAACAAAAAATGTGGAGAGGGGAACACTTTTAGCCTCCTCATACACTAGGATGTGGCCAAACATCATGGTTCAACAGATGCCTCTCAAACACATGTGTCACCAAGGGTTTGGTCATAATGTCATCCACTTGGTCATATAATCTGAAATGATACATTTTAAACATGCCTTGATCAAAATATTCATTGATTAAATGATATATATTTTAAATATATTTCATATCGGAATGTGGAACATGACTCTCTTGATGATCGATCACACTCTTGTTATCATAGTGAATCAACATTGGTTGTTTTATATCATAAAAAATATCTTCCAGTTGTTGATTCATCCATAGGATCTTAGTATAAGCCTTCATATTTGAGATATAATCACCTTTAGTAGTACGAAGAGATAGACTATATTATTTCTTACTCAACCAGGGAACACATTTCTTGCCAATAAAGATATCTCCACCACTTTTGGACTTTCTATCAACAATATCTCCAGCCTAGTCAGCGTTATAAAATTTGGATAGTTCACTATCTCTTCCTACAATAAATTATAAACCATACTTGTGAGTACCTTGAATTTACATCATGATTATTTTCACTAACACCATTGGCTATCCCTTCAGATTACTTTGAAAATGGCATTCCAATCATATTGCAAAGACAATATCTGATTGTGTTTCTTTTTGGAACAATATGCTTCCAATGATTATCTTGTACATTTTAGGATCTGTAGATGTCCCATACTTATGCTATACTGGTTTTTTCTAACTGAAACTAGAGTCGACATTGGTTTGGAGACATTCATATTGAATTTATTCAGATGTTCTCTCGCATATTGTGTTTGATAACTGAAAGTGTAATCTTTATTCAAAATAATTTATATCTATAAGAAATATGTCATTCCACCAATAATAGACATTTCAAATTCTGATTTCATATGATTTGAGAATCATTCCACTGATCTCTAGACACTTCTACCAAATAAAAAATCATCAACATACAACATCACTGTAAATTGATCTTCTTTCATATTCTTCAAATAAATAATATGGTCAAAACCGCATCTTTGAAATTCAGTCTTCTTCAGATAAGTATCCTGATGAAAATACAATACTCATGGTGACTGATTTAGACCATAGACAACTTGATTTAATCTAAAAAATTATGTTTCATCCAAAATCATCCCCAATCATGTTTTTATTTGAATAAAAAATAAAGTACTTAATGAAATATGAGTACTTCTTCAGCTAAGATATCAAAGGAGGAATGAAAACCCTCACTTATTCTCTTGTTATCCCCTAAGAACGTGATTCAAGTTTCAATTCCTTGCATTATAATCCAAAATATAATAACCAATTATTAAGGGAATAAGGAGGCTCAACCCTGGTTCATCAATATTCATAGTACGATTGAGATGTTTTTCTCAACCAAGTTTCTCTATTTACTCTAGTATTCATGCCTACATAGGTGAAAATCTATTCTAATTTATGTTGTGGTGTCATAGATCTCTTCACAAACTATTCCACTTTTTGTGGATAAATTTTCTTATAGACAACCTTCATGGATGAAAAAATATTATTCAAATTAAAGAATGATTCTAGTTAAGTTATTAAGGTTAAATTACCTTTTTCAACATGACCATATTTTTTTCATCTCTCACACATAACATCTTTAACATGTGATATTATTTACGGTTTCAAACACCCATGAACATTACCTTTATCATGTGGAATCCTTTCACTTCCATTTTCTCTATCAATAGACTTTTCATCTTTAACTCTCCTTATTCATTCCAAATCTTCTATCCATATAACAAAAATTTCATTAGGAACTATGGAAGAATGTTTGGATCTTCCACATGGATTGTTATGTGTGTCATCTATATTAGTATTTATTTTTAATGCAGTGCCCTTCAATTTCATGGACTTGAAAACAGAGGGCTTCTCACCATTATCCATTGACACCTTTTTTTGATGATTTCTATTCACAACATTATTATGATTTTATTTGAAGGTATTTTCTTTATTATGGGTGAAATTTCGTGATCTTATTTTCTTAGTAGATTTGGATACATGTTGATATGATAATGTACCAACCTTTTGACTACAACGATTTCATACATCATATATTTTATCAAACATTCCAAATCTATTTTTAGTAAACAGATGATTTCTAACCTATGGATGTTACTTATTCATATTTGGATTTCACCCCCATGAGATAGTCTTATTTTGTGATTTTACATTTTGATGACTATACCTACAATTTAATACACAAATCCAAAATCTATTCCAAAACCAACATTGAACCACAAATCATGATTTATTTGTATCTATTGTATATGGTGGTTGGATATTCATCATGTCTTAGTGAGTTCTATAGGGGAAAATGACTTCTATACTATTTCTAAGATCCCCCTTGTCATGGTGGTAGGTTTTTATCTACTTTAATCATCAATACTTGTTCAATATTTTTCTTACAACTTGCAATCTTCATAGTAATAGGTTCTGAGGAATTAATACAAGATGGTTTGGATAGTACCTATTTCTTCTCAGCTTCTTGTGATAGATCATCAAAAGATATCATGATCTTCATATCACATGTTTGAGGTATTTCAGGTTTTGAATGATATAGTGATAATTGATTAGCAATAACAACTATTTCCTTCTTATATGAAGTCTCACTATATTTTTTCTCAATATTCGCCAAATGTGCTTCCAAATCAAGATATTTTATATTGAGGATGGTTTTCATATCTTCAATCATAATAATTTTATTATCAGAATCCTTAATAATTTTAAGGCTTTTATACATGCATATTTACTTTATTTTTAATATATGAGTCTTGTTCTTGATCTTCTTGGATATTTCATCCAATTTTAAACCCTTAATATCAGTGCTATTTTTCAATTTCTCTTTATGTGCATGGATATTTTCTTTATGATAATTTTTGACTCCATATTTCTCTTTATCTTATTTGAGTTGTTTTGATGAACTTATTTCATGTTACCTATTTGATGCTTAAAAATTTCCAACCACTTTGGAGAGATTTAAAAATTAAATAATTTATCCTTACATGACCATTTCCATCGAACATGCTTCTCCTTCCTGTTGGGTGATCTATTCCTACATACATTTAATAATTATACAAAAAAACATGACCCTTTCTTTGGGAATACAATTCAGATATTTTTCTTAATCTCTCAATTCCAAATTCATGTGAGGTTGACGATTGATCAACATAACCACTTGTTCTTTTTTATTTATTTTGAGGAAAACTTTCTAGGTGATAATACATACCTCTTGATCAATTGATAATTTTGACTTAAATGATGTAGAAGTGTTATCCTTTTTATTGGTACAAACTTGATCCACTTTATCTTAAAATTGCAATCATGATATATCTTTATTGTTAGAAAGGCATGGATAAAAAGATACCACATATGATTTAGAAATGATGGACTTATTCAACTGTATCTTCTCTTTCTTTTTTCTATTCACCATATTCTTGGTGGGTATAGAATTCTGAATAGAGATAATAGGATCTTCATCCAAACTTCACTTCATTGTTGACTCAGGAATGAAACTCAAATATTAAATAGAGAATAGATTTATTGTAGAGTATGCAACATTTGTGAAACTTCCCTCTAAAACTACTTGTAGGACCCTGAAACTCCTTGAGAGGGGAGGGGTTAATCAGGGTGTTGATTTTTTCTTTTAATATAACTTATCATGTTAACACCATGGTAGGAACTCATTAAACATATATTATGGACCAAATATATATCAAACATTCACATGCAATGAGACAACATAACAATTTTACATGGTTCACCACTAAGGGATTGTCCAAGGATCATATGCCTACACTATGTCAGTTGTACTAAAATACACTAATCTTCACTAGTTCTAGAATACTAAACTCTAGAAAAAACCATCCTATTCTAGCCACATCACCTTTATAAGGTTTTAAGGATACCACACTGCATCCTTGAACATATTTTCATCGACTTCCCTAGCTTAATTCCTTGGGATAATTTGTACTTAGTTTATCGACATGAAGGTCTCTTCAATGGAATGGAATTAATGTATTTTTACTTTTCTAGTATAAGACTTCTCTCTTACCATAGATCTGAGTTGATTCACATGGAAATCCCAATTAAATTTAAAACTTTTATTCAAACTTCATTTCATAAAGCTCCTTAGTGAAGCTCAATGCCTTTGCAATTCTCACTAACTTCTCAGAACAAACTACCATTATGAAGATCACTGATTCAATGTGAAAAACCCCATCCTTGTGAATCACCCATTACTTTTAACCATTGTAATCAATCAAGACTAAAGTAATAATTTTTTTTGCTCAAGATCGCATGGTATATCAGTTTCATGGAGCTCCCCTAGATTCATGAATTCAGAGATATTCTAGATTTTTCTTGGAGAAATTTGTGTAAAGCGAAAAGGTGTATCCTTATATTAATATCCTCAGCCATTCGTGATGATCCAACACCTATTAAAGGATTTTATGGGTCTTTCATATCATCCATTCTATAGAAACTCTATTCTTAATGCTCCATTTTAATTTGATGTTGTTATGAAGCTTTCCATAAAACCCTCATACAACAATGCTCTAATTAACGTTATCACTGAGATCACCATCACCATTCATGATATTCCAATTCTTCAACATTTAGGATGCTCATTGCTATCACATTGATCATAGTCAAGATTCACTGATCCATTAAAAAACACAACTCAAGAATCCAATCTTCATGAAACTCATGTTATCAAGGAAATAAACTTTTCAAAAATCCAATCCATCCTCCAAAATTTAGACCCCAAAAATTTGGAAAACACTAGGAAATGAGGTAGACTTCAATAATGTTGTCATGTTGACCTTTAATAAAATTTTCCTTAGAAGATTCCAAATATTAAATGTGAATATTAACAAAAATTACAAACTGTACACCATTTATAGAAAAGGAAAACATTGATTGCAACTTATATAATGTAAATTTTTTAATTATGTCTAAAGTATATTCCTCGGTAACAGGATAAACCTAGAATGTCTTGCTTAATACTATTTAACATGATGTTTGAGAAGAAGTGTGTGGAGTTTTTTCTTTAACATGGCTATATGTTAGAGCAATTTAAATTCATATCATGGTGTTTCAATGGAAATAACTTGAGAATATTCAGTGTGGTTTTTGTTTATATTATTATTGTTTCATTTATGTGTTGTTATACCATGATGAAAATAATATTTGATAAAAATGTTGATTTTGCAATGATTATTGTGGATTATGAGACCATTAATGTGTCTTTACAATTATTCCAACATTTAATTTAATGCATAATCAATTATATTGGGTTAATTAACCAATTTCCTATTGAAAACATGAAATTTAAAGAGAATATTTATACTAAATAATGTGGAGTAGTAATGAAATCCGTTGAATAATTTTGGATGATGGAGTGCATTGCTTCTTTATATGGCTGTTGTTATTGTGTTTCAATGTGTGATATAATAAAAAATATCACAAAAATATGGGTAAATATAAATCCTAATCGAAATGCGTTATATTATCACACTACTAAAACATGTGGTTGAAGAAAATCCACCCAAAGAAGATAATATCATGACACAAGAGAGGAAATTACTTGATTTTTGTGCATATGGACTGATGTGTGGTGATAGTGGGGATAATTGATTGGGATATTGTAGAGTATTATATGGAGTAGGTGGTCATGTGAAAATGGTAGTTTCTTGTGAATGGTAAATTGGTAAGTAGATGTGGTTGTGCGAAATGTCTGGTGAACATTTTCAGTGGTTGGTTTGTTTGGATAGTAGTAGTCCTTTTATTTAGTGGTGATGTGTGGGAATTAATATGTGTGGGTTTTGTGGTGAAATAGATTTTGTTGTGTTGTAATGTGTTTGTATTTATCGAATCAACTGTATCTCATAAAAATATTAATCAGTTAATGTTAGTAATAAAAGAAACAAATTTTGTGGAATGTCATGAAATTAATAAAGATGAAATTTCCTCCCACACCAAAATAATTTTATGAATTGACAAAAATGTTTCACTATTATTTTTTTGGTTGGGTTTGTTGTGATTGATCTTTCCTTGATAGAACATTTTTTGGCCTCAAACATTTAAATATAGGGAATCACTTTCCTGCATCAAGACGCATTATATGATGACATTTTTTAAAACTATACAGCCAACTCAGTTTCTCCAACAGTAGAAAATATCATGGTGTGGTGGATGAGTTTTTTGGTTTTATTCTTTTATAATATATTTATATATTTATATGAGTGATTAGGTTTATTTAAAAATGTTATGTAATATTTTTTCATGGGTATTATAATTGTAAGTATGTTTATTATGTTTTTTGGAAAAGTGTTGAAGTCAGGTAAAATTGATTACTCCAACCTAATACACTATTTTATTTTTTTTCATATAATATGTAAAATTTTAGAATCATGAAAATTGAATTTAAATGGAATGATGTGTGTGAGGAAAACCCTTGATATTTATTTTCTTTTTAAAAAATATTTTCTAAGTTCCTAAAAAATGTTCTTGATTTGAAATTATAATTTGAAGCATAATTTGGATGAAATGAAAAGTGGAAGAATTGTTTTATTATTTGATTTTGGATAATTTTAAATGATATTAATTAGTGTTGAAAAAATTATCTTTTTTCAAATAAAAGGCATGGAATTTTGAAATAAAATATTATTTTAAAGGATTTAAAAATATTGGGTTAAAAAAAACAATGGATGAAAATGAAAAGTGATTTGTTGAAGTGTTTTTATTGTAGATTAAAAAATGTCTTCAAATATAGGGTTATTTTTAAAGGAATTTAATTTTTAAAAAAACTAATTATGAATCGAGTTTAAAATAATATTTGGATCATAATTGATTGATATGCATTTCTTCGTGTGTTTGTTATAACCATTTTTGTGGGATTGTTATTTTTGAGTGGTACCAACTAGGGAGTGTAGTCCTGTTGTGGTGGTTGTCTTCTGTATGTATTGAATTCCATGAGAGTAATCTCATGAAGTGGTTGTTCAGACCCCATTTCTATTTACGTCTCAACTGTTTTTAAATTATTTATGATGATAATTATTTGATAGGTATATGACGTAAAGGTCTCAATTTTCAATGATCCTTACTTTTCTATTCTCAAGTGTAGAGGAAGTTCGGTGACTTTTTTTAATAGTTTTGGTGTTTTTGAATTATATATTCATAAATAATTCTATTTTATTGAGTTTTATTATGAATTTATGATTTTTACATGGTGAAAAATATTACACATTAATTATAATTATCTTTTCACATTGAAATAATATTACTATCAATTATATTATTATTTTATGATTTATTTAAAAATATTAGACATTTAAAAATTATTATGTGTATCGGATATATTTTAATATGTGTTTATTATAATACAAGTAAATTATCTTTCATGTATAAAATACATTATGCAAAAAATATTTTTATATACGCATGGGTGTTGCACACACACACACACATTTGTTTTAAAACATTATGGTATGTTTTTATATAGAAAATTATATATATATATATTATATGTTATATCATGTTTGTATGGAAAAAACTTGCATAATTAAATATATGAATTTGTGTTTATATGGGGTACAATAACAGTTGATTTAAAATTTTGAAAGATGTGAAATATGTAAAGATAGTTTTCATATTTAATATTTATAAAGTTTATTATATTTAAATGCAAGATGATAAAATAGAATGGAGAGAAAATTAAAATTAAATGTTATACTCATGAATGATGTGTGTGTGTGTGGGAGTTACAATTTTAAGGGGAGATGATTGTGTGAGTGAATGTATTAGAGAGAGAATCATTAATAGAAAAAAATATAGGATTTCAATGAAGATATCATATAATAATTATTAATTTTGTTATGATATTTTTATTCAATATTCTAAGGGTTTTTAAAATAACATTTTAAATCAAATTATACATAAAATTAATACCATGCATATAAGGTTTTGATAGATTCAGAAACTCAACAGGTTAATAAAAATATTATTTCACAGATCGTGTGTGTATATTATATATGTAAATCAGAGATGTGCAATTAAATGTTATAAATATTTTATTTTGAATATATATATATATATGTAGATACATAATGTCATGGGTTTCATATATATCTATAACCAAGTTCTGTTTTAAAAAAACAAAACATTAATAGATGTATTACAAAATATAAGTAATGTGTCTATACATATATAATTCCACATAACATATATGTCACATCTTGATAAAATAATAATAAAATTATGAGATAAAAAATTCCAAAATATGTTTTGAGAATATAGAGAAGGTTTTTTATTAACGAAAGGCTCAAAAAATGAAGAATAATTGTGTAATGAAACAAGTGGTTTGATCCATTAAAAAATATTAATTTAAAAAAATATAGAGATAATTTGTATTGTTTTGAATTTAATAATAATATAATACGGAATTTTAAATTGATAAAAATGTGTGGAATTATTTATTTTACGAATTAAATTATGTATAATATTTAAAATTTTCGGAATTAATTATGAGGGTTTATGTAAAAATTCAGTAAATATAATACCCAAATTCACCAACTCAAGTTTACCATATCTCCATGAATATTAATCGGATTGATTCACTATCCATTCTTTTGGATTTTTCTTGATGAGTTGAAGGTTAAAAGATAGTTTTTCTTCCACAGGCATTGGGATTATTTTTAAATATTTAATTATCTATGATTATTTACATGTAAATTGATGATTATGGAAAATCAGATTACTATGGATTCTCATTGGGTCTGGAAATCATAATTTATCCTCTTTTGTTGTGTCTTCAAATCGAGTTTGGGGATCCCTGATTTATTTTTATTGTATAACATGGGGGAGTGATCTTGTTTTTGTTTATTATTTGAAAATATTATATACACCAGCTTAATAAATATAATTCATTGGTCAATTAGAATTGATGCGGATAGGGGATTTAACATATATATTATATGATTTCTTTATGTTGTGGATAATTATTTCTCTAGATTGATTTATCAAAAGGGTTGACAATTATTTTCCTTATTATCACATATTGGATTAATTTATATGATTGAAATATTATTTTGTTAGAGAAAGTTATAATCTCATGAAGGTAATTATTTTTGTTTATAATGAGCAGGGAACTATAACATGTTCTTGGTTATGTTGTAATATAGTTTAAAGGATTAGTCATGTTTATTCCCATGATGCAAATTATAGTTTTCAGGGGATTTGTTTATTAATTAGATGGTATCTTTTTAAACCATGTTGTGTAACTAATTATATCACTATTATTTAAATATATAATTATTTATATTTCAATATTGAATTGGTTGAACATGGAAAATAAGACTTGTGTGAAAATTCCCCAAACATAAATTAGTGGAAGTAAAAAAAATTCCCTTCTTAAATATAAAAAATGTTTTGTTTATGTTATGTGTGTTGAGTTGAAAATATACTATTGGGAGATGATGTGTGGTTGTGTTGTGTTATGATTTCTAATGATTATTGGAATTAAATGATATTGTTGGAATTGAATTAAATGGGGCAGTTTGATTAATGAGATGGAAATTACTAATCAATTAAAAATAAGGGAAGTATAGATTAAGTGTTGTTGATAGCTAATATGAAATTAAATTGGATAGAAAAAATGCAATGAATTCTATTTTTAAATAAAATTTGATGACAATGTGAAAAATTAAGGGGTTTTGGAATATGAAATTTGGATTGTGGGTTGTTTTGTTGTGTGTATTTAGTGCTGAAAATGAAAGAGGTAATGTTATGAGTTGGTTGTTGATCTTATTGTAAACTAACAGGTTGGGATTTTTAGTTGTGATATTATACATACATATTATTTACTTGTGATATATTTAGGTAAATTACCCATGTCATGTACCAAGTGTCAATGACCATCAGTTTTAGGGGTTTTTTTCAATATCACAGGGAGAGGATGGATGGTTGGCTACCCCATTTTGATCACTCCCTCTGCTAGTTTACAATGACCTGAATGAGTTGTGATTTCCAAAAGTTAAAAGTTCCACTATAGAGATGTGATGTGATGAGAAGTGATGCACTGGGAGTATTTGGGTGACTAATGATGAGATTGCTTATAGTGGGGGTCATATAGGGTATGAGGAGGACATGTGGTTGATTTCAATCATATATATGATATGCTACTATAAATTCTTTCATATGTGAAGTGATGTGATTATTCAAGTTGCTTTTGGAATGATGTGACGTGATGTTATTTTTTGTGATTGGATGTGATGTCATATGATATTATTTTATATAGTAGAGCTAGGAGTGATAAGGTGAAAATTGTTGGGGGTGCAATAATAGATAATTAGTGGGAAAGTGGTGTGGGTTACCTATCATTGCTAGGATTAATATTATATAACTATACTTAGATGTTATATTTGTTGAGAGATCCATAGTGAGGTTTGGGTATGGTTAGTTTACCTTTTTAGGTGTTGTTGGTTCTAAATGTTTCTCATAGATGCATTAGTATTCTATTTTCACATGTACATGAGCGACATTGGTTTTCCAAATAAGTATACATGTACGTTCACACTAGGAATATAAAACTCTTCATATTTCCATGAGGAATTTTTGGGCCATTCATTACATTATTATATTAAACTATTGGTCATAACACCCATTGAAAATTTTTTGAAATGAAATTAATAGATTAAATATATGTAAATATTAATTTTAATTAATATAATTATTATTACTAGTCATAAAGTTAATATAAAATCAATATTTTCTTGAAAATCACACTTCTTGAAAAAATGACTGTTCATCACGTCTGTGGATATAATATTAAAATATATACTTAAAATAATGTGAAATTATTTTGGTGAAGTGGGATAAATATTTTGGATCAGAATAATTTATATTATGTAATAATATTAGGTTAAATTTTATTCATATCTGATATCGAAAACAATAAAAATATTTTACCATGATTAAGGTAAAATACAAATTTACTAAGGGTTAAAATAAAATTAATGATTAAAATGGCATAAAAACAATAGTAAAATTATGTTCCTCAATATATTTGTAACTTATCTTATCCAAGGCACTAAAATGGTCAATTTTTATCCTTTTGGGGTATATGAATTGTGGACATTCCATTTTCTTTTCCAAAATTACATGTATGACACTCAACACAATTATAAAATTCCAGCCCCTATACTCTCCACTTCAGACATGAAAACCCATTTTTTCTGACATCACCTACCCAAATATCTTCCATACATCCCTACCCATCATCTATATCCAATAGTTTTATCATAAGTTTATCATAATAATCATTTTTATGCTTACATGTTGAGGTTGTCTAAAGAAGAGGAATCAAGCTTAACCGTGTGTTTTTATATTATTTCTTCTTCATCAACAACATTAAAATCTTTCCTAATTATGCTGATATAATTAAAAAATTATATATAATATATGGAAATTTCATTATGTTAATTTTATAACCTAAATACATTTCATTATCCATCATATGATAAAAATATTAATCATTCATGTGTATAGTGGACTACCGCCTCTCGAGATGATGCCATTCATTTTTCATCATCAACCCCAACAAATTATTGTAATAATATATTTTAAGTGTATATATATATATTATTTTTAACATAATTATACTTTTGAAATTATGATATCACATATACCTTGTTACTTTACATTCTGTAGGGGATATGATAATCTTTCTCATGTGTATGGTGGACTACCATCTCACGATGTGATGTGATTTGTTTTTCAATAGCACTTAACGTGGATGGTAATCAGTACCCATTAGATGAATATATATGATATAAAATAAATAATTATGATAATAATGTCATATTTATTATTATGAAAACATAAGATATCATTTTATTTCTTACGTTTCCACTCATTGAAAAATGATAGCGTCGTTCGGGCATACGTGTGGACTACCACCTCCACAAAGTGATGCGATTCTTTTTTCATCCTCACAACTCATGGATAATATATATAAGTATATTTAGATAAATAATATTGTATTTATTATATGTTTATGATTATTTAAAAACAAAATATTATATATCTTCTTTCCATAATGATTGTTGAAAAATTGAAATGCTACTCATATATCTTTACAGCCTACCACCTCCTTGATTATAACATGGTTCATTTTTCTTCACTGTATTTCATTAATAGTTTTAAAATTATAATTTATGTAAAAATATGATAACTATTTCATTATTATTATTATAAATATTTTTGAGTAATGGATCTTTTGAACATAGTTAACCTACCAATGTCTTTTTTGTCATATAAGCAAAACACCATCAAAACATATGATATGAAATTAAATGATTAAATAATTGTGTATAACATGATAAGAGATAAAATAAATGGAATAATAGAACTAAAAAATTTTCTTAAGAGAGTTAATAATTAACATATATTTATTATTCAGAATGATAAATAATGTATGTGAGGAGTCAGACATAAGGTAAAAAACTTCATCTCAACATTTTTTCGTTGAAGAATATTTCAATATTATGCACCTATATTATTTTATGAGGTGTATATACAACCCATTTAACATGTTATTCCATTAATTTATCTTTTTTTACTATATTTAATTCTTTATTAATTTTTATTGCTTCCTGGTACTTTTTATTGAAATGTAACCAACATGGTAATGGACATTTTTTTAAAAGTACCCTTTAAAAGTTCCCTTAAAACTCTTTTTATTATGTTCCCATTTTTTAATATGAATTTATTAATTCACTTATATGGGCCTGAAATTTTTATAAAGTTATTTTCCCTTTATTTCAGAGGTTTTCAAAAAAAATATTTTTATGCATTTTGTAAATAATGTTTGGAAAAAAGTAAAAGGAATCCTCTATTTTAATGTATATGGAGCTAATGAATTTTATGGCCTCTATAGCCATTATATATTTGGATTACTTTACAATATATCATTCATTAGTAAATGAAAAACACTATTTCCCTATTTTTTGGGATTTTATTATTTAAAAATAAATTAAATTTTAGATGATATTTAAATATTTAGAATGTTTTTATAATGAGAAAAAAGAATATTTTATGAGTGTAATGTTTGAAATTGAAATATTTTAGGTTTTATGATTATATTATGGTTCTTGGAAATTATTTTTTATTTTGGATAGTTCCATTATAAAGCATTTATATGTGTTTTTATAATATACTAGGGATATGTGGTTACATGATGATCCAAGGATGGGTGATCACATTATAAACAAAAAACTATAGGGCCTATAACATCTCTCAAATGTGTTGGGGTTGGAATTTGATAGTATTGTTATTCCATTTATATCAGTGATATAAAAAATGATGTTCCAAGATACCATTATTTTTTGTCTATTCTTTATATCTTCTTTATGGAATTCATATGATTTTAGAAAATTTATGTAATAATATTATTTTTCAAAAGAATGTATTTACTAATTCTTAAAGGTAAAATTATATATTTGTTAGAATATAAAGACCCAGAAATCAATGTATTTTTTTAATTATATGGTATTATTCCGAGTCGGAGGTTTCTGATGGCACGTAATTCCGAGGCCCAGAGTGCCCAAAATGTTTTTACGAAGTTCTAGAGTACGTTCAGCGAACTTAAGAGTGGGTTTTGGTAACTTTAGAACCAGTGCATGGAATTTAAATCTGAAGGCACCGTTGAATTCATGGGGCTAATGATTTCTTAGGGGGACCTTCACCTCAGCTGCGTTTTGTCGTGAATGGAAATTGGTTTTCCAATATTTCATGGAGGATAAAGAAAAGGTGGAATTAAAAGAAATTGCTTAAACATAAATTTTATTTTATTCAAACATTTTTGAATTAAATTGGGGTCTACCCTAACTAAACCCCCACATTAATTCTTTTGTACCCTCCTTCTTTCATTAAATGAAGTTATTTGGGATAGGCTCCTCAAATTCAAGTGTTTGTTCCCCTCCTTTGGAAGTTGCTGGAATTAGTGATTTGCTTGGAGAAAAATTATTGTTGGAGGAAATACTTGGAGGAAGAGCTATCCTTCTGCTAACGATGAACTTCTTCTTCTTCAATCTCCCTCCATAACAAGGGAAGAAGCGTCGTCCTTGAAGAATGCCACTGAGAACGTCCCCGAATTCTTCATTTTCTTCCCTGACGTCAACGAATCTGAGGTAGGGGTTCAAGCTTTGTCAATTGTTTCTATTTCTTTATTTTCCTTCGTGGATATGATTCAAAGATGCATGCTATCACTCTAACATAGAGGTTGTGGGCTGAATGAACAAGGCCCCACCCTCCACCTTTATTTGTGGATTTTGATTCTAATCTCATAACAAGTTTGGGTTGAGAGAATTTCATCAATGATGGTCGTGGAATGAGGGAAACGTCTTGGGGAGTGCGCGACTACTTCCAGAACGAGAATCAGGCAACTAGAACTCGTCCGGTGACCAGTTGAAGGTTCACCGACAGTCAGAACCGGTGAACGTCACCAGTAGAATGAAGGGAAGGGCAGTGGCACTCCATACAGCCATGTGTACGGCGGTAGTGCAACCACGCCGCTAGAGGAGTGGGTCGCGACCGTAGGGCCGCGGTGGTGTAGTGGCGACCGCCAAGAGAACCGACGGCTCGGGCCGCCGTGTTTCCAGGGAAGGCACGACACAGTGCACACTGCATCTAAGAGCTATGGCCATGACCTTGGCCGTGGCAATGGAGGACGAGTGGCCGACCGCTCAGCCAACCAGGAACAGCGGGACCCACCGCGAGGGTCCCAGGTGACACAGACGACGCCACATGGTGCCGGATCCGTACCGCCTGAATGGATATGCCGTTCATTATTCCAAGGGGCATGAAATTATTCATGGACGCAGCTAAGGTGGAACCCATGGGGGCCGCCATCCGCGTGCCGCATGCGGTTTGAGCCCAGCGTGGGCCGGGCCCAGCGCTGGCCGGACCCAGTGCGGGCCAGGCTGCCCTCGCGTGTCGGGCTTTCCTCACGGGCCGGGCTGGGATAGACTCACAGAATGGGTCAGACCCCAGTATGGACTCAGGTCGGCCCTGGTTAGGTCTCGCAGGGTCGGTCCGAGTAGGCCAGACCGGACCCTGGCCCACTTTGACCTATTTCCACTATTTTTCCCATAACTTGAGCTACGTGAATCTGATATACGAACCATCTGTGATGCCAAAAACCTTGGACCAAGTCGGTTATTTTGGTATACTCCAATTTTGTTTTGGAGGTAGATGGGGTACGTCCGTGTTGGATCGAACCTAAATAGAACCGGGCCCTCAGAACAGAAATGTCAATAACTCTCATACCAGGCGTCCGATTGACATGTCGTCTATTGTATTTGGTTCCTTATAACAAGATGGGTCTTCTGGATACATAAACATGAGACTTCATGGATGTTTCTGTATCTACACTTGTCTTGAGGAGAGGACCCTCATAGGATCAAGTGTGCTTTGTGCGGGAACCATGTGACTGGAAGCATTGTGATAAAGGGATCCTATGTGGACTGACTACTGTTCCAATATCCCACGTGGTTATGAAAGATCTAACTACTTTTCTGGGATCCTATGTGGGTTCGACAGCTCCAACTACTGTTCCATGATCCTACGTGGGTTTGACAGCTTTGATTACTGTATCAGGATCATACGTTGGTTTGATAGAGTATATTATTCTGTGGCTACACTTAATCATCTCTATCTCTCTTCATATGTTGTATACCTATGAGAGATGAGTCTTGACTTCGTGTTGTTATCAATGGGTTATCTTTTTTCCTTCATGGAACGGGTTATGCTTGGGCTCAAGAGTTGGAGCCGGATTGTGTTTGATTACTTAGTATATTAATGGGCATATACCTAAGTAGGGTTAGATGATACTTTGTGATTGTATCATTACTACTATGGTTTATCTTTAGTGTATTCTTGGAGACCTTCTGGGGTCTCAGGGTCCCTACTGAGTGTCGTTATACTCACCCTGGAATGGGCTTCACCTGCACCTTGTTGGGTCTTATGCAGACGACAAACAGTAGTGATCAAGGATGAGAATGACAGATGGGATGCTGCTCAGAGCTGGACTTAGATGAGACGTACCTCAGGGATGACTTGAATGAGATTTATACCTACCCTTCATGTAGGATTCCCCGGTGGATGATCCAAGAGCTATTTTCCCATTTCTTGTACTTGTACTCCACTTGGGTTTGTATAATAGCCCATTTACTTTTAGCACTCTTTTAATATATTAGTACTTTTTAGTTATCTCTGGTTGTGTAAAGTCTATGTGAGTTGCAGTTTTAATTGAAATGACTTCCCTTTTCACTGGGATATGCCTTTTGTTGCTAGTCACAAACCCCAGACTAAAGGAAGGTGGGCTTGGGGTAGTCACGACACAGGCCCTGGGGGCAGGTTGTGACATAAAAATGTTTTCATTATTTTATCATGTTTAAAAAAAAAAACCTTCATGTGATTTATTTTCCCTTTATGTTTTCATCGGAAACTTTTTATGAAAAGCTTTGGGAAAATAAAGTGAGTTATTGGGTTTGAAAATTTTTATTTTGAGCATCAAGATTACTTTGAGAAAGAATATTCTTGTAACTAATCATAGAATAATGGGGTACTTTATTTTCTTTTGAGTTACTTATATATATTATTGTTCTAATTCCATGTTTTGAAATATTTATTCACAAGGTTTAAGGATGGGAATGAACAGGGTTGAAGTCATGTTGAATGTCATGAATATTTTTTATGAAAATTAATCATGTTTTATTTTAAATGTTTTATATTGTGGGAAAGTGGATACTAAATAGTAGTGTGAAATTTTTATATATATGATTTTTATGTATGTTTTCTGTACTATATCTCTAAAAAAATAATCCTAAATGATATTTGAGAATGTGATATTGTTATTTCTCATTTAACTTTATTAGAATATGTAATTTTTTAGCTTGGGTCATTGTAGTTTGTATCAAATAAATGATTATATATTTTTGGATGATATGGTACTACAAAAATCATGAAATATAATGATTTTGGCGTATGTTTTATTTGAAATAATGAAACACCTGAATATTACCCTACATTTTTGTCTAAAACTTGTCTATTCATAATAGTTTTCCATAGAGGAAATAAGGAAACCACTGTGTGAATACATCATGAAGAAAATATCCTTCCAAATAAAAACCCAGATATGGTTGTAATTATAATAGGAAAGTTTGTTGGAGTGATGGATCAGTTCAAATAATCTATAAATGGTGGTGGAATCTATAATGGTGACTAACCAGATCTATCAATTAGAAACATGTCCATTGTAGATAATTTTATGAGACAACATCCCCCATTATATAGTGGATCTTCTAGCCCAGTGGTAAATGAAGTATGGATCAGTTCCCTTGATAAGATATTTAATGTCATGGGGTTTTCAAAATATAAAAATGAAACCTTTTCCATTTTTCATTTTTATGGTTAAGATGAACAATGGTAGTATCTTCATAAGAGTACTAGAGAGAAATATGTTCATGATACCATGGAATGAGAAACATTTAAGGATAGTTTCCTTTAGAAACATGTTCCTAATATAGTTTAAATACTAATGGAAAAATTACTCTAATTGAGGAAAAACGATTACGATTATATGGCCATGTATGAATATAATTTTACAGGATTGTCCATGTATGTTTTATATTTTATCGAGGATCATGATAGTAATATTATTTAGTTTTACGTAGGATTAAATCCAAGATATTAATGGGAATTATCTTCTTATGAATTGAAAATATATGATAAACAATCTTGATATTCTAAGAAGGTATAAATAGAGTTTTTTTATGATTAGGAATTCTATGAAAATAATTAAAAAAGAGATATTGGTGGAAAGAAATTGGGAGGAATGGATTAAAGATATATAGATGTAAAAAAATTAGGTTGCTATAATGTAATAAGTTTCGTAAAATATTACTATTGGAATTTTCATACGAAGATAGAGTTTTTTTTTGCAATGAGGCATGTTTGGTCATATGACTCATGAATGCATAGAAAATGATCAAATGAGTAATGAAAAGCCAATGGTAAGATGTTTTGATTATAATGAGATGGGAAATTATGCTAATGTGTGCTCAATATTGGTTACCTAAGATGTAAATTAACAATATCATGATCAAAAGGATATGGAAAAATATTTTTCTATTACTACAGTTGATGTTTGTCCATAAAGTAATGTGTCCAATGTTACGATAGTGGATTATTCAAATTATACCAATACACTATCTGTCTCTGGATCTTTACATTCATTCATTTAAGATAAATTTTCATTTAAAATGGGAATATCAAAACCTGAAAGAAGGATAGAACATTTGGTGATATCTCTAAGTGGAAATATTAAAGAAAGTAATATATATAAGAACAATTATTTTATTATTAGTGAAATAGTATTTCCTATAAATCTTATTAATCCTCACATTGTAGATTTTTATATCATTCTAGTTATAGATTGGATTTCATATTATCATGCTATGATATATTTAAAAGATAATAATTTTTTAATAAATTATTTTTTACCTTTTATAATATACCAAAATGGAAAAACCTTTATAATACATAGAAGTGAAATTTACCATAACTATATTGTTCTAAAGAAATAAATTATTCAAAATTTTCATTTCCCAATAAAGAATGAATACATGGATTTATATCATGATGATTTAATATGTCATATTCCGGATCGGGATATCTAATTTACTATTTACTTAATTTGTGATGCTAAGACAATTTCAAAACCCCTTATTAAATGGACCAGTTGTTACATTTAGAAATGAAAAAAATTATAGGAGTTATTAGATAAAGGTTAAATTCAAAATTTTTAATTCATCTTTGGGTGCTTATATATTATTTCTTGAAAGGAAATATGGTTCCATGAGGCATTTAATTTATAATATAAATTATTATGATGTCACTATTAGGAATATGTTTACTTTTACTCATATTAATTATTTTTTTGAAATGATACATGGAGAAAATATTTTTCAAAGGTTCATATAATGTTTGGGTACCATCATTTAAAGGTGAATGAGGATAATTTTACAAAGATAGTGTTTTGGACTAGATAACTTTATTACAATTTTTTAGTTATATACTTTGGTTTTTCTAATTCACCTTATATATTTATTGATCTTGCGAATAGTAATTTCCATGAGTTCATGGATAAGTTTATGATTATGTTTATTTATTATATTTTGGTATATTTTTAACATAAATAGGAACAAGAATGAAACATTAGATTTGTTTTAAAAATCATAATAGAAAACAAGATATATGAAAAATTTATTATATGTGATTTTTTGTAGGAAAAAAATTCTCTCCTTAGATAAAATGTGTCTAAATATGAAATTCATATTGACCCATAAAAAACTAATGGTCTTGAATAATGTAAAAGGCCTTGAAATTTCACAAATACTCATAGTTTTCTAGTTTTATCATGTTACCACTGGTGGTTTATTAAAAATATTTATCCATTGTATTTTAAATTAACTATCTTACCTCGAAAAGGTGTTAAATTTATCTAGGAAATATAACATGATGAGTGTTTTTAAAAACTGAGAATAATACTTGTAAATTCTCGAGTTTATGAACTTCCTTCTAGAAATAGATATTTTTCATCTATAATGTTGTTTCATTAAACAGGCTTGGATTTTTCTTGATGTCGAATGATGAGGTAATTTATTTTTATTCACATCGATTGAAACCTCATGTGTAATGTTTACTTACTCGAGGTCAAGAATTAGATGATATGATTTTAAAATTTCGAAATTTAGATGCATAATTTGTGTGGAGTAAAGTATAAAATATATACTGATCAAAATTTTTTGATATATATATTTACAGAGGAATAATTTAACATTAGATAGAGAATATGGATTGATTTGATCAAGGATTATGATTGGAAAATAATTTACATTTAGGAAAATAAAACAAATCAGTAGATTCTTTGAGTTGGAAAATTAATTCTGTATTAACCAAGTTATATTAGGAATATAATCTTTTAATTAATTATTTCGTGAATTTTAGACTAGAAGTAATGGATTTAGTGGTAACCACTATTTCTTTGAGGATTTAGTACAACTTACTTTCTCTAGAATAATTATACAATCTTAAAATGATGATCATTATTTTCATGAAAATATTGAATATGTTAATATGGGTAAGTTTCCAATGATTAATTTTGGTGAAGAAGGTGTTATCATATTTTGAAAAAGGTTATTTTTCCATATAATTTCTATGTGAAAATAGAATTATTGATTGAATATTATAGGTACTAATTTCCTATTAATCCTAGAAACATTAAAATATAATAAGAACTTTGAGCGTTTTATTGGTGAGATTTTATGAAAATATATAATTCTAAATTTACCACAATTTTTTTAATTTTCATAAAGTTAAATATGAATTAATATTAATGAAAGGAATTATTCAACCTTTTCTTATTCTATAGTGTAAATGAGAAAATATATAAATGGATTTTATATTGGTATTACCAAAGATATTTGAAGGTAATAATGAGATTTGGGTTATTATTGATCAATTAACTAAATTATCACATTTATATACCATTAGAAAAAATATGTCTTTGGATCAGATTTCAAAACTATATCTAAATGAGATTTTCAGGTTACATTGATTTATTACCTCTATTGTGTCAGACCGTGGTCTTAGGATCACATCTATTTTTTCAAAGAACTTCCGAAGTTGATTTGTACTAAAAATAAATTTTAGTAAAGATCATTATCATCAAACCAATTCTTATCCTAAGTGGACTATTATTACCATGAAGAGATATTATAATTTATTCTTCAAGGGATTATAAGGTAAGATGGTATAATAATATTTCTTTGGTTGAGTTTTCATATAATAAAATTTTTCATTTAAGTGTATAAATAGAACCTTTTGAGGAATTATATGAAAAGTTTTACGAGACAGTAAATTATTGGGATTAAGTAAGAGAAACAATGTTTATGAGATCACATTTGGTAGAAAAAATAAATCAGAAGGTGCAGTTGATTCAATAACATATGAGGATAGCTTAGAGAAAGCAGTACTGTTATGTGGATAATCGGAGGAAATAGATTTCTTTCCAGGTTGGGGATAATTTTTTTTCATAAAGTGTATCCATAGAAAAGTTACGGTGTATTTTTTGAAAGGGAAATTAATGTCCATGGTTCATTGAAGCATATTAAATACTAGATAAATTTTTATTAGTATCTTACTTATTGAAATTCCTCTGATTTTATCCTAGGTACACATCATTTTTAAGTTTTTAATGTTAATGAAATTTGTTCTAGATTCATCTCATGTTTTGATCATTGATGTAGTTTTGTTGGAAGATAATATTTCTTATTAGGAAAAACCCATTTAGAATCATGATTATACATAGATTTTTTTTCTAAATAAGGTGATTTATTATGTTAATATTTACTGGTAAACCCATATGGTTGAAGAAGAAAGATTGAAATTTGGAAATTCTATGATAGAAAGATATCCCTAATTGTTTAATAAGAGAAACAATTGTTAGCAAACAATTTCAAAAATGGGGGAAAATGTAAAAATGTAGGTAATGATATAATAAATAACTTTCAAAATTATTTTTTTAAATATATTGTTATATTTATTATAATAATAGTAAGAAATGTTTAAATGAAAAAGTAAATATCTATAATTAAACTGTTTTATTATATGATTTTATTTAAATGTAAAATTAATATACTATTGAATTTTGACTCGAAAATTTGAATTTCAATTTTGGAAGAAACAAATCAAAATTAAATTAGGGGAAATTATGAGAATTTCTATTTAAAGTATTGGTTTTTGGTAAATAGTTAAATATACCATTTTTTTAAAATGTAAATTTTTTAAATATAATATGTGATTTAAATTTCCCAGTTTGTTTTGAATATAATTTAAGGTAACATAATTATTAGTTATTTATATTTAATCAAACTAATTACTTTCTAATCATATTTATTTTGGATTATAGTAGAAGTTTATTTTTGGGTTAAAAGGGTTTCTTTTGAAAACACTTTAAAAGTGTATAATGTGTATCTATTTCAATTAATTAAAAAACCATAATATGAAATTAATTAAAGTAAATTTAGAGATTATATATCAATATATAAATTTAAATTACTATAATGATAATTTCAAGTAATATAGTTAATATAAAATCACAATTTTCTAAAAAAATACACTTCTTGAAAACATGCTTTTTCATCACATTGATGTAATTTTAAATTAAATAATTTCAATTATCTGAATTGAATTTAGAAAAATGAATTAAATATATGTAATAATTATAATTTATATTATCTAATAAGTTTATTATAATTATTTTCCATAATTAATTGTGAAAACAATAATAATATTTTACAGTAGTTAAGGTAAAAACGTTTTTACCAGGGGTTAAACTATAAAGATAAGGGTTAAAAGTCATTAAATATTTGAATAAAATCTATTTTATGGATTTATTTAGTCTTTATTTTGTCTAAATATCTAAAATGGATCATTTTGGATCATTTCCTCATGTTAAATATATATACACTCATTTTACTTTTCAAAAATTACAATTGTGACACTTACCTCACTTATAAAAGGACACTAAATATCATCTCTTGTTGAAACCTTAAAGTCACATTGGATTTGATAATATATAAACAAATATTTTTTTTTACTTCTCATAACATGAACAATAACCATTTTTTTTATCAAAAATAAATCCTATTAATCTTTTCTTCCTTCCCTAAGGGGGTTTTTGGAGAAAGAGGTATCCTGCTTAACTGAGAATTTTTATTTAATTTATTCTTCCACATACTTCAAATATTTTACAATTATTATGATATAAAAATGACAGTATATATCATATGTTTATATGTTATAATTTTAGTGTAATAACATAGATACATTTCTTATTACATCAAATGCGAAACAAAGTCATAATTCGTTGGTACTGTAGACTACAACCTGGTGAACCAGTGTCATACATTTTTCATAATCACCTCTCCCGAATTTTTATAATGATGGATTTAAATTATATATATATATTATATTTTAAAAAATCTTATTTAATCATGATATCACTTATCAGTTATTACTTTACATTCCACGGGGGATATAATTACGTCCCTTGTGTGTTTGAGGAAATACCACCTCCCAAAGTGATGTGATTCATTTTCAACAAATCTTTACATGGAAGGTAATAAGGATAAATTAAATGAATATATTCAATAAAAAAGAAATTTTTGTGATATTTATTACATATTTATCATTATGAAATTAAAATATAGCATTCACTTTCTTACATTTCCACACACTTGAAAATTAGAATGTTGTTCATTCATATATTGGGATTGCCGCCTCCACAAAGTAATGTGATTACTATTACAATCAATAAAACACATGGATGATTTATAAATGTATACATAAAAAATATTATTATATTTATGAAATGATGATAAATTTTTAATGATAAAATATTACTTAACTTCTTTCCATAATAGTTTTTGAAAAATGGAAATGCTACTCATGTATACGTATGGCGTATCATCTCCTTGATTGTAGCGTAGTTCATTTTCATTAACCATCATCAATAATTGGGTTGAAAAGTATAATATATGAGTAAATAATATAAATATTACATTATTACTATTATGGATACTCTTAGGTAATGACCTATTTAATCATTGTCAACCTACCAAAGACTTTTTTGACATATAAGTCAAATACAATGAAAACATCTGATGTGAACTTTAATTATTAACTAATTATGTTAATCATGATATGAAATAAAATAAAATTAATTATAAAAATAATTTTTTAAATCAAGTAAATATTATAAATATATTATTTATTTTGGATTATTATTAACAAATGTGATGAGTGGGACTCATTGTAAGGGACATCATGTCAATATTCTTTCATTGGGGAATATTTAATGTTATGCACCAATAAAATTTTTGGAGGCGTATATATAGACCCTATGAAATTTTATATCATTAAATTCCCTAATCTAATTATATATAATTTTTAATTAATGTTATTCATTCATGGGTCTTATGATTTATCTATTTCCAATGTGGTAGGTGAATTTTTTTTAAAAATATTTTTAAAATGTTCCCTTAAAACTCATTTTCTTCCATGCACATGTTTTTTTAAATTATTCTAAGAATTTACATATATAGAAATTGTTTTTTATAAATTAAATTAATTTCATTCTTCTCAAGATATTAAAAATTAATGTTATTTTTGTGAATTCTACTAAATTTTTTGAAAAAAAGACCGACTAAAAATAATCTTTTTTTATTTTTCAAAAATATCACTTTATGGTAATGTGAGAACCATCCAAGAAAAATCCGAACAAAAAAGAAGAAGAAGTGGGCAAATCTAGGATCCAAGCCCAAGACCAGACCTTCTCAAAAACCAGAGGGATGCAACAGGCCCAATAACATTTTCCTTCGCTTCCCTACATTGTTCCCACAACACATGTCCAACACCGAGCCTCAGGACATAACACCATTGATATCCAATGCCTCTCTAAAAGATGATAATCCACACATGATATGGGAAGGGAGCCATCATGGCACCAATTTCTTATTGCCTTCAAAATAAACCCCTGATGTGCCTGTAGATAGATCCCAAGACCTCAGATGGAAGTCGCTGGATGATTCCACACCCACCACACCACTGAGAATAGTCCACCCAAAATGTCTTTCTAGAGGATGTGAGTCGAAGTCATCCTCAAACAATGAGAAACTGTGAAATAGAGACCAAAAGAGGGGAACATGTAGAAAAAATATTCAACTAAACACATAATGGGTTAGAAGGATCGATAGAGTAATGGGAAAAGTGATGCTTCCAACACTGAGCGTTCTTGATATTTCCATCTTTGACAATATAATGGACTTAGAAGAAGCCATTTGTCCTATTGAGTTTTAACTCCAATGAAACCAACCATACTAGATCCCTAAGACAACCATCAAGCACACCTAGGACTAGATATTTAGAACACTCACCACAAAGGAACCAGATATTCTTGGCTTCCAATAGGTGGATTCAGAGAGGGATAAGAAATCCAAGGTGTGAGCTAAAATCCATCAACTCCGAGAGGGATGATAGAGGGAGAAGATTAATCCGCTGAGGGGTTCTTCATAGTGAAACATTTTGAAAAAAAGACTAAATAAATACTCTATTTAATGTATACAACAATAATGACTTTTCACACCATAGTAAGAAATATATTATTTTTGGTTAACTTTAGACGATTTCATGTTTTATTAAAATAAAACACCTCTTTTTGGTGGGTATTTGGATTTTGAAAATTGGATTTTAAAAGTATAGGATATTTAGAAATATGGAAATTTTTTGTTATGGGTTCAAAGAATATTTTATGAGTGTAATGTTTAAATTGAAATATTTTATGTGTTATGATTATGTTGTGGTCCTTAGAAATTATATATGATAATGGGTGTTTCTATTATAACCATGGATAAGTAGTTATATGATAAAATATTGATGGGTGGTAGTTTTATAAACCTTGAATGGATGGTTATATTACAGACCCTAGATGAGTGAGTTCATGGTAGACATCCATTGTTTCGGGTATAAAAGTAGGTCGTATGATTTTTCAATTTGTATGTGTGATATTTAAAATTATGTACCAAGATACCTTTATGTTGTATATATTATTTCTATAAAATTTTTATGTTAATATTATGATTAATAAAATAAAATAAATGATATAATTTTTTTAAATAATGTATTTACAACTTCTTAAGGTTGAAATGTATAATTTTGTGAAACAAATTTTATGAGTTTTTCATGTTTTAAAATAGATCATTTAGAGATATAATTTTATATTTTAAATATCTTATTAAAATATTTGGTCAAATAAGGTTACTTTTAGGGTATGAAATTTTTTTTATCCCAAATCTTACATTTTAAATTCATATTTTTATAATTAATCCATGAAAAATGAGTTATTTTATTAATTTTATGTCCTATACTAAACATGTTGTTCTCACCCCACCATTTAAAATGTTTTTACAGGGTTTAAGGATTGGTAAGAACATGAGAAATTCATGATGACATTATTGATTTTTTTTTCATGAAATAAATCATGTATTGTTATAAATTTTTATATTATGGGATAATGGGTAATTATTATAATTTTCCACTTCATATATATATATATATATGAGTTTTTTCATACAAGATTCATGCAATTTCTCTCTAAAACTATTAAACAAAAAATTATTTGGGAATTTAAGAAAGTTAATTATAGTTTAAAGTCACTATAATATGTAATATTTAAGGTTAGGTCCTTATACTCTAATGTCAACAATGAGAGATCTGATGTAACGAACCATAGTTCAGTAACCCAAACCTAGTATCTTATTTAATAAAAGGATATAAGACACAAGGAATATCATCTTGAATGCCTGAAAAGTTTTATAATCTTGGTAAACCATATTCATGGTTGTGTCTTACATCACATTTGAAAAAAAGTAAAACATAATTTGTTTTGTGAGAATATCATTATTCCCTCTAGAATATCCTTGAATACAATTCTTCAATAAATTACTCGATTCCTAGGAAATAAAATAAAATATGTATTTTATCAAATCTGCATAAGGGTAAACATAAACCTTAAAAATTAAATTTCATCAATGTATATATAAAGTGCATATGTGTAGGACTACATAATTTGAGTGGATGAAAAAATCATAAATGAAATCCTACCCATCAATATATGAATCTTAAAAAATTAAAATAGGGAATGAGGATTTTAAAAAATTATTAGTTATAAGAATAAATAAACATAAGGCATGTGATTTCAATCGTGAAAAAAAGGAAAAATTATAAACCCCTGGAAAGCATGGATAAAATTTATTTTTTATCTTTATAAATCATCATCATAGAACACTTTTAAAACCCTTACAAAACCCATAAAAATGGAATAACGATATTGTCAACTACCAATATAATTATCCAGAGAATATAGTCAATAACCAATTCATTGGAACACTATCTGGGATCACCCTCCATTTATTCTATATCTGGACCACTCGACACAATCTAGTCACATAGATAATACGCGATTTCCATGAACCACAACACGATTAAAGTACATATAACATTTATTTCATTATAAAACTCATAAAAACCATTAATCCTTTTGAATCATGATTAAACTATGGAAAATAAATGGATTCCATAATAATAAAATTTAAACATAACTAAAACATGTAAAATAAATTGTTTCTATAAAAAACTATTTGAATCAATATTAATTTATGTATACAAAGAACTAGGATAGTATCATTACAAAATATATTCATTGGACTATAAGTAACAAAAAGTGTGGATGATGTTGATAAATGTGAATACCATTAAAATACCATTAAATACATTTAGAGGAATACAAAAATGTTATTTTGAAAACCATTTTGAAAACAATAAATTTTTTGTAAATATATAAAAAATACATGTTTTTTAAACCAACCTTAGAATCATATGAATGAATTTTTAAAAATCATTTAAATCATTATCTGAGGAAAATAAACTATCCATTTTTAAAGAAACCTTTTGAAATATTTTGAAATTCATTTTCATTGAAGATAAAATTAAAAATTATAATGAGATTTACAAAGGAAATAATGGTCAAGATTTTGGAAAATTATATTCAGGTAATACACGTTAAAACAATGATTATTTTCACTTTTTTGATAAAATAAAAATATGAATTTTTTTAAAAATGACATAAAATTTTTTTTTAAAAAATAAATTATGTGTAAAAATGTATTCAATATATATTTTAATGAATTATAAAAATATTTTTGAAAACAGTTTTAGAAAACATCACTTTTGAAGAAAAAGGGTTTTCGACCGAAAAGATTAATAAAGATGATTTTTATTAACAACATTTTATTAATTATTTTTATTGCGAAAGAGTGGGAAATGGAAATATTATATATAAAGTTCATGAATAATTATATTAGAATAAAATTCAAGATATTTTTTATGATATAGATAATAATAAGTCAATATTGGAGACTTAATCATAAATAATCCCGATAAATGGTGAGATTGTAACATAAAGATCTTAACACATCGGTAGATTTAAATTATTAGACACTTGAAAGGATAAAATTTAATAAAACATAAAATATCAAGGTAATAAATTATTTCATGATACTACATGTCAATGTTTCTATATATGAACCTCAAAAAATATGATGGGTGTATAAGATGACATAATTGTCCAAGAAGGAAAATTGAGACCACAATCACTTACTACTTTAGTAAAATTTTGAATCTTAATACCAAAAAAATAATAACATAATATAACATTAAATATTCTAATATTATTTTTATTCATGATATGACATGTCAAAGTGGATGTATATATACACCACACAAAAGATATAAGTGGTGAATTCACATATGACTCCAATAAATAAGAGAGAAACTAAAAATACCTTGCAAAGATAATAACATTAAAGTGGGGATTAATAAATGAAATGAATGTGTTTATCAAATGTAAATCCATAATCTTTTTAAATAATATATAAAATATTTTAAAGTCCTTACACACATAATAGTATCATGACATAATCAATGAAATATAAGTTCAACCCCATAAATGAGATTGAGTTAAGAAATCCCTTACATTAAGCTTCATTTCAGTTGAACATGATCTACCATCCAATATAGTGATTTTTAAAATGCTACTAACCTTTTATAGAACCATATTAATATTTAAAATATTATATGTCATATTTTTATAAAATATTATCATCTTTCCATTAATAATTGTTGATTATTTCAATAGTTTTTGGTGTCAATTACCTTATTTACTCATTCCCGCATCATCTTGAATGTTTTTGTGATTGTTCATTCTATATAGTTATATGATATAAAAAATAATAATTTTTGAATAATTTTTATATTTATACATAAATTATACTTTTAAATTAATCATGAGATATGGTTATGAAATATGATGTAAATTACAATCATAAAGATGGTAGTTCATACATATACCAAAAAATATCAGCCATAGAAAAAGTCCCCAACCATTTATTAAAATAAAGGAAATGTTCAGTGGGAAAGCATTGAAAACAAGAGCATACAATTACAAGTTGGAAGCCATACCCGTCATCATACCCGTCGCCAGCTCCATGATCAAATGCCTCATCTATGGTTGCCGACTCCCATTCCTAACTTTCATATAGCTTCATAATCTTCACATAATTCCGTTTGAGATTTAATTTCTCCAATTGCAAAAACTCCTCAGCAGAATTAATCCCTTTACCTTTTTTCAAAGAATATCTGGTAGACATCGGCCTTGGCATCGACGTGTAGTCTTTTCGCTGCCTTCTTCTTGGGGTGGGGGAGATCATATTACCCTCACTCCCAGCCATAACGTTTTTCCCATATTGAACAACATCATTAAACAAGGTTCGATCTGTTCCATCATTCTCCTTCTCACTGTCAGATATGTCCCCCCATTTCCCAGGTAAAAACACCGTATGCTGACCATTATTCAAACGCTTCTCCTACTCCATAGGACTGCTAGGGTCAATAAGTGCTAAGCACTGTGGTTGCACCATAGTCTCAAGATCTCTAAGCACCCTGTTCAGCAAGAAACCTTCAGTAGATACAGTATTCTGGGAGTTCATCCCAACCTACATATTACCACTCTCATTCCTTGGAGGATCCTAACAATCATGACATATTTCCCCATGATACATATCTTTAGCACAAAGGAAGGATCCCTGCCTCTACATCTGTTCATTATTGCTGCCATTATGAGCATAAGTCAGACCTAGGACTATCTCCCCACTGTCACGCAACTCAAGAGCTTCAGCAGACAACCGGCCAGGAAACAAATCAGGAGCAGTTTAATCCTGAACCACCTCTAGGTCTGCATTCACCAGACTAGAAAAGCAGTTTCTTACTACAATGATATCCACCTACTGCTCATGAAGAGAATTCAGCCCAGGAGAGGCCCTCACCCAACCATCAGATTCCTCCGCATAAGCCCATGACTGCACACACTCAACAGCTCCATCCACTGTCTCATTACCCCTGCTGAAACCAGCACTTGGCCACTGGACAACCCAGCAGACTTGACTGCCTGCTTCAAATCATTTCTCAAACCTCCTGCAGTAGGAATCCCAAGATCAGTTCTAAGTCTTCCAAACACCTCATCAACCTTCGGGTTCAAAGACTCCCTCAGTCCCCCCTTCTCCTGCCATCCAAAATACTATACTCATAGGACCTGTTTCTTTCCGAAGTCTATTATCCAGGTTATGTGCCCTTTGATGAGGTTGTAGTTCCACCATCTCTGCAACCTTTGGGGCCAATACCACCTGAGAAACCACCTTCCTACCTCTGAAATCCTCCCTCAAATGCCCGACTTTGATACACCAAGAGAAATCATCAAAACAGGACTCAAAGACAACAGACTGTTTACATCTATATTCCTCTCATACATCAATGAAAATCTACTTCACCGGCAGTTTCAATAGGTCAACTACATTACCAATTCTTGGTGAAATCAGATGGAAAACAGCCCAAGTCCTACTGTCCGAGCATAAGGACCAACAAGATTTCCCAGTATGAGGATGATGGAAGGATTTTGAAATGGAAGTGGTTATTCAAGAAATCATACCCATATTGCCATAGTCGAGGAGTCACGCTTCATATAATGATCATAGGACCATTGAAAGAGAAGGAAATTATAGCCATCACAGGTACGCAGGGCAGAGGACCAGGCCATGATCAAATTAGCCTCTCACTCAAAGCAAACCATTATATGTTTTGAATCCATAAGACCCACACTGGCGTGCTCCAGAAGATTCCACGAACCAAAGATGAATCCGTCAAAACAATCCACAGACAGATGTCACTCCATGAAGCGAACTATCGACATCAGACTCAGTAGGGATGTAGAATCATTAAACTCCGAAGACGTGACTGAGAGCTGCGGATTACCTTCATGTAACTCAGGAACTTTGGGAGAGAGATAGATATATGGGAACAAAGGAAAGATGTCAGGTTTTGAGAAAGGTAGAAAGCATCGATCCCTAGAGGACTGCAAAAATCCCTCCTCCACCAAGGGAGGAGGGATCTGCTAAGAGGTCAACACCACCTACGACAACCGTCGCCATTCCCGAACCCTAGATCCATGAAGGCTCCCATCCTCTCTAAAAAATCACTATAAATAAATGAAAAACTAATGAGTTTTTCAGACGGTAGGTCATACATACACATGAATAATATTTCTATTATTAAATGTTCATTAAGGAATAATGGTATTTAATATTTTATGTTTAAAAAATGGTCATAATATAATATATAATATTTTTTATCTTAAAATATAACTATATATATTTTATCCCTATTTTATGGTGATGAAAAGAGAATCACATCGCTTTGTGAAGGTTATAGTTTACACATACACAAACAATGTTATCATTATTCAGCATAAAAATAAACATTTTATATTATATTTCTATAATGATAAATTAATCATTAATATAAAAATTATATCATGTATATAAAATATAATAATTTTATTTATCCATATTAAGTTCAATTAAAAGTGTTAGTGAAAGATGAAACACATCGATTCACAAGGCAGTAGTCCATTTTACACGAGATAAACATTATCGTATCCCCTAAAAAATAGAAATTAAAATTTTATATATTATAGAATGAATAAATAGAAATTATCCTATTATAAATTTCATATATATACAGATATCAATCATCTTAACCAACCATGATAGGTGGTAATTGAAAAATTAATGACATCAGTCCGTGAGGCAGTTGTCCCCTCTACACATGAATGATGATTTTATAAAACATTATGTCGAAGTGGAGATAGTTTTAGGTCATTAAATTAAAAAAATACCTAATTATATTTAATTTTCTTGGGTTAATATATCAACATGTTTGAATAAGAATAGAATTTGTTTGTTTAAGAAATAAAATAAAAACCCTCGTGGAATAACCTTACTTGTTCTTCAGGAATCCTACTTATGTTTTCACCAAAATCCTTAATAGTTTTTTTTTTCAAAAAATAAGGAATAAGGATTATTTTATAAAATATTGGAATCAATTTTGGCATGTAATTAAAGAACCAAAGGGTTTGATGGTGTGAAGGGGAGTGGAGGGTGGGTGTCCTTTTATAAGTGTGGTGAGTTGCACACTTCTAATTTTAGGAAATAACTAATTCCACCCACCTTTTTTTCATGTAAAAAGTAAAAAATAATATAACATTACTTATAATATAAGTTATAATGTAAAAATATGTCGATAAATTAGATTTTAAAAAAAATATTTAGGTCATTTTAACTCTTATCTTTTCAGTTTAGCCCCCATATAAATCAATTTTCACCAAAACCATACTTATTATTTATACCTTATTTGTTATTTTTTTATGAAAAAAATTAAGTTGAACTTATTATAAAATAATAATTCTTATGATTCCAAATACCGGTTTTCAAGAAGTGTATTTTTTAAAGAACAGTATGATTTTATATTAACTCTATATATAATAATAATCATTATCTGAAACAAAGTTAAAATTTATTGATATAAAATATATAAATTTCATTCAAATAATTCTTAATTTGGGGTTATATTAATTAATAAAAATGGGAATAATTATGTACATTAAATAGTCATCATTAAAATCCCATTTTAAAGAAAAATACTAAAAAAAATACAATAAAATGGTGATTACAATTTAATTAAGTGAATTGAATAAAATTATATAATAAATATGTTACCTCAAATAAAAAAAAATAATGTGGCTTTTTTATTTCATAATTCATTGAGATGAAAAGTCATTTTAAAAAAAATCATAATTTTTGATTCACCACTAAAAATTCAACATTTTACAAAAATATTAAAATACTAACCAATATAAAATTTTAATATGTATTTTTAATAAATGAACTTAATTTTATTAGTTAAAATTATATATATTAAAAAAATTAATTATAACTTTTTTCATGAAAATGAATAATTTTTTTGAAGAAAAAAATTACTTTACTAAAAATTTATTGATTATTTACTAATTATTTATAAATAATATATATTATTTAGGAAATATTTATATCTCATAAACTAGTTTTTACAATTCATTCCCTTCAATTTAACATCTATGTTATAACAGTTATATATATCATGGGCTATTTAATCTCGGTGTTGTCTATTGAATACTCCATTGAAAACAAAATCATAAGATTTCATGTACCAAAACCAATTTAATATATTTAATATATTTTAAAATAAGTGTTTCATAAGTTATTATAGAGTAATATTATCTTCTATGTTCAGTGATCAATATCAATTCCACTATCGAGCATAATTTTCTTCTTTTAAAATCAAGGGGTGTTACATCATCCACCCTTTAACAAATTGAATGCTTGAAATTTAAAATTTTCTCAATGAAAAATGATTGATATTTGATAATACTTTTTTTGAACCCACATTGTAAAAAACGTTATTAAAAAAATTCTAGGTAAAATTTTAAGTGAAGTGCGCAGGTGATATAGAATAACATATAATAGGTTTCCAAATAGGTTAACATAGGTAGAATGTGAATATTTGGGCATATAAAAGTATATTTATTCAAGCAAAATATGATTTTATATTAACAATATGTATTATAATAATCAACATATGAAAGTAAAGTAAAATTTATTTATATAAAATATATAAATTTACTTTAAATAATTCCTCCTTTGGGGCTATATTAATTAATAAAAATAAAGAATAATTATGTACATTAAAATAGTTATCATAAAAATCACTTTTTAAAGAAAAGAAATAACAAAAAAATACAATATAATGATGATTAAATTGTAATTAAGTGAATTGAATAAAATTAAATAATACTTTTGTAACTTTAAATAATATTGAAAAAATTATTTATTTATTAATAATAAATTTCATTTTTACAAAAAATCGGTATTTTTCATTATTCTCTGAAAATTCAATATATTACAAAAAATATTAAAATTCCCCCCAATGTAAATTTTGATATGGATATTTAATAAATGAAATTAATCTTATCAAAAAAAGTTTCTACATGTTAAAAAATTTAATCATAATATTTTTTATGAAAATTAATAAAAAACATTTTTGGAGAAGATATATTTTTGAAGAATAAAATTAATTTACTAAAAATTGATTTATTATTTATAAATAATTTATAAATAATTTATATTATATACTAAATAGGTATATATATCATAAAATATTTTATACAATTAAAACCCTCCAATTGAACTGCTAAGTTATAACAATTATATATATAATTGGCTATTTAATCTCAGTGTTGTGTGTTGAATACTCTGTAAAAACATAAAATATTAAGTTTTCATGCTCCAAAAGCTATTTAATATATTAAATTTATTTTAAAATAAGTGTTTCATAATTTATTAGGGAGTTAAATTCTCTTATATGTTCTGGATTCTATATTAATTCCCCTATCGAGCATAATTTTATTCTTTTAAAATCATGGGGGGTTACATCCTTCCCCATTTGATAAATTGCATGCTTGAAATTTAACCTTTTCTCTGTGATAAAAGAATTAATATTTAAAAATAATTTTTTTAAACCCACATTGTAATAATGGTTAATAATAAATATTCTGGATAAAATTGTATGTGAAGTATGTGGCTGATATGGAATAACATATAATAGGTTTCCAAATAGGTTAACATAGGTGGGATGTGAATATTTAGAAGTTGAATAAATACAGAAATAATTATAGAGAGTGAATGCGTTCTTTGATCACACTCAAGTTAATGATCAATGGTATATTAAGGGCCTCAAAACCATAAATATTTTTGTATTTTTAAGATCACCTAATTCATTAGATATGAATTTAATAAGATATATTTTTTTGTTTCAAAATCATTCTCTTAATGTTGAGAAATTATTTTTCTATCTATGAATATAAGGAAATATAATTGCTTGATATGTTTATATTTCTTAAGAAACATTTCATCCCTTTTTCTTTGACATATCTTCTATTCATCCTTTAATCTTAGAAATGAATATCCAAAAATTAAATATTTATGCTCTAAGTACTAAAATTAACTTTTAACAGACTATATAATACATAAAAGAAAAAAAATTATTTTTATCCATATTTTAAAAATTTAGGAAACCAATATTATAAGCACAAGTTTTCCAATATAATAAATCAATATCTAATCCTCAAATGTAACATCACTGGTTCATTATTGATATTTATTTTTCAAATTATTTAACTAAAAACAATAACATGTTAACCTGGACATTGCACATGCCAGTACTATGTTCTAAACCATTATATTCTTTCAATCAGGGTTTAAAACTCGACAACCATTATGAATGTGAAAGGTTTTTACCCAATATGCATGTTTTCCTTTATTTAAAAAATATTATTATAATTCCTACAACATTCTCTAAAACATTATGATATACATACTTCAAATAAAATTAATCAACACATAACAATTTTTTTATAATGAATAATAATCTTATTTGACTATTATTACATTTTAATTGATGATTATATTAACCCTAAATTATATCAATACATTTAAAAAATTTCCTATTAAACTTAATTTCGATATATCTCAAGTAAATGATCAACTAAAACATATATTTTCAAAACATTTCTACTAAAATAACCTTAATATTGATAGACTCCCATCACATAAAACCTAATAATGGATTTTTAACACTTATAACTAATTATTAACCATAAAATAGTTTACCTATAATGTAATCCAAAAATATATTGTTAATTAATATATATATTCCAATGATTTTTAATAGAATCATTCAATGTTACATGATTCTTATACCAAAATTCCATTTATAAAAAATACTTCTATAATATAAATATGGATTCCCAATAAAAATTCAACCATTTTATTTTAACATAACACCTTCCTTAGTATTGTAGTTAACCTTTAGAAGAGGTAATTGGCTTAGATTATGTCCAGGTTCTGCACATTTTAGATAATAAACTACAAATGAATCATTGGGATGATATTTATTGCTTTATATTGTACTATAAATCTTCCCTCAGGAATTATTTTTTTATGCCATTATTTTCAACACATAAATCATTTTCCTTTTCAATTTAGCCACATTATTTTCAATATAGGACACCTTATGTTTAACCCAAATTGTTGATATTTTTTATCTATTCAAATAATTCATAACTGTTTTAAAAATAAAATTTGAATTACTCAAAGAATATCCCCAAGGAGTGTCAAATCATGTGTGCTGTAAGGCCCATTTTCATGAACTATGTGATGATCAGGATAATCCCAATGTTCCATTTTTGAGATATTTCCCCTTGTTAAATCTATTCCAGAACCATGCCCACTTGTATTATCTAAACTAGGATTTATTTCTTGGAAAAACATCATAATATGTACCTCTCCAAAACATTATCCTATACTTATATACTTATCCTCAAAGTCTATCATAGGTTTATGATACCTAATATTTGGTTTTCTAAATATATATCCAAAGGATTCAACTAAATTTTGACTGATACCAACTATAGTGACCTAGACATCACATACACTAATATTACATCAATTTATATGAATATTAAATACATTACACAAACACACGTATGAGTACCGTAGTGGTTTAGTCTCTCTAGAAACTCTAAGACAATTTTCTTAATTCATTATATATCTTTAATCTCTCCCATATAGATCTTCCCAATTTTTATTACTACTTAAAATAATTTTTATATAACATTGATAAAGGAACCATAATAAGGGTGAGCTCATATTCTCCGTAAATGTAAAAAATCATTAACAATTGAATGTAATAAATGAGAATTAAAAGTGAATAAGAGTATGATGACATAATCAAAGTGCAAGAGAGAATATTAAAAGAAATCATGCCCTTCAATATCTAAACAACCAATCATGAAAACATGGCCTTATTCTTTAACAAAATGTAGGGTCATAAGAAGCAATAAGCATGAACTGTGTGATCTCAATCTTGATCAGAGGGAACATTATAAACCCATATAAAGATTAAATATAATGTATTGGTATCTTGGGAGATCATAATCATAGAACACTTAAAAAACCATTATATAACCCTTATAATTGGTATATACATACATTTGACTTCCAACATAATCCTTTATAGAACATAATCATTACCCAATTCAATGGAACTCTATGTGGGTTCACCCATCATTTATACTATATCTGGATCACCCAATGCTATCTGGGAACACCCATAATAAGAAATATCTAAAAACCAAAACATAAATAAAGTATATATATATATATATATATTTTATTTCATTATAAAAATGAAATAATATATTATTCCTCTTATGAAATGACAAAACCATGGAAAATAAATAGGTTAAAAAAATATCATTCATACTTGATTAAAAAATTGAAAATAAATGGGATCCATAAAAAACCCTTGGAAATAATCATAATCCATCTAAATAAATAATGAATGTTGTATCATTGTAAAATATCCCCGTTGAAGAATGAATAAGAATAAGGATTATTGATGTTAATAAATGGGAATACCATTAAAATATAATTAAATAAATTTTTAGGAAAATAACCTTACCATATTAAAATATAACTTTTTAAAAACTAAAACTTCACAAAATATTCTGAAAATCAATTTTTAGAACAAACATGGAATCATATAATGGAAGCATTAAAAATAATTTAAAAAATTTATTAGGGAGAATATCTTTTTCATATTCAAATTTTTTTTGAATATTATTTTTCAAAAATATTTCTTTGAAACAACATTGTGAAACATATAAATGAATATTCTTTGAAAATAATTGTTATGGTGGTGGATAATTATATTTAGGTTGTCCACACTGAAATAAATATTCATTTTATACTTTTGGTGAAAGCCAAATGATATTTGTTAGGAAAATAAAAAGAAAATTACATTATTTTTTATAAAAAATTAAAACATGGGTAAATATTTCATTATAAATCATTTAAAGACTAAAAAACACATATTTAATTTTTTTGGAAAAATATATATTGGGAAAAATGGTTTTTGACTAAATAGAGAAAAAAATACGACTTTCTTTAAATCATTTTTTAAACCAAAGAGTAGAAAAATAAAACTATAACTTGAAAATATCATATATTACTAGAGTAAAATAATATCAATGAAAATTATTATGATAAAGACCATAATATTTTAACATTGAAGACTTAATCATAAACAATCCTAATAAAATATTTTATTGTAACATAAATCTCTTACCACTTCATGAAATTATATATTAGAGTTTCTGTATATACATCATATAAAAAGAAGATATGTGTATAACATAACCTATGTCTCAAGAAAATAAAATTGAGAAAAAAATCCCTTTTTTCCTTTAGAAATATTTGGAATTTTAACACCCAATAAATTATAAGTTCAAATAAAACATATAAAAATTAAATTAATTGGATTGAAGATATAACATGTTAATGGGGATGTATATATACACCACATAAAAGATGCGAGTGGTGAATTTGTTTATGTCTATTAGAAAACAAAGTGATACTTTAAATCCCTTAAAATGATCATATTATTGAAGTGGGGACTAATGAAATAAATTATTATATGTATAAAATAAAAATATACATAAAAAATTTGGAAATACCACAAAAAATAATAAAAGATAATTAAAAAAAATAATCTTATCCTAACATAGTCAATTAAGTGGAAGTTTAACTTAATGAATAGAAATTTAGTTAAGAAATCACTCACATAACACTTACATTTCATTGAATGTTATTTACCCTACTTATAGTAATTTTAAAAAATTTATTAAGTTATTCCAAAACGAAATTAATATTTATAATATCATGTATAACCATTTTATAACATCTTATCACCCATCATTTAATAATCGTTCACTATTTTCATTATTTTTGGAGTTAATTACCTTAATTTCTCATTCATTATTTGTCATGAAAGTTCCCATTTTTTTAATATTATATAGTTCCATATTATCTATAATAATAATAATGAAATAATTATAATATTCATATGTACATTGTAATTTTAAAATAAATAATGAAATATAGTTATGAAAAATGAAATACGTTACGATCATGGAGATGATAAGTCATTCGTACGCATGGGTAACATTTCCATTTTCAAGTATCATTAAGTAAAGGGGTATGTGTTGTTTTATCATTAAATAATGATAATAATATCATATATACCATGTAATTTCGTTAAATATACTTTTTTATATCATCCATGTAGTGTGGTTATGGAAAGACTTTCACATCAATTCGTGAAGGTGGTTGTCCACACGTACACGAACGATGTTATCATTTTTTAGTATGAAAAAAGTAAAAGATATATTATATTTTAAAATTGATAAAAATTTAATTAATTTAATAATTTTTATCCTTAACTCATTTTTCTTTCTTACATTCCATATAATGTGTTAGTGAATGAAAAATCACATTGATTTGTGGGGAGGTAGTCCACCAAAAACCCAAACGACATTATCGTATCCCCAATAGAATAGAAAGTATAATGGTATATTTGATATAATGACTAAATAAGTATGACTATTTTATAAATATAATTCATATACTTTATATCCATTATTATACTTAATCGTGAGAGGTGGTAATTGAAAAATGAATGACATCAGTTCATGAGGTATTAGTTTTCCTCACACATGAATGATGATTTGGTAACCCATTTTATGGATGTGTATAAGGTTTTAGGTTATTATCATAACATGAAGAAATCTTATTATATTTAATATAATTAATTTATTATATAATTTTGGATTAATAAAAATTTATATAGGTGTTGAATGAAATAAAAAAACAGTCATTGAATATCATTACATCTTCATTGGTTATCCTCCTTAGGTTTTCACTAAAAGTATCCCTATATTGGATTTATGAAATAATTAAGTCTTATAGTATTATACTATTCATTTGGGAAAGTTAATTTATTAGGTAAATTTTTAATAATTTTATTTATGGTGTTAAAAAGGGAGGATCAGGGGTATCCCTTTATAAGTGAGCTGAGTGTCACACATGTAATTTTTGAAAAGAATGAATTGAGACCAAGTTTTTTTCATGTATCAAGGCTCCAATAATAGAAACTTATCAATACAATGATGTATAATGTTTTAATATGAAAGTAAAACATATTATATTAAAGTAATCATGTCATTTTTACTCCTATATTTTTAGTTTAATCCCCATTTATATCCATTTTTAAATGAAAAGTTAGTTTTCAATTAATTTTTTTTTTCATTATTTATTAAACAGTTAATATTTTTAGAAAATGATCAAAAATTCACACTAATATAATTTTTACATGATTATTTAAAAAATTAATTTTATGATTTAAAATATATTTTTTAAAAGTTTAAAAAATTATTTTTAAAATGAAACTCACAGGTGCAACAAAAAGCTGGTTTTCTTAAAGTGTATTTTTTCATGCATATGATGATTATAAATTAAATATTCGTATAATAATAATATATTTATGAATATTAATTAATATTTTTTGATATTTATTATCAAAATATAATTTTAACCATTCCACATGAGGGGTTACTTTAATTAATTAGGATGAAGAAATATTATGTACTTTAAAACAGGTTTAACAGAAATCTAATTTTTAAACACAACAAAAAAAAAAGAAAAAATACAATACTGTGATGAATAAAATGTAATTAAGTGGATTTCATATATAAAATTATCACTTATGTAACATTTTATCATATAAAAACACAATTTTTCTTTTAAATTACTTAATTTTCTACAAATAAATGACATTTTTACAAAAATACTATTTTTCTCTATTCACTGAAAATAAAATATTTTATGATAACTACCTATATTTCCCTAAAATTAAATTTTGATATGTGAATTCTAAAAATTAATTTAGTTTTATATAATAATTTTTTTAATATTTATAAAAATTTATTATAATATTTTATCTTACAAATAAATAAAAAACATTTTTGAAAAAAATCATATTTCTAAAGAATGAAATTAATTTACTAAAACATGATTGATTATTTTAAAAATATTTATCAATAATTTATATTTTTTATGATATATATATATATATTTATTGTAAATAAGTTAATACTATTCATACACGATAATTCAATTACAAGGTTATAACAGGTATTTATACCATGGGTCATTTAAGCTAGGTGTTGAGTGTTGAATACACCATGAACATAAAAATATCGACGTTATGTGTACCTAAAGATATCTTAAAGATTAAATTTATTTAAAAATATGTATATTTACATGTATTAGGGAGTTATATCCTCATCTATGTTCAGTTTTGGGCATCGTTTATGCTATCAAACACAATTTTATTCTTTTAAAATGTTGGAGTGTTACATCGACCCCATCAATAATGCTTCCTTATCCTCAAACTATCACTGCTGTGACCTATCATGTTATTCATACTAGGAGAAGGAACATTTAATGCATATATTGGGGTGGAATATATTATTTTATACACACTTCAACCAGGGTATGCGATCCTCTTAACTCTAGATGAACTCACATATAGAAGCCTATAAGATATCCTCCTGAACATGGATCACCCCCTCCGTTTGGTATTCGGTTTGAGGGTAAAATACCATAAATAAATAAATATATATACATGTGTTGATAATTCATACAATATGGTTCTAAACTATGTGTAAATGAACCTTTTATCGCAACTGATATTGGTTGTTGAAATTATCCAATGAAACTATATGATAACTTCAATGAACAAGATTACTAAAATAACAACTGGAATATACTCCATAATAAGAAGGAAGTAGGAAACAATATTCAGTTTTCCAATTATCTCTAAGATATAATCCTCAGATCTCACTACCCTTGGAGGCTCATTTTCTAAATTTATTTATCACATAATCCCATATAAACTGAAGGACCTCAAGGTGTTGGGTCTAAACATTTGGGAATGGTATGTATCAATTGTCATTTTATAGGGTAGCACCATGATATAAAATTAGCAACACCATACTTTATACCAATCTTCCAAAAACATTTCAGGAATTCCTTTCATATATTTTCCATATATGGAATTACTATACAGGGGGATGTATGGAACTTTCTTATCACATCATCTCACAGTATGAATGGTACCACTATATTCTCCCAAAAGAGGATGACATGCTTGATACCTTCATAAAATAAAAATAGAGAACATCCTAAGGATATATTGTCATTCAAGACCTTGCAATCTATTTCTATCAAACAGGTTACTCAAACATGTTTAGGAAGTAGAGGGTTCAATACTATAGATATATGATATAATAAATCTCCCTCGTCTATGAAAGAAAATTTAATTGATGCCCACTACCTAAATGCAACCACTATGACTAAGAAAGTGATTTCCTACTAAGGGCTTTTTCCACCACATTTTCCTTTCCTAAAATAGAAACATTGTCCATATAGTTGTTGTAGAACCCCATATTTTTAGCTTGAAGTTATCTTTCATAATTCCCATTTAATGGATAACCGTTTTTATACACAACATAAAAATAAATAAAAACAATGAAAATTTTTATTATGTTAGATCTTTATAGTGTAAAATTGAACAAATTACTTGATTACAAAATAAATAATAATTAGGGAAGTATAAAAGTTTTAAAATAAAATGAAAAAAATTATTCATGTTTGTAATTATCATCATCTCGATCTTAAATGAAAATATTATTTTCAAATAAGACATTGAACAGAGTAAAAACATTATAAACCTATCACAAATCAGAAAAAAAGGAATAAAAAATGGGTTGATTGTTTTTGATAGAGCTTGTATGGTTATGTGTTGTAATTTAATATGATCATTATATAGATAATTTTAGTTTATATAGTTTTTTATATGTTAATTATTTATTTTTGGCAGTATGGTTTATATTTCCATTAGTTATATACCATCAACTAACATGAGAAAGATAAAGAAGTTAAATTATTAGGTTAGTGGAAATAATATTTGATACTAATTTGAAATATTGTTGATATCAAAAACTGTTTATGTGACATGTATAAATAAAATCAATCACATTGTAGATTTTATGTAATTAGAAATATTTAATGGAATTTATAGTTCAAGTATTCTGTATGAGGCTTATTATCTATGCACGAGAATAAGGATTGAATACTATGAAATTTAATTGAGAATCCTCAAGCTATTCATTGGAAAATTTTCCGTGAGTAGAATCATCTATGAAATAAATTAAAGCTTGTGGTAATCATTAGAGGATTCATGGCCATTAAATATAAACATGTGACTATAAATATTTTTTATCAATAATATGGATTACTCAATGGTCTTGGGGGTGGGGAGAGGGGTGTTAGATAAAGCTAGGATGATATCTACAAGTAATTATTAACACAATAAATTATATTTTAATAGACAATAAATTTTATTTTCCTTAGTATTAATTTTTTTTTTCATTTTTTATGTATTATAACCATTAAAGATTTAATTTATTTAAATATTTATATAAAAAAATATTTTAAACAAATTGAATAATAAAAGTTTGTAAATGGATCACTTAAAATAATTTTATATCAAATGTGACATTTTTAATGAATTTTATTTTATGTATTGAATATTTTTTATAAATGAAATAAATTTATCACAATATGAAAATGGTTTTAATTAAAATTTGGCTATATATATGTAAATAAATAAATCAACATTCATCTATTGGTTAATACATGAAAAAATGGATATTAATCCATTTTTTTATGTTTGAAAATATAATTTCATAAAATTATATTTAATATGATATTATATTTTTTTTATAATTAAATTGAATCAATTTTAAAATATATATTTAATAAAAGTTGTTTCAAATTTTAAAACATCATGTAAAAATTATATAATAAGTTTATATTATTTTTTTGGAAAAAAAAATTTACCGAGGTAAAAAATTGAGTTCCTATGGAAAGAAGTTAAATGAAATAAAATTATTAAATTATTGATAAATTTACTAAAATGTATAGTGACCCAATACTTAAAACTTATATTATTTCATAATTTTTCACATTTCATTGAAGAAAATACAAGTGGAGGATATAGTTGTATAGTTTCTTTGAAAAATAATGTTCATAAATACATCATCTTAAATGTAAAAAACATAATCTTTATTTAAAACCCCACATTGTGAACCTATCACCCATAGTTCACCAGAAGTAATAAATAATAACGTGAAAAAAATATAAAAGGAAAACCTATGATGGAAATCTAACTATGTGGATAACTATGGGAATAAATAATAACATGACTGAAGAGGTATAACATGATATCAAAACGTGAATGATCATATGAATGAAAGAATGGAAAAATGAAATGAAATTATAATATCATGGAATAACATAATATTTGGAAATAATATATGACATGAAATCATAAACACATGTTCGGGTTAACTCCCAAGACAACCATCCTAATACAGAAAAATTCCCATAGTAGATTTGGTTCACTATATAATCCATTACATAGTATATCAAAAGATACAATATTTTAGAAAATGCGTTGGTGGTTTATAAAATTCAGAAAAAATCCATCACCTAATTAAAATAATATATATTCATTCCTTATGATGAAAAAAACCATAAATAATTAATACACATGATCAAACCCTGGAGAATAATTTAGGTTTCAAACTTCTGATTAAATTCAAAACCAAAGGATATATCATCAGGATTTCTAAAAGACGAGGGAATTATTTTTTTTTGGAAATTCATAATTTAAAAAGGGATGTTTCCCTTTAACTTGGAGTTCAATTTTTTAAAATTCATGATAAATATTTGGAGATGAATAAATGAAAATGAATTACATCGAGGGAACTTCAACTAATAGATATTTTAAATACAAAAATAGTTTATTATTTTCTATAAAATCCTATAATTGAACCAGGTGGGTTATTAATAAAACTATTAAGGTTTATTTTAATCTATTTATTGTAAAAAATATTTTATTAGGTTGATTAATGACATATGAAAAGAAATAGAAAAGTTCCCTTGAACTGGGTTTCCATTAAAGTGAGAATTTCAAAGGGAAATAAACATATGAATAACCCCAAAATTGAAAAGTAAATTTTAAAATTTATAAATTTAATAGAAATATATAAATTATAAAAATAATTTTAGGATAATAATATTTCATTAATGGTATAAAAATAAAGGGAATGTGCATCTAAAAAGTAACATGGGTGGTACAGAAGACCCCTCACCACATATCTAAATAAATTATTCACCTACACATAATATTTTAAATAATTAAATTAATCACATTAAATATATACCCAATAGAATTATTCTATTATCTTTAATTTTATATGGTCCATAGAATAACCTTATTTTATTTTTATGTTCTTTCTTCTTAATTTGGTTTCTTGGTGAAATTTATTAAATTTCATTGTAAGACATTCAGTTTTGTTTACCACTAAAAAAGGTGATATAAAATAATGTAATTATCTCTATAATTTTTAGAGTAATAGGTCATTTATTTTTTCAATGAGAACAATACTTATACATTTTTAATTGATCTTCCAAAATAGTCCCAAATTAAGAATGGTGCCTCGATACATCAATTAAAAGTTGTTAAATTTTCTGTGATTGTTTCATGTTAATATATATATGGAATTACCAATATTAATATTTAAGAATAAGAATGGTTTCAAAAAATTTATCCTTAAATATTTACCACATTTTTAATTTCAACTTTTTTATATGGTAGTGGAAAATAGAAACATGTACTTTCTTAGAAGCATCAATCCGCACATAGGTGTATATAAAAATTTCATTTTTTTGGAATAGGAGGGGTTATTAAATAATTTTGAATTTATAATCATGTTATACATATAATATTAATTAACTAAAAAACCTTTTTGAACCATCCATTTAATGTGGTGATGCATAATTGAACTTGTTGTTAATGGAGGTGTTAGTCTGCACATAGGCATTACATCATTTTCATTTTCCTTGATGATATAAGTGGAAGGCATAAAATATATACTGCATTATTATAAAAACAATTTAACATAGATTTTTTTTGGCATATTATACCTTCTTTTATTTAAGGGAAATGATGTTTTTATTACAAGAAAAGAATAAAAAAATTTTGGTTGTGATTATTAACTATCGCTTCAAATTTCTTCCGTGCGTAACATAATAAGACTCCTAAGCTTTGTATTTTGGTGAGAATAAGTAATTTAGGGAATATAGAGGGTATTTTTGTGATAATATGGTATCATTTTGGTTGATCCAAATTCATTGTAATTGGTGCTAAAATTGGGAGGATGTGCAATCCTTTTATAAGTATAAGGAGTGACATTTTGGTAAAATCTCTATAAATTTCAAAAATATAATTCCATTATTCTAATTAAAAGGATAAATAATTTGAAATTAATGGTGTTTATAAATACATAATTTTTATCTAATATCTACCGTCCAATATTATATTTGTTTCCACATTTTTTCAACATTTCCACTATGTTAGAACACTTTTATGTCAATTTACTCTTACTGTAGTAACTCCCCTTTCACCCTCGGTAAATATTTTAACGGAAAAAATTAAAATTGAAATTATTTAATTATTTCAACATTATTATTTAAATTCTTTAAATAATTTTATAAAATAAAATCTATATGATCATGGAAAAAATATTTATTATAATATTATAAAAATCATAAAACATGTTTTTTAGAAAATGTTCTTTTTAGGCTTTAAATTTATATTTGGTATAGGATTACCATTTTATTTAGATTTCAATATTGAAATTTTTATATTACGAAACAATTATATTAAATTTTATTTTATAAAAAACTAAAACCAAATATTACAAAAAATATATTAAATTTTATCTAAAGATAAAAATATTTTTTGACTATAGCTAAATATTACATAAGTCCAAAAAAGAAAATAATTTGATTTAAAAGTTCAACTGAATATTTTTGAATTCATAAATTTATTCCTTAAATAAATATTCGATGATTATTAAATTTTTATTCATTCTTATTTTATTATACTATCATAAAAAATCACAATATAAGTAAAATTTTTATTTTTAACCATTCACACTAAATGTAAAATATTTTAGGAAAATTAACTAAAAATTATTCATAATCCCATTTTCAAATTATGAATCCAAAAATAGAATCATTTTATTATATTCATCTTATATAATTGATAAACATTTTTTTATATAAAAGTTCTCAGAACATAATTTTTTTTAAAATTTCATTTTAATGCATAAAATATATCTATAAACATATTAAGTTCCCAATTAATGATAAAGTGAAGTTAGTCTTAATCATATATAATTCCTTTTATGACAGTCATTTATATTCATAAGTTAAATTTATTTATACAATTTTTGGGTCATTAAATTCTTCCGACTATAAGAAAATTTTCCCATAAAAGTTTCTTCCATACACCAAATCAAAATACCTATTTGGGTAATTTTTTTCATTTTATCTTTAAGGTAACTTTCGTCCTATTAATTCTATTGATTTTTACATGGTATCTTGAATATGTTATTTTTCTTACTGTTAAAAAAATTATTTCAAAGGTTTATTAGTTTCTCTTTATACTCCTCATATAGAATATCATACTCCAACTATACCACATATTGCTTTAGAACATGTGAGGTATTTGGAATTTACTTCATCAAAAGGGATAAATATAACCATTAATTTACATTAGATATGGTTTTTGTATATCTAAATTACATTCAACAACTCTGATTAGATTGAGATTCTGAAAGGAGAAAATGTAAATAAGATACAATTTCTCTTTGTTCTAAAACCACTTGACTCACTTTAACAAATATGTGAGGAGGAATAAAATTTCATTAATATGAAATATCAAGTCTCATTGAAGGATATAATTATAACTCTTATGTGAACTTTGATCTATATTAATTTAGTATTTAATAGTCTTGAATTATTTTTACTATTTTCTAAACTATCTCATGTCCTATAAACATTAGTTCAGTGTCTTCATACTAACATGGAGGTATTTAAAATCTCTTTCCGTAGAAGAATTAATATGGTTCCATTTGAAATATCTAGTAAAAATTGTTGTTGTATAATAAATAAACTAATGCAATATTTTTTCTTAGACTCCCTAGATGTCCATAAAGGAATATTTCAGTAAATCATCATGTTTTTTGGATTCATTGTTCAATTTGGACACCGGTATATCAGTGATGGGATGTAAAAAAGTTAAATTAAATGTTTAGATATTGGAAAAGGATCTTCCATAAAATTATTTTTTACCTGGGATCTTGATAAGATAAAATCTGTATTGTTGTTCCTTGAATTTTTAAAATTTCTCTAATTTATATATTCACAATTTAATATTGTTATAAGTACTATCAAATATAAAAAAAGTGGGATGTTTTTATATGAAGACACTATATGACCCATATATAATTTTTTCCAATTGATGTATCTACAAGGCCGAAGAAAAAAAATATTGTGATGTTGATCTATTTAAATATTTTTATGGGAAATAGTTCCAACATCCTTTTTTATTTTTTACACTCATCCTTCAACTCAGAACAAACTAGTCACAATTATGTATGTTCACAAATATAATTTTTCATATTATCACACAAATAGTGTTCTAAAAGATAACTATACATTTTCATGATTACTATTTGGATAGATAATCTTAACATATATGAGTCTCACTATGATTATATTTATTTATCTATCATCTGATTGATAGTAAATTTGTATTGAAAACCTCACAACTTCTTCTTCATCAATGTTGAACTCTTATTATATTAATTTACATATATTATTCAGCTTATCCAATATCATTTCATCGCTCTATTAAAAATTCATAATTTTCTATAGAAGGAATAGTTGAAAAAATATTTGATAAAGGTTTGATGGTATTCCATTATTAATGATTTTCATGTGTATCCTTTTCATGTATAAGAATATGTGATCCTTTTTAGTATGATTCATAGATATTATTATAGGAACATTTCAAATTTTTTATCAAAAAATTATTTACCTTTCTATAATGATAGGGGATTAAGCTATCTAAATGCTTGATTATGATTTACTTTCTTCAATAGATAAAATTGAGATCTTTATGATTGAATATATATTTTCATCTAATATGGTTCTTATATATATCACACTTCAATCCTTAGAGATAATTCCTCATATATTCAATGAAAATACTACCAAACCCAACTCTATATCAAGAATCAACTAATACTACTCATTAACCTTTAATTGAATCGATGTATAGGAAATCACTTTATCATTCTACGTGTGTAAACAAAAAACTCCATTTTTTAAAGTATTATTGTATATAAGAAATCCTTACCCACTATTGGGTAGTGTGATAATAGATTCAGATATTATACCCCTTATTCAACTCTATGAATATCTTTTCTGATTTATCTATCCAATAGATACATCACTCTTATCGGAGTTATTTTGTTTAGTGGGTTTGATAATCATAAAACATTTATCTCAAATCACCAATAGTACCCAACTAATTTTAGGAATGTATATATTTCATAGTATATTTTGGACTAGGATATTCGTTAATCCCATTATTATTCAATGAGTCAAAATATATAACTTCAAATGTGATAAAATGACTAAATAAATATAAATTTCCCATAGAAACGTCACATTTATTGTATTATTCATATAATTTTTCCTTATTTAAACACATACACATAATACTCAAATGCTCCTCATATTTTTCCTTACTTTTAATTTTTATTCAAATGTTATATATAACAAGTTCCACAAATTTATCAAGGTAATTTGTAAAGATTTTTATTAATTATACCAGTGAAGAAAATCATAAATGTTTTGAGTATAAAATTAATGAAATTGAAATCACATTTCCCTTAGCTCATATAAATAAAAGTATACAAATTATACTCATCCATTACATTTAATTGGTGATATACCAATCAAAGTTCCACTTTAGAGTAATACCAAGCTAAACATAAATAATCAAATAAGTCATCAATAGATAAAGTGGATTCTTTTCCGATATCATTATCGAATTTAATTTAAGATATTTAATACATAGATGCATAGACCCATCCTTATTCATGAAAAAGAGAACCAGGTTTCCCCATAATGAAACACCAGGGATAATGAAACCCATTTCTAAATTATCTTATAGTTTCCTTTTAAAATATTTATGTTTAGTTGGTCCATTCTATAAGTAATCATGTATATAGTTAGATATGCAGGTAAAATTTCAATTGAGAACCCAACCTCTCAACTTAGAGAAATACCAGGAAACCCTCTAAGGAATAAACTGACATAGTCTTTTACAATGGTAATGTATTAAATAATTTTTATCTAAATTATTTTTATTATTGGAGATTGATATTCATTATAACATGGGAACAATATACATTTAGTTAATAAAGATTCTAAAGGATTTTAATAATCCTCTTTAATCATAAATATAATTAGAGGGTGCTTCCAGATATAGAAGGTCACATCCTTATCCTAGAAGTTAATGTGGAATTTATATAATGATTTCGAGTCCATTACTTGTAGAGTATAAAATTATAATATAGGGTGTATGACATTGTTTTTTATAAAATGAATTCCATATATATTTATTGAAAATGATTTATACAATTGAGAATAAACAATTTCACTATTTTTCATACTTATTAATAATTAAACCTTCATGATTTTTTCTTATGTTTGTATAGTTATACTAAATATTTATGATATTAATGAATGCATAGAAATATAATAATATAAGATATATTTTGTTAATTATGGTGTATAAACATACTTATCAATTTTATTTATTTCTCTAATAATTTTCTAAAAACTTAATAAGGATAAGGATGAGAATCATGTAACTAATAAGAATATAAAAAAGAAACTATGAACATAGAATGGATAACATATATAATATATATTTATATAAAATTATAGGAATATTTATGTTTCGGCCTAGGTTATCATTTGTAATTTCAATATTTGGTTTTCTAACAAAATTATATTTCATTATATTAAAAATATGTTCAAATCCTTCATAATGGGTTTTAAGGATAATGGAAATCAACTGAAGAATATCACTATGGATTTTCAATATAAGGCCCCATCCTTAAACAATACATAATCTTTACTGAAGTCAATAATTCAAATTGAGGATAATTTTAGGTTTGGGGTTTTAGAGAATTAGGCCATAACTATTACATTACATATCAAATATTACAAAGTAGACACTTCTACTTAGTATCCAATTTTTTATAAAATAAAAACTATAAAATGAAAACAAGAATTATTTTCTTGAAATAAATATTCAAGAATTATTCCTTTCTCTTACCCTACCTTATACCCTTTGACAAAATTTTCAAAATCTTGGGATAAGCATAAAAAGATCTGTTATGGTTATAAAACTAAGAAATAAATTATTAATCCATCAATAAACACAAAACATAATCTCTTTAACATATCTCATCAAATCATAAGATTTATGAATAACACATCAAAATCATAAATCATAAAGGTAACATGTGGCATTCATATCAAACTTACATTGTAGCTTTCATATCTACGTAGGGTGTTGCATTTGGAATACCCATTAAATTATATTCCCTAAACCTCTTAGGAGAAATGTTAAATTTTACCTCTGTCACATTACCCAATGCTTTGGAGAGCTATTTAGGGATCACCCTCCCTAGGTTTATCACGAAACCACCGGTATACGTAAACAATTCCCAAGAACCATAATATATTCATAACACATAAAAAAACATAAATGAAAACATTTCCGAATTTCAATCACAATATATCATTTCAAGATATTGAAATAATAATTGTCCTCTCAAAACCATTTTCAATACCAAAATACATAAAAATAGTATATGGTATTTGTTTTCCTTTTAAAAAAATTTCATCTTGTTAAGGAATCCAAATATGAAATAATGATCCCTTTGGTAGAAAGGTCATTTTCACCTCGTATGTTAAAAAGGAAAAATATTTTTTTTTCACTTAGTAAAACTCTTTATAGAGAAATTATTCCCTTTGAATAAAATTAAAATATAAATGGGTTCATACACTGTATAAAATCAAGTCGTCTATAAATCAAAATATGCCCCAATGAAAGGAGATTGAGACGAAGTACCTTACCTCGTGTCCGAATTGACTCATTTGTTCATTAATCTCTTGAATAATAAACTAAATTTAATTTATACTTAAATCATAACATTTTTCAATTTTAATATACCAATTATATCACTTATTACAATGTTATAAACATTATATAATAATTTAAGTTAACAACGTTTGTTTTATCGATATTTGGTACTTGAGTCAAAAATGAACTTTTTATAATTACCAGTTATCCATGTGGTAAAAAGTCCATTATCTCTAGAATTATATTCAGGATTTATATATCATATATATAATATATATCATATATATATATGTATGTATTTATAGTAGTACATAACATTTGGAGATTAGAAATGAAATGCATCGTTCATGGAGACAGTAAGCTGTATGTACGCATGAACGCTAATTTAATTTCTATTTCATAATTAATGGAAGTTAAAATTAATTTTAAAAAGGTATATTATAATTAAAATATAATATAATATATAACTTCATTAACATCAACCTTTATACATTCCACGTATGGCATAAACGAGTCATATCACTTTGATGGGGAGGTAGTTCGCATTTCCTCAAATGAAATTATTGTATATACTCAATGTGGAAGTCATAAACGTATTATATAAATGAAAAATAAAGAATAATAAAGACAATATACATATAATACATATCAAATATAAACATAGTTACATCATAATGGCCACCTTGAGAGGTGGTAGAGGAGAATTGATCAATTATTGTTTCGTAAGACTGTAGTTCATCGTCCATAAAATTAGTATGTTCGTATCCATTAGATGGATGTGTGTGAAAGTGTAGTTATAATAAATCTCATAAAAACATCCTAGTATATTTAATATACTGGATTTTGTTATAAAATAATATAATAAATAGAGTTTAGTGTCTTGGAGATGGAAAATAAAAAAAAAGAACCTGAGAGAATACATTACCTTTAAATCAGGTAACTTCCTTTGGATTAAACCAAAAGGCTTTCTATAATTAACTTCTTCCTAGGGGAAAGATTTTTAGTATAATATAGGTATGTTGGGAGATTATTTGGGTAGAGTTTGGATGTTAAAATGGGCTTGAGAGGTGTGAGTAAGGGGTTTGAGGTGGTGTCCTTTTATAATAGGGGGAGGGGATCTTTAGAAAAGATTGAAAAGATTATTTTATTATAAATTGAGTTTTGATTTAAAATGATCCAAAACTTATTTAATTCAATAATAAGGTGAGGATAGTTCTAAATAATCTCATACAATGGGTTTTAAACAAGTTTCGTGCATAAAATTAAACTTATCACTTTGCTCTAACCCTTAGTAAACTAATTCAACTTTAACCTTGTCCTCTAGTATACTCAAACTATATAGTTAATATATTTAATATAAAAGAACTATTTACACAAAATGGATCATTAATGACATTATTTAAATTATTTATTTCATTTAGATGAATCATTGTTTTTTAGGACTATTTTATCATTTACTAAAATATTAATTGATTTAAAAACTCATTTATATCAATTTTATACTATTCATATCATGACTTTTAAAAAATATATTACAAATTTATTCATTAAAAAAACCTTCATTAATTCATATATAAAAATTAATTATTGTCCCTATAATTCATGTATTATATCAAAGGTTTCAAAATAAATTTATTAAAAATATTTATAATCTCATTTATTTAAAACAATCATTAATGAGGTAATTATTACATCATTATTGTGTAATAAATAATTTTTTTTATCTGATGTCTAATAATTATAAATAAAATACCATGATGTAGGAAATCGTTTCATCTTTCTAGTTACTATTTATAGTTGAAATGATAACTTATATAACCTCATATAAAAACTGTTTTAATAAAAGATATATGTTTATGTTACATTTTACTTTACATTAAATTAATTTTTATAAAGTGTCATTGTCCCTTACAAGTGGCTTAATGGGGTCCCAAAATCAACGCAAGGATTCCCATTGTTGAACATGTCTCAGTAAATAGTATTATGATAAGTTTTAGGTTAATTTTATATTATTATAATATTATTCTTTACCCTTATTTACCATATTTACCCTTTAACCATGGTAAATAAAATAGTTACTGAACATAATATTCATAATATCTAAAAATAAAAGTTACTTATTTACAAAATTTGGACCTCCTAAATAAAAATATGGAATCCATTCTTCAAAATTCAAAACACAAAAGTTACAGAAATTTATTTTAAATTAATTCCAATTGTCAAAACAAAAAGGCTTGTTTTTAAGAAATAAAATCTATCAAAAGATTGACACTTGTTTATATTAAATTTAAAATTTAAATTACTTACAATGAAAAATATTGGATTAAATAGTAAAAATATAATCTAATTAAAATCTAAAACCAATTTAAAAAATAATATAACCATTTAAATAAATTTGACGAAAATAAAATGTTGATTTAAAATCCAGTATTTTTCATAATTCATTAAAAACTAAACTTTATCAGAAAAATACGAAAAATTTACCAAAAGAAAATTATGAAATCATGGTTCTAAATAAAAATTGTATTTTTTAATATGAATCATATAAAATTTACAAAAACTAGATTTAAAAGGGGTTCATCATCAAAAGGTGATTAATTGACCATTGAAAGAATATCAGAGTATTTATGCATAAAATTTGATTCATTCTCATTTTATTCCTCTAGAATTTATTGGATAAATGTAAAAACATTTAACAAACATGTATAATCATAATATAGTTAGCTCTTTGCATTCCTTCCAATACAACGACTAGGAGTTAACTACCAATTAAAATAAAAAAATATTATTATATTTCAATATGAATAAGACTTGTGTGAAACATGAGATTTCGGAGAAACCCATTATTGTGTGTCTGTTACACCATTGAAAATAACATCCCCTTAAAAGTAAAATTAAAATTTAATTCAAAAATATAAATAAATATGAAAATTTAATATTCTATATTTACCTAGGATGTTACATCGTTCACCGCCTTTGAAAATTTATTCCTTGAAATTTTTATTCACTTATAAAATAAGTGGGGGTATTTATACCTCATTGTATTCTCATATTACCACATTGCCTCTCCCATCATACTTTTTTTCACAAAAAATTACCTGATTAATTACCATATTTCACAAAAATTACTCTCTTTGGTCAAGAATCTGGACAGGTTGTTCCTTATAAGAAATATTCTCTTCCAATTGAACAATCACTAGACTAAAAACATGAGATTGATCCAGCATATACTTTCTTAACATCGAAACATGAAAAAAATTGTGTACCTTTGATAAAATTGGAGTTAAATCCTCTCAGTGGGAACTTATCCAAATTTCTCTAGGATTTCATAGGGTTCAATGAACCTTGGAATCAACTTTCCCTTCTTATGAACATGCATCACAATTTTCCATGGAGAATCATTGAGAAAGACATGATCACTTACCTCAAAAGAAAGATCCTTCCTCTAGTTATTAGAATAAAATTTTTCCTACTCTAAGCTATTATCATGTTCTTTTGAATCAACTAAACATTATATGCCACATCTTCTACTAATTCTGGTCCCATCTACTTTTTTTCACCTACTTCATCCTGAAAAGATAGAGTTCGACACCACTTTCCATATAATACCTCAAATGGAGATATCTATATAGTGGAATGAAAAATATTATTATAAAAAAATTCAACCAAAGAAAGTTGTTGGTCCCAACTTCCCTAGTCATATATTGAGAAAGCATTTAGAATATTTTCAAATGTATTAATTGTTTTTTCAAACTACCCATCTGATTTAGGATGAAAATCTAAAATAAAATTTAATTCAGTACACAATGAATTCTGAAGGCCTTTCCAAAATTTACAGGTAAACATTGGATCATGATCAGATACAATAGATAGGGGAACTCTATGCAACCTAACTATCTATTTAACATACAACCATAAATTTTGATCTATAGAAATAGTATTTTGAATTGGAAGAAAATGAGAATATTTAGTCAATCGATTAACAATAACCCAGATTGAATTATCACCTCAAGACATTTATGATAATCCTATAATGAAATCCATGGATATATTTTTCCATTTTAACTCTAGACTAGGTAAATGATGAACCATAGCTTTCAGTAACTGCCACTCAACTTTTACTTTTTGACAAGTCAAACACATCACAGTAAAGTAAAAAATATATGATTTCATTCCATCCCCCCAATAATACTTTCAAAGACATCTATACATCTTAGTACTGCTAGAATGAACTGAAAATGGAGAACTAAGAGCTTCACATAACAAATATTTCTTCAACTGTGAATCATAAGGCACACATAATCTCTTCCCAAAACACAAAACACAATATTTATCAATGTTAAATTCAGGTAACATACCCTTTGGAACCAACTATAACTTTTTCTACAACTCACTATATTCTTTTTGTTCTTGCTTAATTTTGTCTGATAGAGATGATTTCACTGACACCTGACACAAAATAGAAAAATCTCCTACCCCAAAAACTTTTATTCCAAATTTCAACAAATATTTTATCAAAGTAACTTATTCCAAACCTAACATGGTTAATGTATCATTAAAATTTCAACTCAATGAATTATCCACCTTATTTTGCTTTCCTAGATGGTAAGGAATCATGCAATAATAATCCTTGATTAATTCCAGCCATCTCCTCTTTCTCATGTTCAATTCTTTTTGAGTGAATATATACTTTAAATTTTTTTGGTCAGTATATCTTTAAAATTTTACTCCAGACAGTAGACACCTCCAAAATGTTAAATCAAAATAATTAGCAGTTAATTCAAATCATGTGTAGGGTAATTTAAATCTTGAGGTTTCAACTGACATGAAGCAAAATAAATTACCTAATCATTCTGTATTAGGACACAACCAAGTCCCTTCAAACGAAGCATCACATTATATAACAAACTAACCATTTTTGAAAGGAATTTTCAAATCTAAATAATAAACCAATCTTGTTTTCAAATCCAGAAAACAATCATCACATTCTTTTTTTTTCAAATTAACTTAACTTCTTTTCAAGTTAATTTACTCAGTGGGATAGATGACTGTGAAAACATTTCAATAAACCTCTGGTAATAGACTACTAAATAAAGAAAACTATAAATCTCAGTTATATTTGTGGGTCTTGGATACTATTCAACAAATTTTGTTTTAGCGGGATCAATAGTTATGAATTTTTTTGAAACAATGTGACCATGGAATGAAATGTTTTGTAACCAAAATTCAGTCTTACTAAACATTCCATATAATTTATTTATTTTAATGTTTGAAAAAAACTCGTTACATGACATTCATGTTCCTCTTGACCAAAATGTCATCAATAAAAACTACAAATATTTATCTCCTGATTCAAATGATCCATTACTCCAATAAACCCTTCAGTTCTAATTCCAACCATCATAGGATGCTAATTTGGAATGTTATTTCCCTTTGTATGAATTCCCAGAACAACTGTCATGTTTCCTCTATGGAAATCCATTCTGAACAAACATTAATTAGGTTAATCAACATGGTAATATTCAAGTGTTATATCATTTCAATATTTCCATAAATTAATTTATGAATATTAATTTAAAAATATCCTAACTCCTAAAGTTGTCTAAAACAACCTCTGATACCAACAATAAGGCCCCAACCTTAAACATTACATAATTATGAGTTAATTCAATAATTCACATTGAGGATCTTTTAATGTTTATAGTTTTAGATAAGTAGGCCATAACTATTACATTACATCTCAAATATTACAAAATATACAATTCTACTCAGTATCTATTTTTTTATAAAATAAAAAATCTTAAAAGAAAACTAGAATTATTTTCTTGATATAAATCTTCATGAATTCTTACATTCTCTTACCATCCCTTATACCATACAAAAAACATTTATAAAACTTTGGATGAGCATAAAATGCTTAGTAAGAGTTATAAAATAAAGAAATAAATCATTAGTCCATCAATAAATACAAAAAATTATCTCTTTAACGTACCTCATGAAAACATAAGATTTATGAATAACACATAGAAATCATAAATCATAAAGGTAAATAAATTGTGGCATCCATATCAATCTTACATTTTAGATTTCACAGCAACGTAGGGAGTCTTGTTTGGAATGACCATCACAGTATATTCCCTAAATCTAATAGAAAAAACATTAATGTTTACCTCCATCACATTACCCAATGCATTAGAGAGCTATATTGGGCTCACTAGCCTTTGGTTTATCATGAAACCACCCATATACGTAACCAATTCCCAATAACCATAACATATTCAGAGCACAAAAAACAAAAATAAAGGAATCATAAAATTTTCCCATTTCAATCACAATATATCATTTCAATATATTGAAATCATAAATGTCCTTTATAAACCATTTTCAATACCAAAATATGTAAACATGTTATGTGGTGTTTATTTTTCTTTTAAAAACATTTCGGCTTCCTAAAGAATCCAAATTTGAAATAATTATAGCGGTGGAGGAAATGTCATTTTCCCCGCGTACGTTAAAAAGCAATATTCTTTTAGTCATTTACTAATACTCTTCATAGAAAAAAAATATTCCATTTTAAATTAATTAAAAGATAAAGGGGTTCATACACTGTATAGATGTATGACATGTATACATCAAAATACGCCTCAATGGAAGGAGTTTGAGACCAAGCCCCTTACCTCATGTCCAACTTGACTCGTTCATTCTTTGATGTCTTGAATAATAAACTAAAGTTAATTTCTACTTACTTACGAACCTTTTTAAAGATTATTATTCATTTTATATCACTTATAACCATCTTATAAACATTACATAATCATTTATGTTAATAATGATTGTTTTGTAGATATTTGGTACTTGAGTCAAAAATGTACTTCATATAATTACAAGTTGTCCATGTAGTAAAAATTACATTATCTCTAGAATGATATTAAATATCAAGATATCATATATATCATATATATAGTATATATATATATATATGCATGTATTTATAATAGTATATAATATTTGGAGATAAGAAATTAAGTACACCGTTTATGGAGACGGTAAGCCGTACATACGCATGAACACTACTTTCATTTATATTTCGAATTTAATGGAATGAAAAATTAATGATATATCGGTATATTATAATTAAAATATAATATAATATATAATTTCATTAACTTCAGCCTTTATACATTCCACATACGGCATGAATGAGTCATATCACTTTGAGAGGGCGGTAGTTTGCACTTCCTCAAATTAAATTATAATGTTTACCCATTATGGAAACCATAAAAGTATGCTATAAATGAAAAGTACAGAAGTATAAAGACAAAATAAATCTAATATATATAAGATATAAATAAATTTCTATCATAATGGACAACATGAGAGGTGGTAGGAGATAATTGAATAATCATCATTTTGCAAGGTAGTAGTTTTCCATCCACATAAACAATATGTTTGTATCCATTCGATGGAGGTGTGTTAAAGTGTGTCTATAATAATTATCATTAAAAAATTCTAGTATATTGAAGATAATGGTGTTGTTATTAAATAATGGAATAAATATATTTTATGGGATTAGAGTAGGAAAATAAAAGAAAACAACTTGAGAGAAGATGTTACCTTTTAATTGGGTAAAAACCTTTTGTTTGAACCAAAAGGCTTTATAAAATTGGATTCTACCTAAGGGAAGGATTTTAGGAGAAATAGAGGGATATTTGGAGATTATTTGGTCTGAGTTTTGATGAGACAAGGGGCTTTAGAGGTGTTATTAAGGGGTTATAAGGGATTTCGTTCTATAAGAGGGAGGATGGGATCTTTTGGAATGTTTAAAAATATTATTTTATTATAAACTGAATTTAAATATCAAAAGTTCCCCAACTCATTTTATTCGAATATAAGGTGAGTATATTTTCAAATAAACTTATACAAATGGGGTTTATACAATTTTAGGGCATACAATTAACCTTATATCTTCACTTTAACCCTTAGATAACTAATTTATCTTTTACCGTGTCCTCTAGTATATTCATACTATATAGTTAATATATATAATATAAAATTTCAAGTGACGCAAAATGGATCATTTCTGACAATTTTAACATTATATATATCATTTGACCTAATATTATATCTTTATGACTATTTTATCATTTAATAAAACTTTCATTTATTTAAAAACTCATTTATTTCAATTTTTATACAATTCATATCACAAATTTTAAAAAATCTATAAAAACATTATTATTTCTAAAAAAATTCATTAACTTAAATATAACAAGTTATTATTATCATGAAAATTTTTGGATGGCATAAAAAATTTCCAAATAAATTTATATAATATTTATAATATCTTTTATTTAAAATATTCATTAACGAGGTAATCATTACATCATTATTGTGTCATAAATAAATTTATTTATCTCTTCTCTAAAAATTACAAATAAAATATAATGATGTAAGAAATAGTTTTATCTTTATAATTTATATTTATATCTGAAATTATAACTTATATAACCCCCTATAAAAATTGTTTTACTAAAAGATATATGCTTATGTTACATTTTACTTAACTTTAAATTAATTATTTCAAAGTGTCATTTTCACTTACAAGTTGCTCCACGAGGTTCCAAAATCGACCCAAGGATTCCATTTATTGAAAATATATCATCCAATAGGATTAGGACACGTTTTAGATTAATTTAATATTATTATAATTTATTTGTTTACCATTATTTACCATATTTACCCTTTAACCTTGGAAAATAAAAAATTTACTGATGTTACTATTCATAATGGCTAAAAATAAACATCACCTATTTACAGAATTTGGACCTCATGAATAGAAATATGGAATAAATTTTTCCAAATTCAAAACACAGAAGTTGGAGAAATAAATTTAAAATTAATTCTCAATGCCGAAACAAAAAATCCTGTTTTTAAGAAATCATTACTATCAAAAGATTAACACCTGTTTACGTTCAATTTCAAAGTTAAATTACTTTCAATGAACTCAATTGAATTAAATGGTAAAATTATAATCTAATTAAACTTGAAAACAAACGAAAAAAATAATATAACTATATAAATAAATTAGATGAAAAGACAATTTTGACTTAAAATGAAGTATTTTTACTATTCATTAAAAAAATGAACTTTATCAGAAAAATAGCATAAAATTACCCAAATTAAATTTTAATATCCCACATCCAAAGAAAAATTTTGTTTTGTAAAATAAATTATATAAAAATGAAAAAAACTATATTTAAATTAGGTTCTCCATTAAAAGGCGGTAAATCGACCATTAAAATAATATTTGAGTATTTATGCTTAACATTGGATTCATTCACATTTTAATCCTCTAGAGCTTATTGGATAAATGTAAAAAAAATTACAAACATGAATGATCATATTTTAGTTAGTTCTATTTATTCCCAAAATTACAATGCCTAGGTGTTAAATACCATTTAAAATAATATTATATTATTATTTTTTAGTATGAATCAGCCTTGTGTGCAACATGAGATTTTAGAGAAACCCATTATTTCATATCAGGTACTCCATCTAAAATAGAATCACATTTAAATTAAAATTAGTATTTAATTCATAAATATTAATAAATATGAAAATTTCATATTCTTTATTTACCTAGGATGTTACAGTCAAACTAAATGTATAGTTAACCTCTTTGTCCTGCACTATGTGAAAATCAAGTTAATACCTATTCCCCCATTTTTTGGGTTATTACCACTTAGTAAATATATTCTATATCCAATATCCACTTATTGTATGTAGAAAGGTATGTCGTTGCCTAAAAACCACATTCTCAATACTTTTACAAAATTTCCGGATGTTATCCTATGATGAGGCTTATACCAATGGTATTCAACAATATTTTATGATAATAATCTCCATAAATTACTTGACCTTACTTTTATACCAACTAAAATAACCATTAATTAAACACAATTTCATTCATAATTTCTCCCATATATTCCCAACAAATACTTATTAATGATCTAGAGGTATAATATCTTGAAAAGATTATCTATATAGCTACATCATTATAAATGAAAATAAATAATATTTATTTAAAAGTCCACAAAGTTGTCCTAAATTTCATTGATCATATTGAAATAAATTGGGTAAAATGGGGAAAATAAATAAGGAAAAGGGTGAGATAGAAGTCCTTATAAGGGAATAAACATGGAAATAAATCTTTACACGAGAGTCAATAAGAATAACAAGATTTCATAAAGAGAATAATCAAAAAAATTTAAACATGTAATATGGAAATGAAATCAAATGATCGTAGAAACATGGAACATGTGGATAAATATAAGACATGGAATCATATATATATGTCAAGGGTCACTCCCAGGGCCATCATCATAAAGAGGAAAATGACCCGTATTAGATTAGGTTCACTCCCTTGACTTTTAATTAGATTCTCATGAGATATAAAGAATTACCCAATTCATTGGAGGGATATATAATCTAAAGACCACACATAACATAATTAAAATATACATATTTGTTCCTCATGAAGAAAATAAACTACGTATAAATCATAAGACTGACCAAACCCATGAAAAGTTAGATGGATTCGTAATTTTGGCTCAAGGAATAACTGAAGTCTATATCATAATGATTTCTTAAATTACAAATAAATTAAAATTATATGGAATTAAATAATTAAAAAATTGGAATACTTCTTGAACACTGTCTTTCATTATAAAAAATTCATATGAAATATTTAGATAATAATTAAATAAAATGAACTAACTTGGTGGTGCTTCAAGAAATAACAAATGTATTTCATAAAGAAGAAAATACCATTTTTTTATTTATTAATTACAATAATTAAACTATGAGGTTTCTCCATAAAATTATAATGGTTGATTAGAATCTAATTATGGTTTAAAGACATTTTATGTGGATGATTCTTGATACAAGACAAGAAATAGGAATGCTCAATTAAATTCGGTTTACTTTAATGGGGGGAATTTTAAAGTGAATTAAAAACATGAATAACCAAAGAATTTAAAAGGATATTTAACTAGAAATAAATTTAGGGAACATATATACAATATTATAAAAAGATTATGAGAATAAAATTGTGTCAAATAGTAAAAATAATAAAACTTCCGAACCAATAAGTAATGAGGACAGTATGAAAATCCTTTATCCTGTGTTACACTATACTCTACTATAGAACATAACTTCTTATACAACAAAATTATGTTCATTAATTATATACCCAAGAAAATTATTCAATAATATTTTATTTTATATTTTATATTTAATGTCTTTTTTACTTAATTTTATTATACATTCCACATATATCAGTTATTTAGAATTGTTTGGTTAATTTCATCATATTAATTTAGGGTTTTTTTGAATGTAGTCATAATTACTATAAAATTAAATAATTATCAAAATAATATTGTAGGTTTATTTAATTTATTGTTATATTAGATAATAACAAAAATATTTTAATGGTAATCCCAAAATAGATCAAATTTCATCAATGCTAGGTGGTTAGGGAAAACATAACATGTCACTTAAAAAACAAGGGGGCACTAGTACACACATACGCAAGTGAAAAACATTCACTTTCCATAAAATGGAATGGGTTTTAAAATAAAATAATTTCAATTGAATAGTTATAGTATTGTAATAAATCTCATATTAGTTAAATAAAAAAACATTTATAACCCTCCATTTAAGGTTTTTATGGTTATTGGAACACATCATTCTTAGAGGTAGTAGTCTAGACGTAAAGATAACAACGTTTTTATTTTCCAAAACAATTTTAGAGGAAGGTATATATGGGATATTACATTAGTATGAACACTTAATAATCGTAATAAATTTAATTTAAGGATATGTTTATGGATAGATTTTACTTAAGTGGTGTCTAATTAGAAAACAACTAGAAATGTTGGGTTGAGAGTATTACCTCTTCATTGGATGTTCACCCGTTGGTATCATAGTAAGGATCCATAGTTTGGTTATTTGGTGAGACCAAGGAAACAAGTTCATGGGGTGTGTGTTAAATATAGACTAGGGTAATGTTTTTATCAAACCAAATCATTATAATTGGAGGAGAAATGGTGAGTAGGTGAAAACCTTTTATACGTAAATAAACTATATATTTTCTAAAATATCATCATTTTTGAATAATTTCATTCAATTATTCAAGAAAAATTACTCCAAAATATAAATAATGGTTTTGAAAAAAAATTCAATCAACCCTATATCATATAATATCATAATTGTTTTTGAAATTTTAATCCTTTTTCACTATGTTAATGAAGCATTTCACAAATTTATTATTACCACAGTTACACCAATTTCATGCTCGAAAACTAATTTTAATACAAAAAATAAAATTGAAAATATTTAATAATTTGAACATGATAATTTAAAAAATGAATTTTATTTTATTAAATTAAATTTTATAAATTAAGTGAAATTAATTATATTATTATCTCATATAAGGTCTATGAAAAATTTCCTACAAAAATGTTCATTTAAAGAATAAAATTTTACTCTCAGATTAGATTATCAATTAATTTAAAATTTAGGAAAAAATGATTTGTTATGAAATATTTAATTTTTTTACTGTTTTAAAAATATAAAAATTTAATTTTAAAAATTGAAAATTAATTTAATGTAAATATTAATTATTTTTTTGTTAGACCTATTAATTACATAATTAACAAAATGAGAAATATATGATTTCTGAGTTCAACCCAAATTTTTAATAATAAAAATTATTTATTCCTTAAATCAATCGTTAATGTTTATAAATTTATAAGTTATACTTATCTTATAAAAATTAAATAATAATTTACAATTTTGGTTAAAATAGTACTTTCAAAATTCACCATTAAAATTAAGTATTATAGAAAAATCTAATAAAAAATTATTCCTAAGAAGATTTTATAATTATGAATTAAATATTTAATTATGTTTATTATATTAATATTTGATAAGTGATAAAAGTTTTTTTATATGTAATTTATAAAAACACAATATTGTTTTAAAAAAATACACTCTATATATTGAGTTATATCTACAAACATATTATGTTCTGAATTAAGTATAAGGTGAAATTAGTTATTACTATATATATTAACTTATATAACTATAGTATATATTAACAAGGGATATTTATATATATAATTTCATTATTGTTTGAATCTAAAATTATCCATTTATATAAATTGTGTTTATTAGTAGTTTTATGAAAAATAACTATGATTTTTCAAATTGGATGTAGTTTTCATATAAATTGAAATTTATTAAAGAGTAATGAATGAATATTTATATAAATTCCCCTCAAATTCACCTATAAAATGATTCCTCTTCTAACCCCCTCGAAATACACCTTTACATTTATTACCTCTTAAATCACATACCATATTCCATCCATAAAAATATTTTCCCCTTTGTGGAATCTATTGTTAAATAAATATATATATATAATATTATAATTTATTTTCATCAGTATCTCTTAGATATGATTCAAGAATTTAATTTAATTTATAACCTCCCTAAAATTATTTTACATTATCTTCATCATCCACTACAACATCACCCAATTTTATAACATTGACAACATGTTTTTGAATTCATTATTATTTCATTAAATTGATATTATAACTATAAAACAACATTTTATTACATGTTAAAGAATTATAAAATGTTATTTCTAAGGTTGATGTTACTTTATAAAAATTTATTATTTTTTATTTTGTTATGAGAAAGGTGATAAGGGGAATGAAAAGGTTAAATGAGATCAAAGAGTATGGAAGTGGTGAAGCTTAGGGGAATCCCCATGGACAATGTCAATACATTCAACTATTAGAGGACTATCACTCATGTTAGTAACTAATAACTATTCTTAGGTTTATTGGAATGTAAGAATATCAGTTTAGAAATTCCTCTCATTCTAGATGTGTAATTCCTCTACTTTCTATTGAATCATATTTATACTTACTATAATGATTTAAGATATACTCCCATGGATGAAGGACATGCCAAACATTAAATTGGATAGAAAAGTAAAATAAAAGACAATCATAGAGATCATGATGTTGTTTGGGGTGATTTTACAAAATACATACATGAAGTTATAACATTTAAATCATGATAATTATGAAAAACTAAAAAATTATATTTTTTATAGTAAAGAAGAATTTAAAATGTTTTTAAAAATCATCTATTATAAGAACCTATATATGATTAGACCGACCCTTTGTCTGTTTCAGTGGATTTTGGAGCTCAGAGGTGGCTTATAAGTAGTATGGTGGGGTTTTGCTATGAAATTATGGATATATAGAGATTACACACCATTAAGAATCATTCATGACTTTTGATGGGTCATTTAAAAAAAATTTATTATTAGTGATAAATAATAATAAAGAAACATATTTTTTATTGAAAATGAATGCTGAGGATTATATGGTGTGAAAGGGTACTACATGTCATGTAAATACTTGATGCTTTACATATATAAATGTTTTAGGCAATCAGATTTCCTCAAAAATCTATTGCTAGGGGCTCTCTCTCTTGATTTTAGCTGATCAATGACACCCTTCTAGTATTTTTTAAGATTCATTAAATGGGGATCAATCCTTATCCATTATCCTTTGATCTAGGGTGATCTATGGTGATCCAAGATTTATTATTCCTTTATTTTCTTATGGGTTCTCCCAACAGTTCCTCATTTCATTCCACATATTCTCTCAATGCTGTGGATTTTGAACTCTATAATTTATAATGGGGTTTTTTGGTTTGGATGTGTTGTAGTGTCCTTGGATATATGCATTTCTTATGGAATAAGTGATTAGATATCCACAATTTGATCTGTTCTTATGTAAAAAATGTTGACACATTTTGAGGTAGGGGATTCACTGCATCTATTATATTTTCATGAAATCATAAATATATTATGATTTACACTATTATATGGAACTGTAATTAATCAAGTAAATACTGAACAAGATAAAAGGAATTTTATAGCAATCATATGTCGGTGATGTTGTTTATTTATACAGTTATAGAGACTTCCTCATCACTTTATAAATGGTTTGATATCAATGCCTTGTTTTTTAGAATATTTGTTTATTATTGGGATATCATGTGTAAATTTGAAATGAACATAAAGCTAGAATTAATTGTTAATTAATTGGAATAAGAATAATTAAATTAGAGGCATAATTATAATCTAGTAGTTATTGTAATAAGATGTTGATTAGATTTATTCAATACACATATTTAATTAAAAATAGATAATGAACCTGAAGAATGTCAATTCTTGTTGATAACAAATAAAAGGAATGTTAATTGAGAATGGTTCATATCTAGGTTTTTTGAAACTAGAATAAATTCTAAGATTAAGGTTTGACCTTGATAGATTATTATAGCTTGTTGCCTTAGGTTTCCCATTGTTGGAACCTATTAATAAATGAATCAATTCAATCAAGTTGAAATAATATCCAGTTATATGATGTAGACAATTTTCTAGAGCTTGATTTTCCTATTTTCTTGAGAAGACATAGTTTCTTATTTTGGATCCGTGAGATATCATTTTCTTGGTAAGGATGCATTCCTTGATTTTAGGGCCTAATTTCAATGTTTGTTTCCTTATTTGTTTTCTTGCTACTTGTATTGGGATTTTGATATAATTTTATTACAGGAGCCCGGTATGGCTGATACTGGAGGAATGATGTGTTTTATGGGGTAGGGAGGCCTGAATGTGATATGATCATTATATTAATGAGCATGGGATGACTAATATGAAACATGATCATGGTCACCCGGATGATGTGGTAGTAGATGATGTCTATATTGGTGAGATGAATAGATATTTATATGTGGGTTTTAGGGATGGAGATAGAGGTAATTTAATAGGTTAAAGATGGTATTACCCATTGATGAGATACTAATAGCTGGTATGTTAACTTGAATCTATTTAATGGAGGATGACCGTGTTTTTTGTTTTATATACAATTCTTTTCCCCACTCATTAAGGAAACTAGAGGTTCTTGGTTTCATGTTTCCTCTTTGTGGTATCTTATTATGGTTTTCCTGGAGTACCTAGATATGGAGTAATTATTATTATTAAATAAGTAATTATTAACCCATGGGGTTGGTTCTTGATGTAATGTAAATTCATAAAATATGTTTATCTTGATAAACCATGAAATTGTTTTGGATTTTATCTAGAGGGCATAAAATTTTCTTTGATGATTAATTTTTTTTAATATGGAACAAAATTTATGGTTAATTAATGGATCATGAATTAGTTAATGTAATTAATTGATTAATTGAAAGATTTAATTTAATATATCTCTTTTATATGATTTTATATATGGGATATATGGTCTTTGTAGTGGTAGTTGGGAGTCTATGTGACATTAGATACAATGGAGTCTATGACTAAGTCTCACCAATTTTGTGATTGTGAGATATATTATATCATGTATATTATATGATTTCATACAATGCCTCACCCATGTATGTTAAGGAAAATGACACCCAGTGGATTTTAAAAGGGGGTTTTCCTCAACATCCAAGTGTGAGTATTGATTGGTGACTACCACCTCTCTCCCCAATCTCTTCTATTATTTGTTATTTTGCTGCAATGCATAGTGGATAGTTTTATAATATATGTCTATAGAGTTTTGGGATGTATTTTGGTTATTTCATTCACATGTATTACCAAAAATAATATCTGAAGGATTATTTACGTGTGATTGGAATATAATGTAATGGATAGACATGCTCACTCAGTGTAATGGTTGGAATGTATTGAGGTAAAATATCCGAAATTTGATACAAATAATATGGGATTTAGTGTCTCTAGTAATCTACTAGGTAACTATTGATGGATATGTGATATGTGATGTTGTGGTTATGTGTTGAAGGAGGTGCATATTTTGGTGCTTTTCCTAGTTGTCTTCAAGTAGGTTTAATTTTGAAGAGAGTTGATAAAGACAAGAGATAATGAGGAAGAGTGGAAAACTAGCTGGGAAGTGAGGGAGGGGTAACCTTAATGATTTATTATTATATTATATTTTATATTGTACATGATACTTTGTGAGAGTTATCATTTTTTTGTTGGTAACTTAGTACACATGCTTAGGTAAAGAGTTAGTTTCACTATTTTTCACTATGATTTAACATTCTTTCATTACCATATTAATGATAGGAAGTATGGATGATCCTACCATGTATAGTAGTACACTGACAATATATATATATAATGTATTTTAGGTCATCCGACTAAAATTGGAGATTGGGATGGATATTACTAGATCAAGTTTTAGATTGAGTAGTATGGACTTGTTTGTCATTGCTATCCTTACCTTTTGATACTTTTGGTTTTCCTTTTAGTTGTTAAGTATTTTAAGAAATGTAATGTTTTTTAATTGGGTTTTATTTTTTATATATTTTTGAGAACATGTTGGTTTTTTAACCCTGTTATCCCTCTCTTCCACATGATTCTATGAGAGGGTAATGCCTCCCAAACACATGTTTATTATATCATCGGTACTATTCACCAACTAGAGGCTTACTAAAGGCATGAGTCAGGAATTCACCTTATCTCTCTCTAATCATTGTGCTATATTTTTGTGGAGGGTTTCAATCAATATTTAGTAATATATAGGTATATTCATTAGTTAAATAGATTCATTAAATTGAAACAAAATTTCCATCAAGAGGATTTTTTACCATTCTTTACAGAAAATCACCACATCATATATGAAATAACCCTTAGAATCCTAAAATATATAAAAGTTTTATATATAATCTCTAAAATTATTTTAGGTAATTAACAAATGTTAATAGAGTAATAATTAAATCCTCTATATCTAATATGGTATAGAACAAACTAATCAATTGATACTGAATAACAATTTTGTAACAATGAATAACTAATAAATTTGTGTTGAAGAATTTTTAATGAATGTAATTATGAATATTAAACATGAATGATTATCTTATATTGATAAATAATAAAACAAAATATATTATACAATTTGATAGAGAAAATCTAACCAAGCATGAAATTGTGGTAAGGGTTATTTGTGTTAATTTTCATTCCTTTTAACATGTTTCTAAATTTTACCATATTTTTCTATTAAATAATGTACATACTACCCCATTGACTAATTTTATCATAAATATATTTTTATTAGTGTTATTTTATGTTTATTTTGTGGAACTTTTTATGTTATATTGATTCATAAATTATCAAATCTGTAAGGTTTTTGTTAACTAAATTTAATATTCATTGGTCCAAAATCATTCATATTTGATTATGATGTTCTATGTTTTTATATCATTGAATTTAAATATTTAATGGATTGTTTTATATAATATCATAAGGAAGAAAATATTTATATCAAAATTTCATTCCATTAATTTATTATATTAGAAAATACTATTTTTTATTAATCATTCTCTTCCCCTATATTCACCGTTTTTCTTCTGCATCAATCATCTTCTTACAAAAATCTATTTTTCTATATTTTATAGAACAAATATTTGTTCTATTATATAAGTTTCATATTATTATTTGTTTAATGTCATATAGAATTTATTTAATTTATTTAATTTATGAATTTATCATTAATTGTATGAAAATAATTAAATAGTTATTTCTTTACATTTATGTATATTATTAATCATCAACTAAACATTTATTATATAAAACATAAATTTATTTCTCGGTTCCAATAATGAGACATAATTTTAAAATAATTTTTTAAAATTCTCCTTATAACCCCTTTTATAATTTTTTCATGTTTTCTTACAACTTCATTATTAAAAACCCATTACAATGAAAATAATAAAATTCTATTTATTATTTTCATTCAATTATCCTCATGATATAAAAAATATCTATATTTTCTGGATTGTTTTTTAGGTGAATTTTTTTGATTAACATCATATTAAATTATAGATTTTATATTATGTGACACTAATTAAAATATATAGGTAACCAATTTTCATTGTGTGGGTCAATTAATATTTGGCGTATAATTAAAATCAAGTGGTACACACATGAGTGGTTTATTATTCTGTAATAGGTGGCCATAGAATTATATATATTTCAAATTAATTGGGTGAATCTTTATATCTAGTGGTTTTACAATTGGATGGGAGTATTGATGATCGATTAAATGTATTTTGGGATGCAAGTTGCAACTCCTCATCCACTATGTTATCGGATACGGGTAACAACACTATTTACACAATTTTATAATAGTTATGTTAGTTAACCTTGAAATATATTATGATTTTCAATTTATATTATTTTTACACATTCTAATGTTATGTTATCATGGATCAAGATTATTGTTTCATATTAACATATTCCTATATCAATGTATATGTTCTATGTTCACAACTTTATTTTATGTATTTTTTCATTTGGTTAGGATCTATATTGTTTTGTGATTCCTTATGGTATCCTATAGTGATGACATGAAATTTTTCATCATAGTTGTATCATATATTCAAATATTATTCCACATTTATATTCTAATGATATTTTTTTGACGTCTCATTGATATCCCTTCTCATACTATGAATTTCAACAAATCCTTTTATTATGTTTCCTTTTTCCCGAGGTACTTATATATAATAATATATATAGGAAGTAAACTCATATATAAAATTATGTTGGATATATTGATTTTTTTGTTGTGTAATGAGATAATAATGTTACCAATATTTAAAGAATCTAGTCATTTTATCCTTTGGGAGTGCATGAATTTGTGATATATAGTGAGTAATTATAGAAAAATGATGCAAGATATATATATATATATGGATACCTAAATTTTTTATAAAAAATTTACAATATAATTCATCAATAAAATATTACATCTATAAATTATAAGAAAATTTTATTGTTAGTGTATTGGAAACTTGGTATGAAATTGATGAAGTACAGAAAAAAGATAATAAAAAAATATATTTAATCTTATTAAATGTATCCTATATTATTCCATCCTAGTCCACCTCACTAAAAATGATTTCTTGTTGAAATATATTAATTGAAAAGGGCGATAATAAATCCCAATGAGTGATAAAAAATTAAATAGAACAAAAGCGATCATCATGGATAAAATAAAATGAATCAAAATAGAGAATAATAATATGTTTGAGAGACATTACATGAAAATGTTGCTATAAAATAAATATGGTATATTCATAATAATGTCACTAAGATTTCATATGAAATATTACCATTGTAATTCACCCAAGCATGATATCTGTGATCATTTTTTTTACATAATGAATTAGAGTATTTCCAGGGCACATCATTCATATTTATAAATCAATGTGTTCCATTTGAATATATTATCCTAATATATAATTTCTTCAATAACCTAATAAAAATAACAAATATGTGTCATTTAAAAAACATTGAGTCTATAAGTGCTTAAATAATCTGATGTTTTATTATTTTAAGACATTGAGAATGGAATATGGATTTCATATATGAAAATATCAAACCATTTGTTAATAATTTCAAATATAATAATAACCTACATTGAAAAAGATGGGTGTGTATTCAAAATATTAAATGGTGGTATATAAAATCAAAAAATGATTTTGGTAGCATAATGGGTTTACAAGGTTGTTTATGTAAGGGTATTAGTTAGGAAGAATGAGAGTTATTATTTATAGGGTTTAAAATGGTTAGTCTATGAATTATTATAAACACTTGGTATCGTAATCAATTCACGATAAAAATAATTATTATTATAAAGTATATGAAAAAGAAGAGGATGGAGTAATAGAATCTCTTACATAGAAAGATATTCCCAAAACCTTTTGAATATCTTCTTAGAGGATTATGAACTCCTTGTAATATCTATAAAGAAAGAAAATAATGGTAATTTGTAAAGTATTTTTAGTGAAGGGAAATGTGAGAATGGTTTGGTATTTATATAAATAGAGGGGGAATAATTTATTAAAATCCAAACACTGTCCCTGTACATGTAGAGAATAAAAATAAAAAACTATTGTCTTTTCTATGGATTTAACAATTCTATTATCCAAGGGAGAGTGGTTTTTAATATTATAATCTGTTATTGGAATAAATTATTCAATTATTAATATTATGGAGGTGAAAGTAATCCCTTTTAAGATTTTTTTTTAAAACCATTTTAAATATAATTTAGGTGTTATAATATTTATTATATGTTTTAAAAACTGTATTATCTTATAATAATAAATAATTTTAATTGAAATTTTATTTTGGTCAATAATAAATTTATAGTATTTATTAAATAACTTTGGATTAATTATAATATACTAATACTGATCGAATATTTATAATATATTTTTCATTTTACATAAAACTTTGACAATCTGTAAAAGTTATGATAAAATCACCATTGGGTAATTTCAACTTGATAATTTCAAAAAAAATATTTAATAAAAATAATTCTCTATCTATTAGAAATTTATATTTAAAATTATATGAAAAAAGAGAGAGAAAAAATGTTTGTAGAAAAATGTGCTTTTATACATCATGCCATCATATCCTGATTTCATATCAAATATTAATTGAAATATGAGAGGGGGCTCTCAGCTTCGGCAGAGATCCCTCCATGTTTCTTATGGTTTCAAACCCCAGCTCTTCAGTGATTGAGAATGGTGGTGGTTTTCAGGCAACGTTGATAGCCTATTGATGCTGGTCCATGCGTATAGCAATGTTTACGAAGGAATCTTGTTCTGCTGGGAGATCCTCATTCTTACGGCAGTTCACATGTGTTGCGATCCCAATCTGGCTGGTGGGGGCTATTTCATGGTAGCATTAGATATGGGAGATGAATGGAAACCTTTAGTCACAAAGAGCGTAGAGGTCAACATGCTATTCTACCGGAGTAGATGATCTTTGGTGGGATTTTGTTGGGGCGACTCCCATTGGGGCAGTTCCAGATCAGCTCCAGATCTCAGTCGTCTTCGTCATCGACAAGGGTGCGAGCTTCTATGATGGAATGGAGTAGCCCATGGGTTGATCCTGGTCATCAGTGGTCCAGATATGTTTCTTGAATGGATCTTGTAGGTTTCTACACTTTCAGACGTAGGTTCGACGACTTTCTCAGGGTTCAAGGGTAGTTGGAGAAATTCTCGGCCGGATGCGGCTTGGTTGTCGGCCTCGAGATGGGCGACGATGTCATGGACCTGAATATATGGTGTGGCTAAGAGCTAAGGTAAGCCAGGTCTCCTGTTGGTATATTGGGATTGGCTTTGGCATTGTCCTCCCGTGACATTGGGTGGGGATAATGGCTATGTCAACAGGGTGTTTGGGCTTTGGTATGTAATGAGTATTGTCCCACTAGACCTCTGTCATTGAATGTAGGTATTCGGGCCTCTGTAATTGGTTTTATTCTGAATTTTTCATTAGGGGTTGATCCCTCTGGCTTGCTGGATTTTAATTGGTTTTCCCTTACCCAAATCAAAATGGATTTCTAATTTTTTTTCTTTTTTAATAAAGGGGCTTTCCCCTAAACTTATTAATTTATAATTAAAATAAAAATACTTTATTTTATTATGTAGTTAAAAAATAAATTTTATTCATCATTTAATACTGATCAATGTAACTTTTAAAAATTTCACTCCCAAAATAAAAAAATCAAAATAACTGTTTTATCTTTACCGTGGAAACCAAACATTAACCTTTTAACTTAATTTTCCTTATAAAAAAATTAAACGTGATAAATAATATGAATTTTTTTATTCTAAATATGTTACCAATTTTATTATATAAAATTTCTAATTTAAAAAACTATTATGTAGAGAAAAAGTGTCTTTTTATATAAATTTCTCATATATTACTTTTTTATAAAATTATCATAAATTCATACATTACTAATTTCCTCTTTTGAAATCCAAAAATAAATTTCCTTTTATAAAATGAAAATACTAAAAGTTATATGTTTAAATCTTGGAAAAAACTATTTTTAACATAAAAAATCATTATTTTAATAACAATTAAAATTTATTTTATTACGAGTTATTAAATTTATCTTTTTTATTATTAATTAGGAATTATTTAAAAATTAATTATGAACACAAATTAATTTTTTTTAAGAAAATATTATTCAAATTATGAGGAATTTTTCATTTAATTTTATAATCTTGAAAACATTTTACTTCAACAATATTTATTCAATTCTTGAACAAACTATTTTAATACCCATTTTACTTTTATAAAATACTACATTATATGAATTTTATTACAATTTTTTCGATAATGAATAACTATACATTAGAGTTGTTATAATTTAAAATAACAATTCTTATAATGTTATTTTGTTATAAAACATGTTATAAAACATTTTAAATATATACTTTTTAAATAATAAAATATGTAGATGGAATATGGAAAAATTATTTAGAAACTAAATGACATAGAATTAAATTAATATTTTATAAAATTTATTATCTTAATATAGTAATAAAATTATATATTTTACATTAAATGTTAGAATATTTTACTTTCGATAGTCAAATGTAAAAAATTTATGACTATAAAAGCATTTGTCAAACATTGTTAAATATTATAATAAAATCAGTTAATTACTATAACAGTAAAACCACTAATGATTTTTTTTACAAAACTATATATTTAAAAATAAATAAGAATAAAATTGAAGATATTTTAGAAAAACATTTATAAAAAAAATCCACTGTACTTTAATTACTATTTTGAGGTAAATCATATAAAAGAAACAACATAGATGTTAAATATCTGAATAAAATCATTTGAAATTTACATTGATAATTGATCAAAGATAATTCATAAAAAAATTCTTTGTAAATCTAGGATTTTAGAAAAGCACAAATTCTATACGTTATCAAGACATTAGGTTCATTTCCATAAAATTAACCCTAATGGTTTCAATTTTTTATGTTACTAATTTCCCTAAATAACTAAACCATGGATTTGATAACAACTGTCTTGAACCTCCATTTTCACGTATGATTTATATTTAAATTATTTTTCAAAATGTTTCAATAGTAACATATAAGAAACTTGTTAGGTTTGGTGACATTGAAACTATGTATATAACACATTGAGTGTATAATGTAAAATGTTATAACAAACTCAATAAATAAATTATAGTAATTAATACATCACCTTGATGACATTATTATATCATAGTACTTAATGAATATGATATCGTGTTTATATTTTCATATAAAAATGTGACTACCTCAAAAAATTATTAGAAATCACCAAAATATAATAATTAAAATTATAATTTAAAAAATAAATTTATTTAATAAAAATTATCTTTTAAATATAATAAATATTTCATTCAATGTAGAAAATAAAATATATAGAAAAACAATTTTTGAATAAAAATATATTTTTAAACAACATTTATCCTTATCCGTATTTCATTGAAATTACAAATTAAATAAAGATTAATATACTATTTTTATATATTTAATCATTAAATTAGATTCGTAATTTTATTTCAATCAATTAAAATTTTAAAAATGTACAATACTTAATAAAAATTATTCCTTTAAAATAACCCTTTTACCTTAGTAGTGGTCACTAAAACTTATCTTTTTAAATTACTTACATTTATAAAAATAAAATTGAATGTACTTAGACATTCGTGCCTATGTATTCCAAATATTCGAAAAATTTTAATATATTAAATTTATCAAATATTAAATGTATAATTAATAATAAATATATTTTTATACTTTACCCAATAAATATCTTTTTGGAAAAATCTGAAACATTCTCCCTACAATAGTTGCAACTTCCTAAAAAAAAATCATATTACAAAAATAAAACACTAAAAATTATATATTTATCTTTTTATAAAATTATATATCACATTTAAATCCAATTTATTAATAATAAAGACATGTCCATTCATTTAAAGTGATTATATTTATATTTTTTATTGATCCTTATTTATTATACATTTGATAATTAATTGTCTATATACACATAAAAAAATTTCATTTTATGAAAATTGTATTCTAATTAAGTGGGCCTTAGCATCGAAGTATATAATGAAGAAAATGATCTCATTTCAATAAATATTATAAAATTTGATTACAAAACTATGTCATTGACCATTTTAAATTTCTAAAAACTACCTTATAAACACATTATAACTATTTTTTATCATAAGGAAACATACATAAGGGAAATTAAATTTTCAAATAAACTATTCTTACTTTTATTTTATTATATAAATTATTACCCAAAATTTTATAAGAAAAGTTATTGAATAATAACGTCTGTACTAATAATATGATAAAAACCATTTTAGAATTTTAAAGTACAATTACATAATAAAATATTATTAAAAATTTATTATTTATGTTTAAGAATTATATCATATGTTTTACATTAAATTATATATGACAGTACATAAAATGGTAATATGTTAATAAAAATTAATATGAAAACATGTATCGTACTTTGTTAATAATTGCATTATAATGACTTAATTACCACTATAATAAAAATATTAATAAAATTACTATAGTTATTGGTCTATATATGTTAAAACAATCATGAATATAGAAATATATATTTTATAAATAAAATTTAATAAATATTTTTTTTATAATTGAACTAATATTTTTAGGAAAAATTGTAATGAAAACAAATTAGGTGATACATATGTATTGAAATTCAGTTAACAATGACATATCTAATATAAAATGGAATTGAATAAAAAAATATTCAATAGAAAATTGTAATTTTAAAATATTTGTTTTATGTTGGGGCCATCTCTGCAGCTATCAAAGTAGGTTTTAGTTATTTTTATCAATAATGTTAATAAGTACAAGGGGACTAATCCTTGTGAAATCATGGTTAAAAACCTGTGTTATCAGTTGAAATGAAGGATTTATCGTGTAAGATATATTAGATTTAAATTTTCATATTTTATAATTGTTTTTATGATAATTTTATTATATTATAATTTACTACTCAAAATAATAATTTTTTAAATGATTAGAACCAGAATAAAAGGGTGAAATGTATGTTTTTTTATCTATTCATGAAATTGAAATATCATTTTTTTGAGGTTCATATAATAAAATCATATCCTAAAATATTTCTAATAATATTTATCCATCAACTCAAACATTGAAAAATTAATTATTTTTAAAACACATAGTGATGTGATTACATAATGCAATGTATATAAATAGTCTATAATAAAAGTTTTTGTGAAATTATACCCTAAAATATTTTTTCTTCCCATGGAATAATTTGATTGGATATTGGGGTTGGATTGGTTTACCTAATATATAGCTTTTATAAACAAGGTAGATATAGAAATTTAATTTCATCTCCCAAATCATCCCTAGATCATTTATTGATTCACATATGAGTATGACATCCTAGTGGAAACTAATTCTTTAATATGGGTATTCATACAAAAATAATAGTGTGTAATTAGATGAAATTAATGGAGATAAACTTGATATTTAAGTGATTAATATTTTTTTTGGGAATTCATTGTTTTATGTACTATTATATTTAATTTACATCGCAAATATAATGTGATTTTTTTAAATTTCACCTATATATATTTATATGCTTATATAAATGAGCTAATATAGAATATCCCCCATTAAATTAAATAAATTTAAGATATTATGTCAAGGGAATTGAGAAAAAGTTTTTAACATATTTTAGTATAAATGAAGTTCTATTTACTTTTTAGTATCGTTAGAGTATTGATAAATGTCTGTTTAAATTGGGTATCATGAACTTAATAATTTTACAATCGATACAAAATATTATATGTCTATATTGATGACTTTTTTGATCAATATATAGGGGATCAATACTTCTCAATAGGTAATATCTGCTCTAGATATCATCAACTAATGGTATTGAGGTAAGATATACCCACGAGATCCATTTGTAAAATAAATTTAAAAAATTAATTCTTAGTGATTCCATTCATATATAAAAATTACGCCAACATGATCATGCATATTTTAGATAGACACATTTTAGTTTTACATGATATATTCATGGTATTATTTATTGATGATATTATAATATATTCTGATAGAGAGAAAAAAAAATTAAATTGAATATTTTTTGTAAAACCCTTAGGAAATGAGAAAATATATTCTAAGATAATCCAAGGATAAACTTTGTTACAAAAGGAATCATTAATGGGACTTTTAATAAAAATATAGTGAATAAAGATGGATCCATTAAGTAAATTGTTCATTTAAGAATATTCTAAACCAAAATCATTAATAGTGATCAATATTTTTCTAATATTTAAGGGAACTAACAACACATTGGGGGATGTTTCTCACAATTTTTAAATTAAGTGACTAAGTTATTATATGAAGGGTGTGTTGTTTCTCTTCAGTGTTGAATGGAAAGATAACTTAATATAGATTAAGAACAGGTTAGTAAATAATTATATACTTAAAGTACCCTATAGTAGGTAAATGATTATAATATAGAATGATACAAAAAATTAATAACATTATTCTTTCTTTATGATAAATGAAATGTTGATAGCATATGCATTATGTCAAATAATAAACCCAACAAAAATAACCTCATGCATGATATAGAGATATAAATTTATGTTTTATTTAATGATAGTTTAGAGTAATTTTCAATATAGATGGAGTTTTAATATATATATATATATATACTATGATCATAAATAATATATTCACATAGATGGAGTTTTATAAGTTCCAAAGTAGATGGTTAGAGTTTTTGCAGGATTATGATTTCCCAAAAAATTACCAACCATGGACCGAAGCCATATTGGATGATGCTCAAAAAATAACAAAACATTCTATATACATGAAGAGGATTGAAAGAGACTCAATTTTAATAAACATGAAAATGAAATACTTAGAAATCATAATTAAAGGGACAAGATCCAACCCTTATCAAATTATTTCTCAATCATCCATCTATGTGAAAATAAAATAAGCATTTAATATGATATCTAAAAACAAAAGTATATAGATAATTATATATATTTTATCTATTATTGAGATACTGTTATAAATTATAAGAATCAAATAAATTTAAAATTAATAAAAAAAATAAAGAAATGTATGTTGGATGATGCATGTATTTCATTAATCTCTATATTACATGGTATCAAAAATATATATAGAGAGATCAATGAAAATTTTTGGTTATATAATATTAAATATTGATTTAAAATTACATTTCATGATGAAAAGTATTATAAAAATTTATTGTTGAATTTTATAGGTATAAGGGGATGATGAAACCATTATCTATACCTATATAGATATGGAAGAAATATACTAAATATTTAATAAATATTGTATCCAAAACCTTTAAAGGATATAATTGTATTTCATTTGTGGTTGATAAAATTTAAATTATTGTTTGCTTTACTACTTTTCTTGGGAAGTTCTCACTCAAAAAACATTCAATGTTTTATATTAAGAAAATGATAAGGCTATATGGTTCACCAGTTTAAAATATAACATATTAGGATATATGGTTTACCTCAATCTTCAAGAAGTTAATTCCCCTCGAACATGATAATGAGATGAAATTTAGCACAAAATATCATCCTCATGCTAATGGTCAATATAAAAGGACAATCCAATATCTGAAAGAAAAACTACGATCTTTATAGACAGATTTCCAAGGAGGTTGTGATCAACATTTAACACTAGTAGAGTTCTCATAAAATATAAATTTCCATCAAGCATTCAAATCTCATAATTTGTTTGATTTTATTGGGAATATATCCAAATATAAAAATGTTATCATAAATTCATAAAGAGAAATTTTTTAGAATGATATCTTTCTCAAAATATCTAATAGAAGAGTTAAAAAATTCCAAAAATATTAATAAAACACAATGTTGATAGAATAATTTTATATATAATCATTAAAAACATTTTCTATATGATGTAGGAGTAAATGAGTTCCTTCAAATATCATCATAGATAAGTGTGATGCGATTTGGGTTAAGTGGAAATTTTTTCCAAAGAGATATCAATTGAATCAATATTTTTAATTTTATAGGTATAATATCTTGTGTTATTATACTAGTATCCAAACTCTCACATGTGCATGATGCGTTCTATGTACAAATTAAAGATAATTCATTTCAAATCCATCAAAAGTAGAAATCATATAAACTATTAAAATTTAATATGATATCAACTAAAAGGAATAATAGTTGTAGATCTTGGAACAAATTTGTAATGTTCTAAAAACAATACCCCTCACATGGTTATTGATTCAGGGTGAAATAATAGTTTTGAAGAATTTATTTGAGAAATAATAATGTAATAATTCAAAATATGCCATCATTTTTTTATTTGAGTAATGAAAATTATATGGTGGGATTTTGTAAGATGTATAGAATGTAACACCACTTATTTTTAGTGTGTTAACATCTATAATAAATTACATTTATTAGATAATATTTGTTATAAACACCAAAAAAAATTATTTCTTATTTTATTAAGGTTATATATTTAAATAAAAAAATATATCAAAAAATAACTAAATGAATCATAATTAATTTTTTTAATAGTAATGAAATTATAAGTTATTAAAATTACTACAAGGTTGAAATCAATATAATATCGATCTATTATAAGAACCATACCACAGATGAAAAATATCAATAGAATGCAACGAATTATCAATATAATACACATATTTATAAAATGAATGATCAAAGGAGATATATATATTTTTTGAACTATGTAAGGTCTTATATTGTAATTTAATATGATTTATATATATATTGTCATTGATTATACATCCATTATTTTAAGGTAATTATGAATACTGGGATATTTTGATTTAATTTTTGTGGGGTATATGCCATTATTTAATATAAGATGGATAAAGGAGATAATCTATAAGTTTAGTGGGTATAATATTTGATACTAAATTAAAATATGTCTATTATAATATAACTATTTAGGTGGTGTAAATAAATATAATTATTAAAATTAGGGATTTTATGTATAAATATTTTACATATTGAAGTTGTAGAAGTATTCTTGATGAATCCCATTTATAGAAATATTATTAATAAGATATAATCTCTAGGATTTTCAGTTGATCATCCTAAAGATCAACTTGAATAACATAGGATTGCTAAATATCATATACTAAAGAAGTCTAAGATCACATAAATCACTACAATATCCATACAAGATGAACCACAACTTGAGAATAAAAAAATTCATATGTAACCCTTATGCCTTATGTAGATGTCATCATGGGTTTTATAAGTCAATTATTATATTATATTAATATGTAATTTTATGATTTATTGATTAAATTTTAAATGTTTTTTTTATTTTTTTTATTTTTATACATGTATTTACATGTTTTATATTAATACAACTTCAAAAAATTTTATTAACACTTTTAATACAATGTATTTAATAAAATGGAATAATAATTTTAAAAAAATTAGCTATAAAAATAATGTAAATGGTTAATTTTAAGGAAAAAATATAAAAAATAATAATTTTTAAAAGTGGTATTTTTAAATGAATTGTTTTTTCTATAAATGGATTATTATTTTCTTCATAAAAAAGTTATTTACACATTAATGAGGATTTTTAATGAGATATTTTTTTTAATGGTATAATAGTTTACATATATATTAATTTCATTATTATTACATGATATAAATTATAAATAAATCCATTTTTATTTATGAAAGTATATTATTCTAAAACTGATTTTTTAATGTGAAACGATTTTATAATTGAACATCTATTTTATTAAACTATTGATTTTAATTTTTATTTAATGTATTTAACTTCTAAAATTTTAAATTTAAAACTATATAATATTTTTAATTTCATTTTTGGGAATAAAAATAATTTCCCAAACTAAACGAGATTGTTACCATGGTAAAGGGGAAAATTAAGTAATACTAAAAAATTAGAGAGTAATGTACTAAAATATAAATATAAATATCTATAAATTGTGTGTGTGAGGATATTAATGATCTATATACATTATTATATAATTTTAATCCACTTGATGTATCAAATTATAACCCTTACAAAATAAAGAAGGGGAATTTTATTTAATTTCTCTAAAACAAACATATAAAAGTACCCCCCATATAACCACCTCAAACCACATATTTTATTCATTTTCCACTTGAATCAATCCTAAATTCACCATGTATAAATTATATAATGTTTTTGGGATCTTTTAATATGAATAAGTATCCCTAAATCTTTCATTTCCATGTGTCTCTATAATATAAGATTTTAGTATTTAATATAACTATTATGCTCTACCTAGTCATGTTTCTTTATCTTCATCATCCACCACCTTTTAAATTTATTTTATCACTTTAATAATATTCTATTAATTCATTATTTATATATAATAGTTATATCATGATTATAAAATATCATGTTCATACTCATTTAATAGTTAAACCATTTTCTTATTTAGTCCAGTTTTACCATGTACAAGAGTGATGTTATATTGTTTACATAATCAATTATTAACAAACCTAATTACCGTTAACATGTTTTAATAGTGAATAATTTAATATATTACTATTATTCTATCATATATATATATATATTCATTTATAAATACAATTATTTTATAAAATTAAAATTAATAAAATGATATTTTTAACCATTGATTATGAAGATTCACCATATTATTCTTGAAATTACCAAAAATATTAAACTATATCATCTCTATCAAATTTTGGGATATAAATAACACATGATCACGGAGATAATAATGAAATATATTTAATGATTTATTCATGGAACGAAATTATTTAATAAAAAATGATTGTAAATTTTAGAAATGATTAACAAGTAAATAGAACATAATTAATTATAACTCAATAATATTATTGAAAATGAATTTTAATTAGGATAATATATAGGTTATTAAAAAACCTAAATTCATTATATATAATGTTCAAGTGAATCCAACCAAATAGAAATCCATGTTATTGGATTTTATCTAATGATATATTCTAGGAAACATGAATAAAATTATACACCTATTATTATTTTGTGTTGTATTATTACAACTAAATGGACTTATTTTTTCAAAAATTAATTTTTTATTCATTTTATTTATATGTCTATAATATAATATATTTTAATGGTCATTTGATTCAAACCTTATCAATTTTTGTAAGTATTTTTCTGATTTAATTTCCATTTCATTGGATTATAATACTTCTTATTTGACTATGATCTTCTTAGATTGATATATTATTTCACATATCTATTTAATGTGGTATTTATTATTTTCAATAGATAAGAAACATTTTCAAATAAAAATATAGTTAAATTATTGATATCACACTTCATTTAATTATATCATTTTTAATAATATTCCTCTTCCCCATTGTTGGTAATTTTTATTTCATTTCTATATTCCACTTACAAAAAATCTATCATTATATATTTTTATGGACTAATATATATAATCTTTTACAAATCTCATATTCCTCTTTATCTTTTTTCAAAATTATAATTTTTTAATAATTTTTTATAGGTGGGTTTCATTATATATATTATTATATTTAAAAAAAATGATTCATTATATTTCTCTATATTTTAAATCTTATACACCACATTTCTTCTACATAATTGTTGATAAATATCAAGGTTCCAATTTTTAGACTAAATTTATAAATAAAGTATTAAAATTATTCATTTTAGATCATTAAATTTATTTTCAAAGTGACACATAATCATGATTTTACAATAATTTTATAATGGATTTAAGGAAAATATTATTATGTTTTCTCTTCTAATTTACTCTCTATCTATAAATGATAATTCTCTTATAGATTAATTTTTCATGTATCACCATCTAAATCATAATATGATATAATTGTTTGGATTAATTTTTCTTTTCAGATCATATAATTCAAATATTTAATACTTAATATGATAAACCATTTTAAAATGATAAGGGGGACATTATTTTAATTGGTTAATTAATCATTAATTTATGATTGAATTCATGTTGGAAATTTATTTTTGATTTTATATATTTTGAATAGTGTTGTAAAAATTATATGTCCTTCCAATGTAATGAGTAATGCATTATATTTAATTATATTTCTATGGGACTCAAAAATATACTATCAATACTGTATGGTATTTAATGGAAGTTGCGACTCTTGATCTACTATGTCATGGGATTTAGGTAGTGATACTAAATCTACTATGATATCCTGTACTTTTCCCTTAAAATTAGCATATGTTTTGCTTTTATATTCTTATTCTTATTCCATATTCCCATTTTAGGTCTCAATTAATCATGATTATTTTATCATATTATCATATTCATAATACATAGTATATGATATTTATTCAAGTTGTTTATTTTATTATTATGTGACCTATGTTTTGTTCTGTGTTGATATATAATTCCTTATCATGACTTCTTAATGAACTCCAAATATTTTATATTTTATATCATTCCCATTATTATGATCTAGTGATAAATTATTCTCAATTGGTTGACAATATTTACAATACTATGAATTTGATCTCACATATTTTTTATGTTTATTATATCAATATAGATTTATATATAGATTTATTTTGTTAAGAAACCATGTATAGAGAATTTTGGTGGATATAAAGTGGGTTTTTACAAAACAAATTTATTTAACTAATCTTTAAAGACACTAAACCATTTCATTTCAAGAATATAAGCATTTATATGATTTAATTTATATTTATGGGAAGTGGATATAGGATATTTTTTTAAGTATTAGGTAACCTCAATAGCCCTAGTTGAGTCTAAATGTACACAATGACAAAAGTACTACTTTGTACTCTCGGATATGGGTTGATTAATTTTAGGTATTAATTATTAGATACTATGACCCATAATTAATCATCACCATCAACTAAATTATAACACAACTAATCCCATTCCCAGAGGCATCAAAACACACAACACATTCAAATTCTTCCCTTATGCCCCTCAAAAAGAGTGTTACAGTTATCCTATAGATTAACTCATTAAATAAACATGCAATCATTTAGAAAAAAACAATGTTTTTCTTATAACACATAACTGTTTTATGGGAAAACAAAATACTATAAAAATATTTCACAAATAAATAATAATATTTAAAACACACAAGTATTATTCATACCATAAAAAACCTCTTAGATTTACTCAAGTAAGAAGAACCATGATCTTTTTAGGGTCTAAAACTACTCTAAAAAATTTATTTGAAATTCCATAAGATGTATACCTTAAATATATATAACTTATATTTTGAGAACATATTCTAAAGTGGATGGTCTTTTAGTATGTCTAGAATAATCTAGAGATGCTCAATATACTCCTCTAATAATTAATATATGAGTATCTCATTAAAAACTACATCCACTAAATGGTAAAAATAAGAATAAATGATCAAGTCCACAATGCCCATGAATATAACCAAGGCATTCAAATTTTTTAAAGTCATAAAAAAAATAATATGTTAATTTTAATGTATGGATGATGTCTCTAAGAGATCTTTTTCACAAAATTAATGTTGGTGAAATCTAGACCTAATATCAATCTTCGAGAAATACTTCCATACCGTTAATTTGTTAAAGTTATTATTATCCATTTACATATGTTTTTTCTTAATAGTCACATAATTTTGGTGGGTATATTTTATACGTATCTTCAAGGACCCTTCAAACATTAGAAATAAAAACAGTAATTCTAACTAATGGTGAAATAACTTATTTGACATAAATACCCATATGAATACAAAGTCATATGAGCTAATACATAATGATAACTCCCTAATCCTCATAGGCTAGAGGCCAGGTCATTGGGTTATAATAATAATATTAGGGATATATATACCTAATAGATTTATAAAAAAGGACATAAATAGTATTCCATAGAAGAAAACTAGAACTACCCTTATATATGTTGGAATCTCCGAAAAGTAATCAATAAAAATAGTACAATACCCAAATTTTCATAATTAATCATTAATGACAATAAGAAAACAAAAAATAAAACATGTATTAATAAAAGAATATATATTTGGTGGAAAAAAATAATTTATATTTTTCTAAAATTAATTCCAATTTGAAATGGGGCTTATGACCAAGGATCTACAAAATCATCAAGGATTAAGAAACTCACAAAATCCAACCACCACTAATGGATCAAACATTGATTTGTGAGTATATACCACTTAAATAAGTAACATAGTCCATTCAATAAATTAAATTAATAACTAAATGTATTTATGGGTAACTAAAATAATGTAAAGTAAGCCACATGACCACTAAGGTAACAATTGAGGGAATGCGTATAATAAAATTAGAAAGGAATATCAAATTGTTTCTCAACAAAATAATGATATAACAAGTATAGTCATAATAATTTCAATACATTTACATATATATTTATAGAATAATAGTTTAATTTGTAAAAATATAAATATGGCATCCTATAATACAAAAAATAGCATAACTCATGAATCAACATAATAGAAAACTAATAAATCCTAATACCAAGAGAATCTATGCCTGAATTTACCTTGTATTAACTTCTATTGGTAATATTTATTTTTATATAATGTGATATATAGGGAAATATTACTCCCCATCCCTAATTGGTTTGGGAAAAGAAATATTTCAACCCATCTTATAAAGATAACTTCTAGTGTTATTTAATAATATTTTCACTTGAGAAGTGAGATGTGTATAAAAAATCAAATATATAACAAATGTCATAGAATAGGGGAAATTTTACACTCAGATATGGATAAAAAACCCACCCTAAAAAATCTGTTTCTACATAAATTTATAATAATTATAGGATATGAAAACATCTAGATTTAATATTGTAAAAATAATACATTGTTTTAGACAATTAAATCATGGTTCACCATTTAGTAACTAAATTTAGGCCTCTTTATCTAGTTTAAATTCCATCAATTATTAACCATGATCAAGGAAATAGAAAAAATTAATTAATATACCATTATTTTTATATCAATGTAATCAAATTTTTATTATATTATCAACATCTAATTATTAATATTATGCTAGACTAAAGAATGACATGGTAATATTAAATTAAATTAAGGGATTTATTTTTATGAATTAATGGATTTCTGAGTTTTTTTAATAAAATATTATCATTAATTTATTTTTATTCAATATAAATAATCATATAATTTTTATTATGTCCAATGTAATTTTTGAAAGGTTTGAAAACTATTATTGTTAAAAAACACACAATTACTTATTAAATATAGATTAATAATTCAAAAGTGAAAATACACATATTTATAAAATTATTTAGAGAAAATTAATATTATTTTTGGAATTATATAAGCATAATTATCCAATGGTGAATATTTTATAATTTTCTATGACAGTCAAATTTCGGGTAAGAACTAAATAATGTATAAATATATTTTTTGTATTATAACTTCATAATGACCCAAAAATTATTTAATAAATACTATAAAGTGTATAAAATACCAAATCAATGTTTTTAATTTATAATTATGTTATTTTCTGTTTATTGTATTAATTTTATAAATCCATTATGAATCCTCCAAAACCATTAATATATTTTAATGTATTAAAATGATTTCTTTAAGAGTGTGACTCACCTAGACATAAGGAAGAGTATTATTATTTTTAGATCATCCCTTGGACATATAAAATATTTGAAACCAATTTCATTTGAAATAATTCATGGGAAAACGATTGGATGGTTTGTGCTTTCAGTTATTTTATTATGTAGAGTTAAAAACATAAATAATTATGAAATCCCCAAGATTTACTATATTAACACACATAATATCCCATTTATCTTCACCAAAACTTTTTCTAGAACATCCATAATCATTCCTATACTCTCTAGAGTCTTATCAAGGTTCCCCAAGACCTCTAGAATCCCTTCCCTGGTATTTGGATTCACACTCTCAAGTAATATTTTCTCACATATCATTTCCATTGAAGCACTTATTTTATTCTATGTTTCTTAAATTACATTTTACTATATTGGGATACATTAGTACATATTCTCCTTACTATAAATCTAATTCATAAATGATGATATCACACATTCACTCTCATTAATTCTCCCATGATTTTTTTGTATACTCGTTACCATAACAAAATATATTTAAAATAATTTTCATTATTGAACATTCATCATTAAGTTATTCCTTATATTTACAATTTATAATATTTGGATATATTTTTCCATGTCACTATTACTTCCCATTTTATTTATATTTGATGAGTGACCACTTTCTATCTCATAAACCCATTTTTATGAGTCTTTAAGTAATGTTATGCCGTTTAAATTTCAGAGTTATTTTTCAACGCCAAAACAATTGTATAGTGAATGGAATACCCGATTACTATCAAGGGGTTTCACATTGATGAACATATACCTTTTTATTGGGGATTTACATCTTTGAATTCTAGACTCTTTTATCATGGAACAAAATTTTATGATTAACATCTCAATTTTTTCTAATCTATGTGGTAAACTTAAGCATCAAGATGATATGAACATAACAAGTTAACCTAGAATTATATGGTGCTCTAATGAATTGGGTAATGTTTTGTATCCTGATACATAATGTTGGGATATGGAGTGAATCTTATTACTTTATGGGACTTTTTGCATTATGTTTTCTTAGAAGTTATCATTAACCCATTATTATGTTGTAGTGTTTTTATAAGTTTTCATATTTACCACGTTATTATTATGCTATATCTTGTATCATTGTTCATGTTTATGAATCCTATTTTTTTACTACCCATTTGTATGCCTATTTTAAAAAATGTATCACCTTATTCATTTTTTTCACTTACTGGGATTTATATCTCATGATTTTCTTATGTATGTCCCCATGTTCTCATGTGTAGCTTTATGTGCAATCATGTTAAGTATGTTATCGATAAAGATTTCAATTTTAATGTTTTAAATTATTATGCTATGTACCTATTTACTAATGACACTAGACTTATAAAACCTCTTAGTTGTATTAAGTGTAATATTTTGTAATAAATTGTGAATTAATTTTTAATAATGATAAGGGTTTTTATATCACATGTATAAAGTCAAGAGGTGGTACAACAAGAGAACATCATCTCATATGAAGAGAAATTGGTGACAATCACGGACTATATCCATAAAGTCATATGATACAAGACAAATAATCTTGTCAAAGTGTTTGGGGGGGGGATCAAAAGTTTGAAGATTTTATATGGGATCCAGAGGTAATGATGATGGATGTTGAGTTAATAAGGTTTTCTTATGACTTTTCCATTCCTTCATGTTTGGGGATATTTTTGAGTCAATAAGGTTTCCTTATGAATTTACCAATCCTCAGGTTTTTAAAATCACAAACCCCCTATCACAAGAAAAATTTCATTTTACCCTATGTTTTACATTCATAAGGGAAATTTTTCTTCCCCAAGGAAATTTATCCTTACCACTTTTTTCATTATTCATTATCTTGTCTAAGTGTAAAATTAGATTTCATATCTAAAACCTCATAATCATATAATACTTAGATAAACAGAATTCTATTTTCAGGATCCGAATTCTGACTCCGAGTTCTTTGAATTCAGACTCTGAACTCTTTTGAGTTCTGACTCCGAGTTCTATGATTTCAAACTCCTAACTCTTCTGAGTTCTGACTCTGAGTTCTCTGAATTCAGAATCTGAATTCTTATGAGTTCTATATCCAAGTTCTCTGAATTCAAACCCAGAACTTTGTGAGTACTCAATCCAAATTCTCATGAACTATAACTCTGAACATTCTATGTTCAGGTTCTGAATTCCTGTGAATCTAGACTTTAAGTTTTCTTGAAATTCAGACTCCAGAATTCAATAGAATTCAGGTTCCGAATTCTTTAGAGAAAAGAATCTGAATATCCTTGTATTATAGATAACGAATATTTTTTTGGTTAGGCTATGAACTATTTTTCCTTTGACTATAAATAGTTTATTTTGTTAATGTAACAATATTTTTTCTTACTCATGTTTTGATTAAAAAATAATGTTGATCTTTCAGTTACTCAGTAACCATTTTCTGAGTGACATGTGTACAGGTCCCTCTAAAATTCAAGGAAAAATATTACTGTTGGAGGAGGGAGCTGACTATTGAAGCCATGCCTATAAATAGGAGCTCATTTGAATGATCTCAGAACATTTGGATGATTTTGAGTTTTGGAAAAACTTACTTACATGTTGTTGAAGTGATTCATAGAGAGAGAGGCTCTTGTAAACTCTCACACTTCATGGAGAATGTTTGAACCGCTTGTTCAAACTTTTCTTCGTGAATAATTGCTTCGTGCGACTCTAAATTTTGTTGAGTAAATTTGAGGGCCTCCTGGGATAAGAAGACAGAGGTGCTGACTACCTTGAAGTTGAGGTCTTACAAGGATAGAAAGACAGACTTCGATCTTCGTATCGAGGGATTACCCTGGTGTGGGTAAGATAAAATTTTGTGAATGTATAAGTCAAGGGACCTTTATCCAAGCTTGGTTGATACCATTCTCTTTGGGTTAAAAGATATTCCACTTGTTACATGTTTTGTTTCATGTTTTCCACTGAATTTTGTTTTTTGAGGAAAGTGTAAATTTATTATACTTCTTTATACTTGTATACTCTGATTTAGTAAGATTATATACGCTCTATGGTAGAATCATTATCTTTGAAAACTTTTGTTAAGTTTCATTTCAGGATTCACTTTTATGGAATTTCATTCTCAGAATCATATTTCTGGAATCAAGCAAGTGTTTAAACCTAGAGGTGTTGTGAAATTTGTTTATATAAAAAAATACCTAAGGATTTTTAAAGTATACAATTCACCCCCATCTTGTATATTGATTATATACTATATAATTTCCATCCTCCAGTTGGTATCATAAGAGATTTTCATACTCCATACCAACTCAACAATTGGAATCAGAGGTTGGGTACCTCATAATCTAAACCAATTCTACAATTGGTATCAGATGATAGGTTCAATCTGAATTAATCTCACGATTAGATTCAAATGATAAATCTTCTTCTTCTTATTTTCAAAATCAAATTTTCATACTCATAAAATTTGGATTAATATTTCTCTTAGAGATACTCTAGTTATATTTTCTTTTCATAGTATATTTTTTTGTTTACAAACATTTATTACTGACAATATTGTGAGGAATGATATTTTGTTTGAGATGGCAGGAATCAATATTGGTTCCATAGACAACCTAAACCCAACTAGACCACCTATTTTTTATGGGATTGATTATGAGTATTAGATAGATCCTATGAACACATTTATTATAAATACTGGAGTGGATAATTTTTTTATACTTACTGGAGGATATAAAATCCCTGAAAAGGAAGTTATAACTTTCACCAATCACGAAAATCATGAATATCAACTGAATTATAAGGTACACAATACATTGATATATATCATGACTAGGAATATCTATAGTCAAATATCTTCATGTGAAGCTACAAATAGTATCTCGAAGAAACTTAGTTACTCATTTTGGTACTTCTGTAGTTATAGAGACAGGAAGAGCTATGTTTAGAGCTGAATATCATGGATTTAACTTTCCTTATGGAAAACCCATAAGCAGAGTACAAAAAAGATTTATGAAAATTGTTAATTGTTTACAATCTATTGGATAAAAAGGATTCGAAGATGAAGATCTTGTGGATAAAATTATAGACATCATGCCCAATGAGTGGGAATTTAAGTGAACAACAATTGATGAGAATAGAAACGTCACTCAGATTTCTTTAGATGAACTGTTTGGAACTCTTCTTCAACATGAGACTAAAATGAAGAGAGATGCTGATATTTTAAAGAATAATAATTGGAATGGAGGAGTTTCTTTTACAATTACTTCAAATCATATGAAATCCAAAACTCCTGAGATGGTTACTAGATCAAAATCTAAGATGGTTATTATCCAATCAGAATCTAGTGGAAGTGAATATTCAGATTTTGAGTTAAAAATTCTTGCTCTATGTTTAAACAAGATTGTTGGTTAGAAGAATTATCAATCCAGATATAAGAAGAATGAAAAGAAAGATAAGAAAGACATAGAAGTCACATGTTATGAGTGTAAGAGAGGTGGACATATAAGGCCTAATTGTCACATTTTTAAGAGAAAGGAAAGAATGGAAAAGCATTCTAAAAGAAACATAAATAAGTACTACAAAGCTAAAGCTAAGAATTTCTTGAATGCTAATGAAACCTGGAGTTCCATTGGTGGAGACTCATTAGATGAATCATCAGATTATGATTCTTCTGGATAGATGAATATAGATCTAATAGCCATACTACCTATTTAAAATCATTGCTTAAAGTCTAAGGTACACAATGCTGAATCCTTGAGCAATGTATCTTTGAATTCTAGTTATAGTGATAAAAAATATTATAACTCTTCTGATGAAGAATCTACTTATGATAAAGATAAAACTTTACCTACCTATAAAGAAGTTTCTAGGTTTTCTAAGCTTCTTGAGAAAAAAAATTCTAAACTCAACAAAAAATATTTTTAAGGAAAATTATAGGATTTCAATAATTACTAAGAAAATATCAGATCTATCTAATGATGTTGATAAAAAACCCTTGAGTTTTAAAGTATTTCAAAAAAACCTTGATAAAGTAAATTATAAGAGGGATAAAATTTCTAAAGATCTAGGAAATGTAATTTCTAAAAAAAATGTTTTTGAGCCTAAATCTAGTTAAAAAACTAATGTTTTGGAAGATAAGAACATAGTTGTTAGACTAAAGTCAGAAATTTTTTCCTTGAAGAAGTGTTTGTCAAAATTTACCTTAGGTAGTGAAAATATTGATAAAATTTACGCTCAAATCTGACCTCTTAAGAATAATTCTCGTTTGGGTAATACTAGTTCAGAACTGATTTTTAGCAACAATTATTTCATTCCTCAAAGTGCTCTATTCTGCACCAGGTGCTAGTGTGGTGGAAACTGGGAAAAAATATTTTCCATAAACAAATCCCAGTCTTTAGTATTTCACAAAGCCTATTTTTCTATGAAAATGTGGGTACCAAATATTTTTATTTCTAAAATTTCCGGATCCAAGAATGTTTGGATTCTGAAAGTCTAGCATTCTTATTTTCAGGAAAATATGGAATGTACCGACATCAATACTTGGTATATGGATAGTGGATGTTCCGGGCATATGACTGGAAACAAAAACTTATTTGAAAATATTATAAAGATGAAAGGAGGAAAAGTAAATTTTCGAGATAATTCTAAGGGGGAAATTATGGGTATAGGTAACATTGTTCTTTAAAAAATGTTGATTTCAAATGTTTTACTTGTTAAAGGTATTAAGAACAACCTCATTAGCATATGTAAATTATGTGATGAAGGTTATCTTGTGAATTTTAGGAATTATAAGTTCATAGTCCACAATTCCATGGAAGAATTTATTCTTTATGCCTGTCAGAAAGAGAATTTTTACTCACTAAACATAGAAAGGCTTAGGATCCAAGTATTACCTTGCCATAGAGCAATGGAAGACCATTCTTGGTTGTGTAATAGAAGTTTAGGACACTGTAACCTTAGAAACCCATGATAACTTTCTAAAAAAGGGCTAGTTAAGGATCTACCAGAGCATAGATTTGATTATTCAAAAGTTTGTGATCCTGGTCAATTTGGAAAGCAACATAAATCATGTTTTAAATCTATCAGTAAAGTGTCAACCACTGATGCATTAAAGTTGGGGAATATAGATCTTTTTGGACCAACATAATCTAGAATAATTGGAGGAAAATATTATGTATTTGTCTTAGTTGATGATTACACTAGATTTACATGGGTCTATTTTCTTATAAAGAAATCTGAAGCTTTTTCTTATTTCAAAAGCTTTAGAGTCCAAGTTAAAAATGAGAAAAACCTTCCTTTGATAAATATTCATAGTGATCATAGAGGAGAATTTCGAAATTCGGATTTTGAAACTTTTTGTAGTAGAAAAGACATTACTCATAACTTCTCAGCACCTAGAAAAACTCAACAAAATGATGTTTTTGAATGAATAAACATAATTATTCAAGAGATAATGAGAACCATGTTGAGTGAATATTCTGTATCCAAACATTTTTGGGCCAATGTTGTATGTACTGGTTGCTATAATATAAATCGAGTTTTGATTATACCTTTCCTTACTAAAACTATTTATGAGTTATGGAATGGTAGAAAACCTAAAATATCCTAATTCAAGCTTTTTGGATGCAAGGTATTCATCTTGAATACTAATGAAAATCTACACAAATTCTCCCCAATGTCAGGTAAAAAAATTTTCATAGGCTACTCCACAACTTCTAAGGCCTATAGAGTTTTCAATAAAAACACTTGTACTGTTGAAGAAATAGTACATGTCAAATTTGATGAAATGGATCCCTTTGTTTTTAAACAATACCAACCTATATCTTCTGATCTGTTTTGAAAAATGGATTATCAAACTTTGTTATAAGATCCTTCTGATAAGGAAAATGTCCAAGACAATGTTTTTGAAACATTTACCACAGAAGAATTTCTACCCTATGTTGGTGAACATGTTTTACAAAACCTAAATCAGTCGTTTCATAAGAATAATTCCATTGATAGTATCATTGGTGATGTGAGTCAACCTATAAGGACTATAAGTTCCCTAAGAAATTAAGTAGAAAATCTATCATTCCTTTCTCAATTAGAACCAAAAATCACTGATGAAGCTTTAGGTGATGATGATTGGATAAAATCTATGCAACATCAACTAAATGAATTTGAAAGGAATAAGGTCTAGACCTTGGTTGAACGACCTAAGGAAACTTCTGTTATTAGAGTAAAATGGGTCTTTAGAAATAAATGTGATGAAAATGGAATCATTGTAAGAAATTAAGATCTATTGGTTTCTAAAGACTATAATCAACAAGAAGAAATATACTATGAAGAAACCTATGCTCCAGTATCTAGATTTGAATATATTTGTATTCTACTTTCCTTGGAAGCATTCCTTAACTTAAATATTTTTCAAATGGATGTGAAATGTGATTTACTTAATGGTTTTGTACAATAGGAATCTTTTGTTGAACAACCTCCTAGTTTTGAAGACACAAAACATCTTGAATATGTTTATCATCTTATCAAATCTTTTTATGGACTTAAGCAGGCCCCTCAATATTGGTATTATTGGCCTACAAGATTTTTTCTTCAATATAATTACGTTAAGGGAAATTTAGATCCAACCAGATTTATAAAGAAATATAAGATTTTTTTTTGATTTTTCAAATTTATTTTGATGAAATTGTATTCGGTTCAACTCAGCAATCTTTAACTGATTCCTTTTCAGTTCTAATGAAATCCTACTTTGAAATGAGTATGATGGGTGAGTTAACATTTTTCCTTGGTTTTCAAATTTCTCAAAAACCAGAAGGAATCTATATATCCCAACATAAGTATATTAAATATATTCTTAAAAAGTATGGATATGACAACACTAAGAGTATTAGTATTTCCATTGGTACCTAAAACACACTTGATCTTGACAACGATGGGAAACCAGTAGATCAAACATCCTTTAAATATATGATAGTAAGCATACTTTACTTGATAGCTAGTCATCCAGACATAGTGTTTTAAGTATGATTTTGTGAAAGATATCAATCCAATACTGAGGAATATCATTTAAAGGAAGTGAAAATAATTTTCTGCTACTTAAAGGGAACCATGGATTTAGGACTCTTTTATACTTTTGGAAATTATTTTATTTTGAAACGTTTTTCGGATGCTGACTTTTGTGCTTGTAGAAAAGTTAGAAAATGTACATCCAGAACTTTTCATTTCTTAGGAGATTTATTGTAACGCCCTGACCCCAGTTACCCAGAGTCGGTGCATTATTGCATAACATTGGCATGATCACAAAGATCAAGTCTCGAACGACCAATTAGTTTAGTATCCTTGGAAACACTAGATAGATTCATAAAAGTTACATTACATCATAAAGTGAAAAACTACAATTACATGGTCTCCATAGTCCAAACTCATATCCCCTTCTGATGAACCCTATGGGTCATTCATAAATTACTTCATCACATCCTAGAAAAATTAAAACATTGAAAGGGGTGAGCTCAGATGCTCAGTAAGGATAAAAATATAGCACAAGCTTTCATAAATAAACATTAACATTTAAGGAAATGTATAACTAAAACAAAAGCCTTTTAAACTTGAACTTCAACATAATATAGCAAATGTAAAATGGGATAATGCCATTTACTTATTCACATGGATATTCTACTGGTCGAATAATCACATGCAATATCAATAACCACTTTTATAATGATGGAATGCATAATGCCAGACTATCATAACCACGTAGCCAAGGCCTCGTGCCAAGAACACAAATAAGATTTTGTCAAGGCCTCATGCCAAGACACTAGTTTGTCTCATGAGACCTGCCGATGCAATTTTTTTAGAAGATACTTACGTTTAAAATTTCTCAAATATACCCCAGTGTTTTTCTGAAAACATTATGCAAGCTTCTGAAAACAAAATAACTAATTCTGAGACTTCTCGACTAATTACAGGCCATGATGGGTCCACGCCCAATCCCTTCTTGTCTACCACACTCGAGAGTCAGGTATTATGAAAAAAAAATTATGCTTGCGTTAAATACATATACATTTGCACTGGATTTTCATATATTTGAGAGAAATATCTCTCCCTTTTTTGAAATCATTTAGAAATAGTTATGGCTTATAGAGGAATCCAAAACTCAAAAAATGGTCACAGCGGCGGAGAAGTCATTGTCACCGCATATGTAAGAAAAAACATTACTTTTGTCGTTTAGTAAAAACACATCGTCTAAAAAGATTCCTTTTTAATGAATGTGAATGTAAAAGGGGTTTATACACCGTATAAATGAAATTTGTGTATAAAACAAAATATGCCTCAATGAAAGAAGATTGAGACGAAGTCCCTTATAAAGATCATTATTTTAAATAAAATAGATCTATTATGTGTATTCATTATAATTACACATAAAGAATGTACAAATACAAGATTGGACATAATAATATCAGGACATAATTTGAAAGTAGGAGATTAATCCAAATAATGGAAATTGGGTTAAGAAGTTCCCTTACCTCGTGTCCGACTTGACTCGATCGTTCATTAATCTCCTAGATAATAAAATAGAGTTAATTTCTATTTTATTAAGAACCTTTTTCATGTTAATTATTCCTTTTATATCACTTATTACCATGTTATGAACATTATGCAATTATTTAAGTTAATAATGGTCATTTTGTCAATCTTAGGTACTTGAGTCAAAAATAAACATCTTATAATTACACATTGTTCATGTGGTAAAATATCCATTATATCCAGAATTATATTCATGATGTAGATATCATATATATCATATATATCTAGTATATAAATTCATTTATAATATTACATAACATTTAAATGTAAGAAATGAAATGCACCGTTCATGGAGACGGTAAGCCGTACGTACACATAAACACTACTTTCATTTCTATTTAGTATTTAATGGAATGAAATCATAATGATATAAAGTTGCAATATAAATCCAGTATAATATAATGTATAATAACATTTACTTCATCCTTTATACATCCCACATATGGCATTAACTATTCAAATCACTTTGAGGGGGCGGTTGTCCGCATTTCCTAAAATGAAATTATCGCGTTTACCCATAATGGAAATCATAAAGGTATGAAATAAATGAAAAATACATAATCATAAGAAAAAAACATAATATATATCATATATAAAAATATTTTCATCATAATGGCCATCATGAGAGGTGTTAAAAGAAGATTGAACAATCATCGTTTGGTGATGCAGTAATTCGCCACCCACAGAAACAATATTTTTGTTAACCATTAGACAAAGGTGTGTATAAGTGTAAATAAAATCCTTCTCATAACAACATACGAGTATATTAAAGATACTAGAGTTTTTACAAAATATATAAATAAAAGGAGTTTAGGCGGTTGTAGAAGCAAAATAAAACAAAAGAACACAAGAGAATACATTACCTTAAAATCGGGCAACTCTTTTTGATTTGAGTCAAAGGATTATTTGAAATACTTATGCCAAAAGTGAGGATTCTAAGAGTAATAGAGGGAAGTTGGGAGAGTATTTGGTCAGAGTTTGGCTGATAAAAATGGCTTTTAATGTGTGAATAAGGTGGTAGTGATGGGGGCCTTTTATAAGAGGAGAGGAGGGGCACTCTTAGAAAGATTGAAATGTTTCATTGTTATGAAATGATTTTCAGATTATAAAGGTCCCACAATGATATATTTCTAGGATAAGGTGATAAGGGTTCGAAATATGCTCATAAAATAGGTTTTAGACATGTGTATGCTTTATAGTTTACATTATCTTTCCATTTTATTTAAATCGTTAATTAATGAGGTAATCGCTGCATCATTATGGTGCCATAAAAAAATTAATTTATTTAACGTCTAAAAATTATAAAAATAATATCATGATGTAGGAAATCGTTTTATATTTTCAATTAATATTTATAGTTGAAAATTTAACTTATATAACCCCATGTAATAATTGAATTAGTAAAACAACACATGTTTGTGATAATTTTATTTTTATTTTAAATAAAATGTTAATAATGTCATTTTCCTACCCAAGTGGATCCATGGGGTCCCCAAGTTGACCCATGGATTTTCTTGGTCAGACATGACTCATCCAATAAGGTTAGTACAAGTTTAAAGGTATTTTCATATTTTTATAATATCATTTTTACCTTAAATTTCACTAATTACCTTTAATCACGATTAATTAAACATAAAAGTTACCATTCACCAAAAAATTATCTTAATCCCATTGAACCACATTTTAATTTCTAATGACAACCATGTATGTCCAATTTTTGAAAATCAAATCACAGAAGTGGTAATGTTTCATTTAAAGGAAAAATCAGTTTTTTAACTACCACTTAGTGGTTTCACTATTCATAAAAAACTGAAGTTTTTCAGAACAATGCCAAAATTTCACCCTAAGATATAATTGATATTCCGAATTCAAAAATGATGTCTATTTTACATAATTACAAACATAAAAGTTGCATTAATTAATTTTATAATTAATTCCCGCTGTCACAACAAATAGCGTGTTTTTAAGAAACAATATATATCAAAAGATTGACAATTGTTTATGTCCAATTTCAAAGTGAAATTAATTCTAATGAACACAATTGGATAAAATGGTAAAAATATATTCTAATTATAATTTATAACCACTAAATATTATAATTTATCACTATGAATTATTTTGATTAAAAAAGTTGTTTTTAAGTATTTTATCTTTTCATAGAAAATTAGAAGTTCTCAGAAAATTACAAAAAATTAAACATAGGAAAATTTCGATGTTCTGAATACAAAAATGAAGTCAATTTTGGAATATAAAATTTATATAATTTCAAAAAGTGGGTATTACTATTCATAACTGCAACTTTGATTGGTCGCGGTGTGTTTGATTCTCGAACTTGCGTACAATGCAAGCTATTGCATTATTGAAAGAGAAGCGTATCGTGAAAGCTTGGGGTGTTACATTCTCCCATCCTCTAATAAATTGTGTCCTCACAATTTGAAAATGTTATTTGAAAATAAAAGGATGAAAATAGAAAATACCTTTGTGGAAAACCCACATCGGAAATAGGGTTAATAAAAATATAACATTAAATGAAAGAGAGAGAAGTACAAAGGTCACCCAAGATAGCCCATTCTTGGATTCGATGAAAATATGGATATGGAGGAGAAACAAACCATCAAGGTCTGATGGAGGGTTGTAGAAAATAGGATTATGATAAAGTTAACCACAAGAAAATCACAAACTTGTGATTGGTTAAATGGTCATTGAATCCCCAGTTGGAAAAGATAACCGACAACGTTTTTGTTTTAAGTTACATTTTATAAAGTTGAGGAATTTATTGAAGATATATTTTAAGAACGTAAGGAAATATACTTAATTTTCATGTAGGAATTCATTCTTTAATAAATTTTTACCACGAACCCATCTTTCACTCTAAATGGTAACAGAACTCAAAAATATTCTATTTATCCTAATTGTTTAAGGTTCCAAATATTACCACATACTATTTAGATTAGGAAAACTATTTTGTAATAACTAGGGACTTCCTGTAGGCTAGTGGTAGGTAATAAAGGCCTGTCACACTATGGTTGTGGGTTCAATTCCTGCAGCTTTGTCCGACGCGACGGGTTATCCCCCAAACCGATGATAATAAAATGGATCCTAATGCTCCAAGAGTTTGAAATTGAAATTAAAGATAGACCAGGAAAAGAAAACCATGTTGATGATCACTTGAGTAGAATTTCTAGTTCTTCTCAATCTAAAATCATCGATCCTGAATTCCCCACTGAGCACCTTTCATCTCTCTCTCCAAAAATACCATGGTATGCCCCAATTGTAAATTACTTGGTTTCTGGTGTTTTTCCTGAAAATTTTTCAAAAGAACAAAAAATGAAGTTGAAAAGTGATTCAAAATAAAATTTTTGGGAAGAAAATAAACTTTGGAAAACTGGGGAAGATATGGTAATTAAGATATGTGTTAAAGAAAATGAGCATTCTTCCATCTTAGAATTCTGTCACTCACTTCCCAGAGGTGGCCACTTTGGACCACAAAGGACCTCCCGAATGGTCCTAGACTCTGGATTCTTCTGGCCTTCACTCTTCAAGGACTCACATGAGTTCTGTCAATCATGTCCCACTTGCCAAAAGTTCAGCACAATCTCCAAAATAAATTAAATGCCCCTAAAGCCTTTAATCTTTTGTGAAATTTTCGATGTTTGGGGCATCAATTTCATGGGACCATTTCCCCCTTCCAATGTATTCTCATATATTCTTCTTGCGGTCAATTATGTTTCAAGGTGGGTTGAGGCCAATCCCACTAGGAAGGATGATGCTCATACTGTTAGTGAGTTCCTAAAGAATCACACCTTCCAAAGATTTGGCACACCACGTGCCTTGATCAGTAAATTAGGAACCCATTTTTGTAATAGAACCATGGAAGCTCTTCTGAAAAAGAATGGGGTTGTACATAAAACTTCAACTGCGTATCACCCTCAAACAAATGGCATGGATGAACTCTCTAATAGAGAAGTGAAAAGCGTGCTTGAGAGAATTGTAAAACCCACCAGAAAAGACTGTCTTGAAAGACATTGTGAAGCACTTTGGGCTTATCAAACTGCCTATAAAACACCCATTGGGATGTCTCCTTTTCGGCTTGTTTTTGGTAAAGCATGTCACTTACAAGTTGAAATACAACATAAGTGATTTTGGGCAGTGAAAACACGTAATTTTGATCATGAAAAATCTGGTGAAGAAATATTGTTGCAATTAGATAAACTGGAGGAGCTTTGACTTGAATCCTATGAGAATTCCAATCTGTAAAAAGAGAGGGATAAGGTACTCCATGATAGACACATTCTGAGAAAGGTATTTCTTGAAGGTGAAAAGGTAATGCTCTTCAATTCTCAATTCTGGCTTCACCCAAGTATGCTTAATTCTCATTGGGAAAGTCCTTTTCTTATCACTAATTTTTACCCATTTGGTGCAGTGCAAGTCCAAGACCCCTCCTCCAAAAGGACATTTACGGTAAATCGACATCGGTTGAAACATCACCACGAGAGGACATTCAATCCTGGAACAACATCAACTTCCACTGGATCACCAATTTCTCTAGCCGACCTACCACTCGATGGAGATGGCAACCCACCAAATCTAAACTAGGGGGCACCTCTTTCCCTTTAACTCTCTCTATCTCTTCTTCTCTCTACCTCTTTCTTCTTCTTCCCCTCTCTTTCATTTTTTACCACTTTATTCATCAAATCCTTTATTTTTCTCTTTCTTGTGTGGGTGTGTATTTTATAAAAACCTTAAAAACTAAATAAAACCAAAAAAACACAATCACTTAAAAAATTACAAAAAAAATAGAGTCATTCTTACTCACCATCGAGTTTTGAAATTTTGTCCAACCATTTTGGGGAGTTAACAGACATGTCTTCATCTAAAAAATTTTGTATTTTCATCATGACTTTGGATAAATAATTTTGTGTCAAAATTAACAAATTTTGAATGCTCAATTTTTGATTTGGAAAATGATTTTCCCGAACCGTGAGGAACAACATTTGCTTTCATGAGAATGCCACATATGGCCATCTTTTCAAAATTTGTGTTTTCACCCCCATTTGTGAGTTTTGAGTTTGTGGACCTTTGAGCTGAATTTCTTGCCTTAGTGTGCATTAATATGATAGAGGCATTTTCTAAACCACATGAGAATCATAATAGACAAATAGCCTCCAATTTCCCTTACATTAATCCTCCTTTTGAAATTCCCTTAAAGCCTATGAAAAACATTTCTTTGATAGCCACATTACAAGCCCAATACCTTTTTCCCACCCAATATCAACATGGATTTTCATTGCATATTTTTTTTTAAAATTTAAGTGTGGGGGGAATGGATTTCATTTTTGGGTATCATTTACTTACATTCCAGTGTGTTATCTTATTCTTGAGGGCACACATACATTTTAGTGTGGGGGGGAAGTTGTCATTCAGTGGGATTTGGGAATTTATTATACAAATGATATTGAAAAGTGTTAAAAAAATCAAAATAAAAAAAAATAACTCAAGAAAAAAAAAATAAAAAAATGTGTTGTGTCTTGGGTAGGTCAAAAATCACTCTTCTTCAACCTTTAATCTTGTTATAAATATTTCAATTAGTGTTATGAGGAGATCAAACATGGGTTGGGATATGATTGTGAGACCTGTTTCAAGGTCAACTTTCGAAAAAAGAAAAAAAAAGAAAAGAAAAAAAGAACACTTGAATTATATTCTTATTGGGAGAAGTTTTTTTGTTTTTTAAATATTCTATCTTCTCATTACCTTCATATTTTCTTCCTCTATTGTGTCTTTCTTCACACAATCATTCCCTTGTAAATATGTGTTATCATTTCCTTCCACGTTTCATTTCAAAAAAAATGTGCATTGCTTTTTCTATGTTGGTATTTTAAGCCTCTTATTCTCTCTCTTGGACATTATATTCCTACCGTCCCATAGCCATTGAAAAACCCCATTAAAAATACCTCTTGATTCTTGTTCACTTTGAATAGGGATTGTCAGTTGAGAGCTCTTTTCAAACTCTATGATTTTCACTTTTGGTTGGTGAAAGAGTGAACCTCCACAAATATATTTTACCATCTTGAGAGGTGTGAGTTTTGAGTGTCCACATTTTCCATTTCTAAATTTGAGCATGGAAAAATGAATTAGTTTTGGAACATTGTTTCTATATCAACTTGTGGTGGATTTCAAAATAGATGAGTGAAATAGTCTAAACCTCCCCTGATTGGAGAAAAAAAAATTGTAATATTTATTGGTGAGTGAAAATGATTTTGTCATGTTTTTCTATTTGTTGCACATGAGGACATGCACAAAACTAAGTGTGGGGGAGTTGATGTTATTAAAATTTTCATATCTTTTTACATACTCCCTTTATAGATTTTATATGAAATGTGCATAATTTTTGTGAAATATTAATGTTTAAATATTAAATATAATTTTTGAGCACTATTTGGATTTATCCAGATTCAAGTCTATTTAATGTTTTAACAATAAATATCACCCTAATTATCCAAATTTCATGATTCTTGTTTTTTAGGGTTCCCCATTACAATACCAACAATTCATTAGAAGTCATAGTTGGTTAATTCGTCCATTTAGAGGGTCATATGGACCCCACAAAAAACGCCCAAGGAAACTGTGAAGAAACTGGACCATATATGAAGGTCGAATTACTGGGCTCAATCCAGAAGTTGAAATACATTAATTATCCTCCCATGTCTGGAGGACATTTAAAGGAGTCCATGATAAATATTTCAGAACCCAATAACAAATACAAGGGGCCCAACTGATGCTTTGAAGTTCATCCCACCATTCTGGCTGGGAATTACAAATATCACACTAATATTGAAATTTCTCCGGATGTAGACATTCATTCGAGATGAACTTTTGCAGTGTGAAAGAGGAGATTCGGACGGCGAACTTTGTTGAAGAAATTATTTTTATTTGAGGGAATATTCCTATTCAAAAACCGATTCACATTATGGACTTCAAAAAATATGTATTGAAATGGACAGATCAAAATTATTTACTAAAACTACCATAACATTGGCTCAATTAGTCCAATGGCCACCAAATTTTTACACTAGTAAGAAAAAATCTTTATCTACAACATGGAAGAAGGATATATCTCATGAATCAGCTTTTTGGATGTACATATCGGCGAGCCAAGTGGAGGGGTATTTCTGGAATGTAAACAGTCCACCACCTTGGGCTATAAATACATCCCCTCCTCTACTTTCAAAAGGGTTGGCACTTCAGCACTTAAGGAGTAGGATTGGCACTAATAGATCCTTGAAACGGTTCTGGGAGGATATTATTTGATCTTGTTTGAACAAGAGAGACCTATCCTCCAATTCTCTTTCACGTTTGTTTATGTTTGCATTTAATTGTAATTGTGTAACTTTGTTTTCATCTCAATAAACTTTTAGTGCTTGTTTCTTCTTCAATACATCATATTCTTCTCCACCTTATGTATTATAATATTCATGGTCTTAAAATAGTTTGAATCATTTTAAATTACAGTCCCTTATTTTGCTTCCTAATTCAATCAGAATTCTATTTTGATTCTCAAAATATTTCGTGTGTGTGTTCGGCACACTACTCTTATCTTATCCCTTTCTTTTTCTTCTCTTTGTAATTCATCACCATAAACATATATTACCAGATTAATAAACATAATAATGGCTGACTAAATCTCTCATTGGGGTGAGTTTTAATTTAGATATGTTAAGCGATTGAGAGCTTTTTCTCGATGAGTATTCGTTGAATTAACATTGTGTATATTGGACTTAGCATGTCATGGATTAATGACTTGTTTTGTTTAACGTGTGGTTTCCATGGATTATTGGAACCATAAATACACTACCATAAATAAGATATGATCAAGATTAAAATCTTAAGTTAAGTCGAGGCTTGGATTAATTCCTTAACACTTGGGAATTCAAATCAACGTCAACTTGTGACATCAGTGTTAACTTAAATGCAATATAATGCAAAGATCATGGATATCACAAGCTTAAATAACCTAATGATGAAATCACCCCAATATTTATCAACTTGTCAAATTAAACATCATCCATTAGTCATTTAAATTAAGCTCTGCAATCAACCCCCCCCCAGATCAGAATAAAATCAACAAAAAACAAATGACCATTTCAAACTATCATCGCCGAGGATTCGACCCGAGTGCTGCTATACACATTAGCAGAGCACCGGAACTTTGACCGGTCGATAGGCGAAAATCGGCCATGCATTTAAATGTGTAAATAATTATCTTTTGACAGCATTAATGTTTTTACTAAGGTTCTATGGTAACTCAGGTTTCAAGAGAATACATTATTAAGGAATTCACATGTTTGGAACGTGACCAACAAGATATATCTTATGATATACAGGGGATAAATGATGGTATTCACAGGCTAAGTAGATGAAATTTTTAGTAATAATTTTCTTTATAATATGAGATTGGATGGAAGTATTTTCGATAAGCCTAAATATTGGAATGGATTAAGTTGGACATTATATAGTATTTTCTAAGGCTATAAATTTTTTTTCAATATTATTTCTGGAATGTTATAATAGTGTAGTTTTAGAAAATGATCAACATGCAGGATGGGCGATAACCCATCGTTTCAGACAAAGTAGTGAGAATCAAACCCAAAACCGAAGTGTGACATGCCTTTATATCCTACCACTGTCCTACAGGAAGTCCTTGGTTAGTATAAATTAGTTTTATTTTATTAAGTGGTATGATAGATGATTTGTAAGTCCATTTTTGGAATCATATACGATTAACCTCACCATGGATGTACTTATGTATATTTAATATCTTATGATAACATTTTTTGTGATAGAGATAGATAGAATGACCTATCATTCTATTTCCTGATCTGCTAATACATCAAGATTGAAAAATTAAACATCATGTATTTAAATAAGATTTGAAGTGAAAATTGTTCATGGATTGACCAATGATGATATTAGTCTAAAATCAAGTAAGTATTTATCATTATGCAAACAATTCATCAAATTTAGGGATAAGATCTTAAAAACAAAAAAATGTTGTCCTAGTGCGCTCATATCTGATGAATTATATGGTACCTTAGATCATCACAAATTTATGTATTTGTTATTGTTGTTTTTTTCATAGACATGTTTTCTACCACTCTTCATCAAAACATGATGGCTAAATTTCTCGTCCATATCCATATTTTTACCTATATTCTCTTTTGTGGAAACCCAGTGATCAGTTACTTTGGGTGCCCATTATGTTTCTAAATTTCATTTTTTAAATTAATATTTAGTATTCATTTTTACAATGTGGGTTTCTATAAAAGAAACATTCAAGTAGTAATTGATTTATAACCCGACGAATTTCGTGGGAGAAATTCATTTTAAGAGGGGTAGAATGTAACACCCTGAGATTTTATGAGAAATAATATTATCATTGATGTCTTGTGTTATATTCTACACCAATATTATCTTGCTCTATATGCAAAACCTTATTAGCTTGTTGTATACACAACAATATACTTGGATTGAGTTACACGCAATAGCGACCTTCCCCAATAACTTGCATGGTACGCAATACCAAGTTTCACTAAACAATGATATATTATAATATTATTATGAACTAGCCATTATGAATAGTATTAACCACATTTTGAAACATTATAATTTATATTACAAATTTTATAGAACATGGTAGGAGAAAAAAATTAATTTTTCGGAAAAAAGAAGTGTTTTTAAAAAAAATTAGTTTTGTCTCCTTTTGGTGGCGTAGCCATATTAAATCTAATTTTTAACAAGTTTATAATTTCAATTTGATATATTAAACTTCTTCTTTTGAATCAGGATATAAAAATTTACATTGGATAAATTTCTGACATTATTCTGATAACCTACTCATTTTGATGAATAGTAAAAATACGCTAAATTTTAATTAAACACAACTTTTTTCATCGAGAATTATATGGTTAAATTATAATATTGGATGTTTTTAAAGTATAAATAGAATATATTTTACCATTTAATATAATTTATGTCTTTATCATTAATTTTACACTGAATTCATAGGTAAAATCATTTCATTCTGTTGTAATGTTTTAAACAAAAACCCGTATTTTTCGACAACGGGATTAATTTTAAATTAATTTCCACAACTTCAGTGTCTTGAATTTTTAAAAATTTATTCCATATTTGGAATCAGTAGGTCTAAATTATGTTAATAGGATACTTTTATTTTTGGGCATTATGAATAGTAACTACGTTAAATTTTATTTACCATAGTTAAAAGTAAATCGGGTAATTAAGGGTAAATATAATATTATAAAATTACCCTAAAACTTGTATTAAAATAATTGTATGATTATATTTAGTCCTAAAATATACTTGGGTTGATATGGAATCCATTGGAACCCACTTGTATGTCATTAAGACCTTTTATTTATTTTATTTAAAGAATGTGAAATATGTCTCACACAACATTTAATAATTAAAGTATTTTCAATATAAGGTTATACATAATATAAATTCAATTATAAATAATCATTTGAAATATAATTTTTTTTCTTCATCATGATAATTTATTTGTTATTTTTAGGAAATATATAATTACTTTAATATCTTATACATTAATGATGTATAAATTATTTATTGAGTGAAAAATCAATAATATAGTTTTTATTAAAATAATAATACCCATCAAAAGGACCGGAAACTTGACCAAACCTCATTGGTAAAGTAACTATACACCCTAATCATCCAAGGGTCTACTTGAGGACCTTTTGGATCATTATAAAACAGATTATGACATTTTATTATTTTTTTCGAATGATTTCAAAGTTGTGACCTTCATAATTTAATAAACATATACTTTTAAAAGTTGGGTTTTTAGAAGATAAATTCTACAAAAAGTATTATTATGAAATATAATAGATTTAAATTTATTATAGTATTTTATTTATAATTTTATGCAACCAATCAGTATATTAAATAACCATACCAAAATGTTGTGGTAATTATTTTATTAAAAGAAATATCAAATAAATAGTTTTAAAAATATTAAAATAAATATTATATTAACTAATTAATGTGATCAAAAAATATTTTAGATTAATATGTCATGTTATAAATATGTTAAATATTTTGGATCGATCAAATATTCTATGCGGATTTTATTAAAATTCAAATAATTGAATAGTGGCAAAATTGACACTATTGATATATTATAAAAATAACATATTATTAAATTGTTTAAAAATACAAAAAATATTAAAAAATTACAAATTTCAAATTATATGGTAGAAAATTTATTAATATGTCTAATTATGGAATATTCACAAAACATATGTAAGTATTTATAACAATTTAAAAATTAGAATATTGTTATAGAAAATAAAATTAAATAGATTAAATAAAGATAAATCAAAATGATAAGGTTTAAAATAAAATAAAAATATGTCTAAATTTGATTGGTTGATGAAATTACAACCCTATATTACCTCATATCCTAATTTGAGTCACTTTTGGATGTGTTTATGTGGGGTTTGGGTTTATTATAAATTAATATTTTAGAGGTTTCCAAAAGTTCCCCTCTCCTCTCTTATAAAAAGGGAACCTCCTCCCTCTCCTATTCACAAATTTTTGAGATTTCAAGATCAGAAAAACTTTTGAAATTTATTTTCTGAACTTCCCTAGAAACATACTAGATGTATTGTTTTTCTTCAAAGACCATCTTTAGTGCCCTAAGATGAGGTTTAGAAGAGGCACATCAAACAAGAGGAAATATCCTTTACCGATTCTTTAAAATTAACTTTTCTTCTACTTACTCTTCTTTATTTGTTTCATTATAAAGTAATAACATAAGTATCCCTAATCTACTTATATGTTATTATAAATATTAAAAAAACCCATTTCACCTTCTATCCATCCTACGAAAAATGAAATTACCGCACATGCGTACGTACGGAATACCGTCTCAATGCCGTGGTGTAATCTGTTATTCCACCACCAAAATAATTGGATGGGTATAATGGTGGAAATAATAATATATATGATTATTATAACATTATACTTATTATGATATATTTTTTCATCCACTCCAATTCCATTCAATAATTATTGGAATGATATCATCGCTCGTGCGTATGTACGGATTACTGTCTCCACGACGCGATGAGACTCATTACCCATGTTAACCATCCAAGAAGGATTATAAATTATATATAATAAATAATCTTGAAATATATGACATAGTGATGATTCTGGATTTATTTATATTAACTTCCATTCAATTTAATAAGGAAACAAAAATAGCATTCAAGCGTACGTACGGCCTACCGTCTCCATGAACGATGTATTCCATTCCATTTATTGATCTATTATATATATATATATATATATTATTTTCTAAATATATATTATATATTAATCATGTTTTACATTATAGATGTAAGTAAATGCTGATATAAGAAATTATATCAAGAACAAAAATTCCAAACACGTATGATAAAAAAAATGATTTTACCCAAAATGCTGGTTTAACATGGAATTGACAAATAAACGGGTAATAGAAAGTCATAAGTGAATCATATATGACATAATTAATATTATTATGGTTCTGTTACAAGTTAATAATATTTTTAAACCCTGTATTTAGGAATCTCAGACACATGTAGAAGAAATTGGACATATGGTAAGAGAAAATTATTCCAATCTCATTATTTTCAGAGATTATTTATTCGTATGTATTTACTAGGGTTATATTTATCAACCATATCCATGTTTTATAAGAAATGTTTTCATAACGTTTTTAATATTCTTCCATGTATTATTAAAGTAAAGTTTACCTCTTTTTGAAATTTACTATGTGGTATGGAACAAATCTTTCTTTTGTTTACCATAGAAGGTACTTCTTGACTATTCTGGAAAAAGTACGTGAATAATGTTTTTTTAACTTATATGGAATGAATAGATATTTATAGTTTCATAACACCTTATTTTTAGAAATCTTCCTCTACAAAATTTCATCATTTTTTTCAACAAAAGCCTTTCTTATAAAATTTCTTGGCTTTTTGAAAAGTGAAGATGATTTTGAAGAAGAAATGATATTTTCCTCAAGAGTTCATTTCAAGGGTTTTATCAAAACTATTTTCCATCTAAAATGGAATTATTTAGTATCATTATGTTTCATGCATAATTTCCCTATTATTGACATGGTTTTATTTTGTTTATGTTGAAATTATATCCATTTCTTATTGGGATTATGTTAGGATGAGATGATGTTTATGAAACCCATTTTATTCATTGGGTTATGTTGAATGATTTATGTTTATTTTATGGCCCATGAAGGAATGATTTTCTTATGAGATGGGTGGGACCTATATCTCCCTCCACTTAATTGGGTAAATATTTATATCTCATGAGATAGATTTGGATGGAATGACAAATGAATCTAGTTCAGTAATACATGGATGTAATGGCAAGTAAACCTAGTTCAGTAATAGACTTTGTCTATTTTGAGGGTCTCGGCAGAAATTCCTTCACTATTATAGAAATCATAACATGTGATTAATGGTTTTCCACAATTACATATTTTATTCCCATGCTATTTTATCATTATTAATATTCCTTTGTGATCTATGCCTTACGCACTGCCAAGATTTATTTCACAACTCAATATTTTGATGATTAGATTTTTTGTCCATGTTTTTACGTTCAAATGTTTATGGATTGTTTTATGTTCTTCATGTTTACACTTACAGATAATCTGAACTCCCCATTTATATGTTTTATGTTCCCCAAGATATAAATAATTGTTTTTGGTAATAAAATAAAATGGGATGATCGTTATAGGAGATGTTGAAGATCTTTCACCATGATTAGAATATTATGTTCCATGTTTCCAAAGACACTAACCTAATACGATCATTGGGAATTTTTTTGTCATGTATTAAGTATTACTCCAATGTAATGTAATCTCCTTGTATTCAAATTTTGGGTCTCTACAAATTTAGTGTCGTAGGGACGAAGAAACATTGAGAAGAGGGTAAGGTCTCAACAAGTTTTCCTCTCACTCTTCACTATTATTTCTATGTTTATCATACCATTTAAAACCAAAATAATATAAGGGAAATTAATTTTCATTTTAAAATAATATTAATGATATTAATGTACTATAATTATTATATTAATGACAAATTAAATTTTCAAAATTCCCAGTCTTTGTCTTCTGACAGTGTCTCCTTAACGATAGATTATCTTCCAACAAGGATGTTTCCTATTTGTTTGTTTTCACCAAACCTATGTCTTTTTATAATAAACTATTTATGGTATATAAATGAATAATTATATGTATCTGATGATCCTATAACTAATACTACTTATATATATAAAATTATTAACAAAATAACTAAATCAAATAAAAATTATATATTTTTTAAACAAAGCATAGAATCAAAATTCTTGAACATAAAAGACAGAAATTGATGAATATAAGACATATTATTTTATTAATTAATATATACATAAATTAACTTAAATTTTTTTTGTTTTAATGTCTTAATAATGCTACATTTATTATTCAGGAGGCAGAAAACTATAAAAATAAATCAGGATTTATTGTAAGGGGAATCTCAAAACACACTACTTTTCTTTGGGTTATATATCATTCATGACATCTTCTATATCTATATTCCAATAGTCTTCCATATGTATCATTTCACTATTCATAACTTTTTTGGAGATAAATATGTTTCCTTATATATTTTTAATCTATATACAATGATTTTCGAAAAAATAGAATTCTTTCTAAAAAAATCATTGACTCCCATGTGTTTCTTGTTATCCAAATAAAAATGATCTTTTATTCCAATTTATGTTCTCTATTTATCTTTTCATAACCATAAATTTTATTCAGGAATGCAGGCTTTATGAATTCCTTATAAATCCCATTCCTTTCCATGGGTTATTTCAAGACATTGATTGATTTACGGTATATGTGGACTGTGGGATTATATGAATGTTATGATGTGATGGGTGGGACCATAATAATAGATCAATCCATTTAATTAAGTAATGTGATGTATATCATATTATTATTTATATTATAAATGAACATGATTCTTTATTTGTACATAATAATGATATTATAGTTTATTCACATTTTTTAGGTGTGAACAAGATACTTTCATTGTTCACAACTTTGTGTGTTATTTGACCATTATGCATGATGTTTCATTTATATTAATTTCATCATTCCATTCATATTAAAATTTCTTACACATTATTATGATGATTATCCAATGATTATTAATTTATTATGATTATTATAAAAACCTGTGTACTATTATTTCATGCCTCTTTTTTCATGTTATCCTTCCCATAACTATGATTTTAGATCACACATTATGTTGATATATATACTCATATGAATAAATTTACTAAGTATAATGTGATAGATTTTAAGTGTATAGATATGAATTATTTTAATAGATTTCATATTTTATTATGTATAAGTAATGTATGATTCCAATTTTCCAATGATAGATAACCTTTCAATACTTTAATGTAAAACTATTATGTTTTTTATCTTTAAAATAATGTAATATTAATTTAAGAGAAAGTAGGTCCACTATCAATAGAATCATATGAATGATTTAGTAAAATAAATAATTTGTATTTGAGAACCTTATTGATAACCCTTCAAATAATATTAAGTATAGTTAAACATCCTAGAATCTTTGTTTTAGAAGTAGTTTAAAAAAGGGATCCCATAAGATACATATTTAGAGGAAATTTTAATATAGATATAAATTATTTATTCATGATTTGTTTACTTACTTTTTTTCAAACATCATCTATTTTAGAAAATGGTGGGAACCTGGAGAAACTAGCACAATAACCCATGTGAGGATAAATGTTACAATTTTCCAAATGACATTCACAATACCATGCGAGGTGGAGTTTAAAATGTTATGGAAATGCATCACTAGTTGTCTCATGGTATGAAAAATAACTTGAACCATGTGTAATGTCCTCATTCACCCAGGATAGAGAAAATAGACATTATGTCCATTATACGACAACAACCATCAAAATTTAGTGTATCTTGTAATCCAATTGTCACATAAATATGGGTTAACTCAATAGCGAAGATCTTTTTTTATGAGACACTTTTATTAGAATGAGAAGGTGACTCTATTAAGTTATAGTTCAAATGGATAATCTGAATAGTTTTGGATATTTTGAAAGAATTCAAAAAATAAGGATGAAACATATTTGAATTACTTGGATGAATTTATAAAAATAATTTATAATAATTATATCCATACTCTTCTGAAAATTATATATAAATAATTAATATAGTAAAAAACAAAAGAATTTGAATCTATCTTGAATCACAAAAAATAATAATAATATCAAGATATACATAAATATTTGTTATAAAAAATAAATAAATTATTTAGTGGATTGAAACCATACATTTTAATGGATTTTGGTATCTGAAACTTCAGGTGTTATGAATATGTGGTTTTATGTGCTATCAAAGTAGAGATGGAGCTCATAGATAGGTATTTATACATGTGGATATGAAATGAAAAATGGAGTTTCAATATGATTGGTTATGTAAGAAATGTGTATCCAACCACCCACATATAAAAAATGTTCGAAGAAGAATCATGGTAATTACCTAAAAATGATAGGTAAAAGCCTTGATTTTGTTTTAGAAAGACACAAATCTCATGAATGTCAAAGATAAATGATAAGTTGACCAACATGATGAAGAAAAGGTAGGAAACTCATAATACACCACGCATATATAAATTATTCAACTATAGAGAGAAAGAGAACTATTCAAGGTAGTTCTAATGACCAAACTATATAATCCTAGAGCCAGTGAATTATTTTAATACATTTTCATGGTTTTAAGGAATCAAATTCCAAAGAACCGATTAGTATAGCAATCTTGGAGAATAGATCGAATACATGAACTTTACTTTACAAATTTTAACATAAAATAGATCATAGAAAATCCTTTGGGAACCTCCTTATTCCCCATGATTAACCTTGTATATCAATTATAAAACACTTCTTAGAATTATAGGAAAATAAAACATAAGAAATGGGTGAGCTCATATGATTGGTAAAGATAAACAATATAACATATTCTTTCACAAATAAGCACAAAATTTTATCAAATGGTACAAAACTAAAACAAAATCATTTTTAAACATTATCTTCAGCATAATATTGAAATAAGAAATCAAATAATTCCATTTAAACAATCACACAGATATTCTACTAGTTAAATAATCACATGTAAAATCCATAACTAATCTCCTAATGAGGGAGTGCATAATTCCAGACTTTATAACCATTATTTAAAGGCCTCATGCCAAGACCATACAAAAATGTTCTATAAAGGACTTGTGAATAGACACTAGTTTGCCTCATAAGACCTACAAATGCATCGAGGGGCTATAGCGGACCCCTCCTATTACTTACTAAGTCGAATACATTTTTCTTATGAAAAGGGTGAAACATAACATAAACACTCGTATTGAAACATGAAAAAAAGTTAATACTTTAACCATAAAACATGAATGGTATTAAAATAGAACACCCCCATTCAAACATTTCATAAACCCTTCAATACAATATGGAACATTGTATCATTATTGATCAGTCCCAATTAAGCATAATTTCCAATAAAGGATGTAGAAATAGATGAAAATAATCTAATAAAACTATTAAAACATTTTTAGATAAATGTATATTTTTTTTACTTTGAAAACATTAAAAGTTGCACAAAATATAAAATAAGACATTTAAAATAATTTTTTTAATCAAACTGTCCCATACCACTTTCAAACTATTGAAATGAATTATCATTTTAAATCATTTATGTCCATATAAATACATTATTAAAACAATTTTGAAAACATGGACATTAAAGAGAATGGTTTTGAAGTATTAATATTTAAAACATTTATAATTATGTTTTTGTTAAATAATAAATGACATAAAACCTTAAAAATATTCCACTTAATTTTTTTTAAGAAACATGGACATTAATGATAAATATTTCCTTGTAAACACTTATGCATAAATAATCTCGAATAATAATGAGATTTCAAAATTAACCCTTACCTTAGGTTTGATACTCTATGTTCATGTTTGAAACACATGTATAATGTTTTAAACATATTATTAAATTATATCGGAATCATAATAAAATATATTATATCATATATGATTCTTTTATGACATTATATTACCCCTTTATTAACAATTCCACGTTAATGCAACATTTTGGGTAATAATCGCTTTGTTTATCGTATATATTTTGATTTTTTATTATTTATCATATTAATTATATCATGATTTAATTACTTATATATTGTATAATATTATATATATATATATATATATATCAAACATATTCATAATATAAATATATATAATATATTGTTATATGAAATGGAATACATTGTTCATGGAGACGGTAAGTTATACGTAAGCAAAAGAAACAATATCATTTACATAATGGATCAATGATATGGAACTGGATGGAATATTAATTTTAACGTAAAAATGTCATATTATATTTATTATTAAGTCACTTATATTCATCATTATAACTGTCAAAATAATGTATAAATGAAAAACAGTTTACATAATGACGTGGAGATGGTAAGACGTACGTATGTACACATAGTGATATTTTTTTCATAGGATGGGTAATAGGATAATTATGAATTTAACATAATAATAACAACATCTCAAAATTTATTATATTATGGAGTTATTATTTTTGAATGGTAACAACTTAGGAAGTGGAAGTAGAAGAATAAAAAAATATTGAAATACGGGATAATAAGATTACCTCTTATTTGGGTGTACAATGTTGATTTGAACAAAAGAACTCCATAAGTTGGTTTTATGACCAAAGGGTGGAATCTAGGATGAATTTTGGGAATATGTGAGGAGATTTGGGAAGGGTTTTGTAGAGCCAAAGGGTTTTGTATGTGTGAATAAAAGAGAATGAGAAGTGAAATTTTATAGTAGAGGTGAGAGGTACTTTAGAAAAGACTTGAATTATTAATTTATTGTAAATATATTTTTGATGTATAATAGGTCCAAAGTGATTTATTTATAGGATAATATGGGTATGGGTCTAAATACCCCTAAATAATATGTTTTAATGATTTTTAGGTTATGAATTTAACATTATCTTTTGGCATTAACCCTTAGATAAATAAGCCAGCTCTTACCATTTCATCTTGTATTATTATACTATATGGTTAATATAGTTACTATAAAATGAAAAGAGAAACTCATGTATATTATTAATTACATTTTAAATACTATCAATTTTATTTTTCAAAATCTAAAATTTTTATGACTATTATATCATTTAATAAAATAGTTTTTTAATTCATTTTTGTAAATTTTGACAATATTTTGTAATTTTTTTTGTTAAAGTCATTAAAACAGGATTTTGTTGAACCAAATGCATTAAATAAAAGATAATATTACATATGCATACATAAATTTTTTTTATGAAATAAAATTTTTTAAATTACATTTATTTTAATTTTCATAATATCATTTATTTGAATATTTCATTAATAATGTAATCACTGCATCGTCATTTTGTCATAAATAAATTTATTAACATACAGTCTAAAATATATAAATTAAATGCCTTTATGTAGGATTTTATTATATTTATAATTACTATATATTTTATAAGAGAGAAGTTATATAAACCAAATTAAAATTGTTTTTGTTAGGATATATTTAACGTCCTAGTTTCAGGTGTCTCCCAAAGGTGCCCTGTAACTTATTGGTCATACGGACTCAAGCTTATTTACCCAGAATCCAGAGGCTATCGACTATTAGCGATATCCATGGGTGTGATAATAAAGAAACTATAATCTCATTAGTAGAGAAACACTATAGAACGACAATCATATAACAATAGTAGAAGTAGTAATACTATACGGTAAGTAAATAGTGGAAGACTGAAGGAAAATAAACAACTTTAGCATATATATATATAATGAAGCATTTAAAAAGTATCTAGGAAAGAATCCAAAAAAGTCATGATGCTGGAATAATGTACTAAACCAAGTAAAAAAGAAAAAAAATGTAAACAACCCCAACAGAATCGAAAGCCTTAGCTTGGTCCTATGCTCTCCAGCACCACAAAAATCTTGTACAGAAGGTAGAAGGAAGCTTAACTTTATCTATACCGGCAACAATATAATCTGTTTGTGCCCAAAATCATGACCCAAAAAGGGTGTGTGATGAATCCTAGTAGGAAACCATGCAAATATTTGTTCTGAATAGTTAGTGAATATATATGGAAGGCAATAATAAAAATGAAGAAATAAACAATGAGGTACTAAAAATTAAATAGTACTACAGTTTAAATAACAATAATTTTTATTATTAAATTAATCAACCAAGCAGAAACACAAAACCCTCTGGGAAGTTCTCACATCCTTTCCCCTCTGGTCCATCCAAACAATCTCATGTATCCCTCTGGTTCAGCTTATACTAGGATGTAATGACCTCCTGGGTAGCTGACATGGTCTAAGTCCATTGGTATCATGCAAACAAAGACTCTCTGAGAAAGCACTCATCGTCAATTAAGCTATAGTATTTTAATGATAAACCGCCGACTCTCTAAAGAATCACTCAACATCAATTCCTCCTATAGTATCATAATGATAACTATAGAAACTCCAAGGGAGCACTCAACATCAATCCCCCTCTGGTCTCACAACATGAAAAGTATAACAGATACTCTCGGGAAGCCCTCAATGTCAATTCCCCCTATGGTCTCACTATACCTGGTTCCCACAACCCTGTGTAAAGTAATCATGCACAAATGATGTTCAGCTTCCAAAGTAAACCTCATTAAATACATGGATAATCAACTAAAAAGCATATCACCACATCATATAAGTCACTCCATCCTAACAAAACTAGGAATTGAAAGAAAGAATCCTAATAGGAAAAACTAGAACAATCAGGGAATTACAAAAAAATATGGTAAAACACCTCCATATCATGTAAAAATAACCCTATTCACAAACAAGTTCCCTAACTCAAGAAAACAAGAATAGTAGAAATCAATAAGGATAAAATCCCTAAACACACAAAACCCCAATATAGGGTATTGGGAACTTTTTGAAATAATATTCAATGAATGACTACCATAAATCCCAAAACACATACCTCGATGTTGTACGATTGATAAAGTCTGGTGTCGGCCCTTGAATCATCCTAGAGTGACGCATATCTACACAAAATTCTAAAATGTTTAACCAAGGATATCTCACGAAAGAGAAGAAATCATGGAATAAAGATCTAGAAGAAGGAATAATTAACTGTGGTGATTCCCAAGCAATCGATGGCGGTTGATTTAGAGAAAGTATGATCGATCAAAGTCCTAGAGAATAATTATTCCCTATAGTCGCTCTGAGACAAGATGAGTTGAGAAAAAGGTGTTTCTTCCAATTAGAGGTGACCCCAGTTTGTTTAATCAATTAAAAAGAAAAGTACAATGTGTGTAATTTAAAAGTACATAGTGTGTATATGCCTTTACACATCCCAGTTTTAGGCAGTCATACCACATCGTCACATGGTCATGTACGCGGTCGTTACATGGCCAGACACGACCTGGACTCAGTGCTAGGGTACACACCCTGTACAAGGAAGTACAAGGTGTGTACTCCTAAAACTATCCTTCTTCCCATTTTCCTAAAAAACAACTTTAAAAGAAAACCCATACCTAAAAAGAAGATATGGGTGCTTAAAAATGTTCCCCGATAATGAAATTTTTCCTTGAGTTTCCCTAATATAGTGGTGACGAAGAAGAATCCTCCAACAGCTCCCACCATTGAGATCGTACATGACCTCCCCCTCCCAAGTCCTATCATATACTCGACTGTGATCCTATAGCACTCGTACTAGATGAACTGACTGGCCATGTAGATCCTTTTCACTATGATCAACAATCGGGATAGGATGTCCCTCGAATGATCCATCCACCTCCAGCTCATCCTCCTCAGGTTGAAAAATATGAGATGTGTCTTAGAAGTAACGCCATAGCTGAGAAAGGTGGATGACATTGTGCATAGTTCAACGCCTCTAAGGTAACTGCAACTAATAGTTAATCGGTTTGACTTTCCCCAAAACATAAAATGGCCTAACATATCTCCATGAAAGCTTACCTTGTTTCTTAATCATCCAATTTCCCAACCTAGGTGCGACATGCAGGAAAACTTTGTCTCGGACCTCAAACTCTAGAAGCCATCTTAATCGATCAGCATAAGACTTCTATCATGACTGTGTCATTTCATCCTATTTCAAATAAAATCAATATGCTCAGTGGTCTCCAGGACAAGATGAGGTCCCTGCATAGCTACCTCTCCTACTTTCAACCAACATTGGGGTAATTGGCATGGCCTACCACACAAAGACTCATAAGGTTCCATCTGAATAGTTCCTTGAAAATTATCATTGTAGGAAAATTCCATAAGAGGTATGTAATTATCTGAAAAACCTCCAAAATCTAGGATGCATGAATGAAGAATTTCCTCTAGTACCTGAATATTATGCTCAGATTAGCCTTCTGTCTAGGGATGGTAAGATGTACTCAAGAGTACCATTGTACACAAATCCCTCTATAATCCCTTCTAGAACCACGAAGTAAAATGAGAATCCATTTCTAAAATGATGGAGTGTGGAACCCCATGTAGACTTACAATATCCTGTATATACAACCTTCCTATCTCATCAACACTGAAAGTCTCTGCGATCGGTAATAAGTGTGCAACCATAGTGAGTCTGTCAACGAAAACCCAAACTACATAGTTACCTCATAGAGACCTCGATAATCCTGTCACAGAGTCTATCATGAAATCATTCAACTTCAACTAGAGAATGGGTAACTGTTGAAAAATACCTTCCTATCATTGAGGATCCACCTTCACCTACTGATAGGTGAAACACCTCATAACAAAACCACCAACATCTCTTTTCATTCCTGGCCACCAATATTGATTGTGTAGATCTTGATACAGCTTGGTGAGACCAGGGTGAACTGCCCAAATGGAATAATGAGAAACCCAAATCATATCCTCACGTATGTCTAATGACACCCATACGTTCCCCTGAAAATTAAAGATGTCATCCTCACCTATAGTTCATCTAGGAATATGGTCCTCTACAGACACACTTTTCCATAGAACTGGGCCTTCAGAATCTGATAGCTGCCTCATTCACACTCGAGCATGTAGAGTAGAGGTATCAACAATAGAATAAATAAACAACTGCTCTTTTAAATCATGCACCTCCAAATGAATCTTAGATAAAAAATCCATAATCATCCACTCACTACTGGCCTCGTAAACAACTTGTAATTGAGTCCTCCTACTCAACACATCATCCACAACATTGCCTTTCCCAGGCGTATAGGTATGCTCAATATCAAAATACTGAAATTACTCAACAAACCATTGTTGTCTCATATTAAGATCATTCTTAGTAAATATATAATTGAAATTTTTGTGGATGGTGAAGACCATAAAATGCTCTCCCAATAGATAATGTCTCCAGAAACATAAAGCATGAACAACTGTAGGCAATTCAAGATCCTGCGTCGAGTAATTCATCTCATGTGTCCTCAACTGCAGAGACCCATATGTAATGAAGCCTCCCCCCTTCATATGTACTTCTCCAATAATGATTCCTCATGCATCATATTAAATATTATAAAACTTACCCAGCTCTAAAAAAATAGTATTGGAGCAGAATTAAACCTCTCTTTCAGTTCTTAAAAGGCTGAATCACAAGAATTTGTCCACAGGTACTTCACAACATTCTTAGTCAGCCCCATCAGTAGCTCTTGTAAGCTTGAAAGGTCTTATATAAAACAACTGTAGTAATTATCCAGACCTAGAAAATTCCATACCTCAAATTCATTATTCATATTCTCCTAGCTTCTCTCACTTTCTAGGGGTTTACTGATAAACCTGTCTCTGAGATAACATGACCACAAAGTAAATCTTGTCTATCAAAAATGGCATTTTGAGAGCATAACATATAACCGATTCTCTCTCAGTGTACTCAAAATAATCTCATGATGGGTATCATGCCCATGTAAAGTGTGAGAGTACACCAAGATATATCCCTTGAAAACCACCACAAAGGAGTCCATGTATGGATGGAACAATCAGTTCATCAGTTCCATAAAAACTATAGGCACATTTGTGAGACCAAATGGCATAACCACAAACTCATATAGACCATACATACTTCGAAATTTTATAATTGGTTTATCAGATGAGAAAAAATGAAACTGAGGATAATAAGATCTTAAGTAAATCTTCGATAACACCTGGGCTCCACAAAGCTGATCAAAATGAGCATCAATCCTCGACAAAGGATATCAGTTCTTAACCGTCAAATAGTTTATCTTTCGATAATACACACAATGTCTGAGGGTACTATCTGCCTTCCTCACAAATAGGATAGGAAGACCCCAAAGAGATATACTTTTTCGGATGAAACCCTTCGCATGTAACTCCTCTAACTACTTCTTGATCTTCTATAACTCTTCTGTAGCTATCCTATAAGTAGGAATGGACACCTGTGCTGCTCTTGGAACAAGATCAATATAAAAGTATACCTCTTGCTCTAGAGGAAAAACTGAAAAGTCCTCTAGAAAGAAATCATTAAAATGATCGACCACTAGAGAAAATTTCATCACTATAGTCCCCTAGTCATCAAGATATAGACTAGAAATCTGGGATATAACTCTTCCCAACCCACGATGATCGGGTTCTACTCTACTCACCTGGACATCCCATTCACCCTTATCTAAGAACAAACTTCCCTATAGTGATGTGGAAATCACCCTACGATGATTGTAGTCAATAACAACTCAGTATGGAGCCAACCAGTCCATTCCCAGAATAACATCATAGCCTGTCATCTCTAGGAAATAAAGGCCCCATAAGAATTGGCACCCACCATCGTCAAGAGATAACACATTGAACTGACATACACTAACTGATATTTTCCCCAATGGAGTGTCCAGTGTCATGATATTAGTAGAATTAATGATTCAATGACCAAGGATCTCCACAATAGCAACATATATGAAACTATGGGAATCCCCAGTATGGAAAAGTGCAGAAGCTAAAATTGAGTAAACTAGAATTGAACCTCGAGCTATAGAGGGTATGTGGTCTTGACCACACTGAGTCTACTCCAATGAAAATGTATGGAATATACCGCATCCCTGCAACCCTGATTGTCCATCCTAAGCTGATCCACCCTATTGTAAGTGAAAACAAGGTGATTGGATACCATGACCTTGACCTCTCCCTTGGATTGAATAGATGGACGAACCCTAGTTCCTTAAATAATGAGAAACTGGTTATCCCACTCCTGAACAAGGTGTCATAGAAGAACCTCTTTCACCCACTTTTGGTGAGAAGATATAATATAAACTCTAAATATGACCCATCTTGCCGCATGATCAACAATCCACCGGGTCCATCGGGCAATGTGGCCTCACATTCCTACTCTTCTGAAACTAGTAGCATACCACATGGCTACTTGAAGGTGTATCCCTCCTACTCAGACCTCTACATGTAGACTCCCTATGCTGCTTCACTCTATCAGCTAGATTAGCACCAACTCTGGATGATGAAATTACCTAGACCATAGCTCTAGAATCTATCAGGTTTCACTCAGTGATCAGTGCCTCGTTGACTATGGAAGATATGCTCATCAACCAGAATATGTTCATCGGGGATCCGATTTCATGCCTAAGACCATCCTGAAACACCCTTGTAAGAAAAACTCATCACCTCTTGGAATGGGTGTGAAGCACTTCCACATTGTGAAGTGAGAATAATACTCAATGACTGATAGATTACCATGCTCCAAACTCATGAAATCTCAGGCTCGGTCATCCCTCATTGTCTCCTGGTATAAATAGTCATAGAAGGCACACTAGAACACATCCCAAGACATACCCTGCTGGTACCCTTCCTGGGATATAACATCCCTCAATCTCATGGTGGAATCCTAAAGAATATAAGGTGTGATCATCACCCTCCTTTTTGGAGGCCTCTCCAGATGATTGAAGATAGATAACATGAATTATAACCAAGACTCTTCAGACTGAGGTCCTCCCCCCTAGAGAAAGTTAAATGATGTTGCTGATGAAATACTCACACCAAATTTTCCATAGATGGGGCATGATGTGGTGCTCCTAGGAAGGTCTACATAAACAACATGAGGGCTTCTCTGAACTGTACATATGCACATGTGTCTAGAATGATGATTGGTGCCAAGACTGCCACAACGGGAAGATCTACTGGTAGTCCCTGACTAGTCGTGTCTGTTGTCTGATCATTACCCTATATTTGGAAAATGACCAGAGGACATCTCCATGGCATGAATCAGCAAGGTCAAGCACACACACTAGGTCAAGATTATCAAGGACTCAAACATAGAAATGATATAACGGGACAAGATAATTAAACAATCATGGTTTACAAAACATGGATACACGATGTGTATGAACACTACATGACATGTTTCCTTAAGTCTTTACATGGGCACGTACTTATGCCCAAAAATAGTCATGCAACACCCCAACACATGATGTGTTCCTCCTAAGGACACAACATGTACTTGAATCGATTTCCACAGCTTGAGTTCCTATACATGGCGAAGCCACATGATTCTCCTCGAAAAAAATTCACGGTGTGGTCATGCCCGACACGGTGTGTTCTAGAAGGTATTCACCAACCTGTGTCATTAGTCACATGGCTAGTTACACAGTTGACACTACATAATTTGTTCAAGCAATACACGATGTTTAATACTTGAGTTTCATCCATCTGTGTCGTTAGTCACATGGTTGGACACATTATTTATACAACACGACATGTACGTCCAGTACACGATATGTGCCATCAAAGATTTACCAACCCCATGTCTCTTCCCACATAGTCAGTCACATGTTTAAGGACTAAAAGGTGTGTACATAAATTACAGGAGGTGTATTAAAGAAAATTTGTTCCTTCCCAAGCCTATGGATACATGGTGTGTATTCATCATTATACTCCATGTATTCTGGGGTTTTCAGGACACTTAGCCTCATAAAACACTTCTAAACCCTAAAGTCATTGAAAAAAGTATAAAAATGCCAAATTTTGATCTGTGGAAGACCATACTTCCCGCAAATCAGAGCTTGATATCATACATGTACATCACTTGACATAAAAATACAATAAGTCACATGATCCACCAAATTACGATCCATGAGGGCCCATAATACCTTAGATACAATAATTTGGTGCTCATTCAAAATAAAATTTACATATTACCAATAAACTATCAAAATATCTATACTTATATCAATGAATCTATCAAAACAATATGAATATATAGAACAACATCTATCACAACAAAATTCAATCACTAATGCAACCTAAATCGAATGACAATAATGTGTGACATGTCATCTCTATCAAGTTCCTATATGCTGAATGAGATGGAATACCCTAATATCATCAGGTTGAAACTAAAATAGAACCTAAATAATTTCAACAATAACAACACAATACATGTGAATCACTCAACTGCGAAATCAAATCAATAGTAATATTTTCAAAAATAGAAAAAATGAAATATATGAGTTTAGTTGGATTTTCCCTGTACACGGGTTAGCTACTCTTGGTCACAACTTATTACCAACTACCTATTACTTTCTATCCCAATCTATAGGCTCCAAATAATAATTCAAGAAGAAAATTATTCCTTTGATTCCAATTTTTAATGTCCCAGTTCCAGGTGCCACCCAAAGGTGCCCCATAACCAGTTGGTAACATGGCCTCAAGCACATTTCAAAAAATTCCATAGGATTCGAATAGTATCGAGGTCCTTGCGTGTGATCATAGGGAAACTATCCCCTCATTTTCAAAGTAACACCGAGGAATAAAAATCAGATAACAATAGAAGAAGAAATAATACTATACGATAGTCAAATAGTGGAAGAAAGAAGGAAAATAAACAAATATAGAACATATATATTTATAATGATGCATGTCACAGGTATCTAGGAAAGTAGAAAAACAAGCCAAAATTTTGGGATATAGTAATAAACCAAGCCCAATGAAAAAATAGGTAAACAACCCCAAACACCATCGCAAGCCTCGTCTTAGTTTCATGATCTCTACTTCCACAGCAATCAATTATTTGAGGTATAAGGTCTCTTGACCTTATCTATTCCTCCAACAATATAATATATTTGGGAACAAACGCATGAAACAGACAGGGTTCGAGGTGAATCCTAGAAGGAATCCACCAAAAGATATGTTCCTAATAGTTAGTGAATATATATGGAAGGTAATAAGCAAGATGAAGCAATAAAAAACGATGTACTCAAAAGTAAACAGTTCTACAATTTCAATTGAATTCATTTACATTCGTCAATTAATCAACCAATTGAAAACAAGCAACCCTATAGAATGTTCTTATAGCCTATCCCCTCTATTTAAACCAAACAATCTCAAGTAACCCATTGGTTCTTTTTATTAGAGGATATAATGACCTCCTGGGTAGCTCACACATTCTAACCCCTTTGGTCTCATGGAAAAAAGACTCTCTGAGTAATAATTCACTATGAAATCCCCTTATAGTATTTTAACAATAAAATACAGACTCTCTGAAGAAAAAAAATCAAGTCCAATTCCTCACGTGGTCTCATAATGATAACTATAGACTCTTTGAGGGTGCACTCAATGTCAATCCCCCCTATGGTCTCAAAGTGTGAAAATTATAACAAAAACTTTGGGGAATCCCTCAATGTAAATTACTACTATAGTCTAGCTATAATAGGTTCCCACTTCCCTATGTAAAGAAATCGTGCACAAGCGATGTTCACTAGCCAATGTAAACCACAATAATAATTGGGATAATCTGCTTCAAATTATATCACAACATCTGATAAATCACTCTATCCTAAAAACAATATTCATGTAAATAATGCATCCTAACAAGAAAAACTAGAAAAAATGGTCAGTACCAAAACAAACATGGGAAATCACCTTCACAAGATGGAAAAATAACCCTATTCACAAATAAGAACCCTAACTCAAGAAAACAATCATAGAAGGAAACAACTGGGTTAAAATCTATAAACACATAATAACCCAATATAGGTTATTGGGAAATTTCATATAAAATTAAAAGAATAACTATATAAAGGAACTAACCACCTACCTTGGGGTTATACGATCGATATACTCCGGTGTCGAAACTTGAATCGGTCTAGAACGACATAGTTCTACAGAAACATTAAAACAGTTCAACCAAGGATATATCATGAAAGAAGAGAATTCAATGAATGAATCTATAAAAGAAGTAAGAACTGATCTTGTTGATTCCAACACAATTAATTGTTGTTAATTCATAGAATAGACGATTGATCGAAGGCTCGGAGAAGAATCACACCCTACAATCACTCTTGGATGAGACTGGTCAAGAAGAAGGAATTTCTGACAATTAGATGTGACCCCAGCCTATTTAATTAATTAAAAAGAAAATTACATGGTTCATCCATTAAAAATATATGGAGTGTATATGCCTTAATAGGGGCCTACTTTAGGTGGTCTTGCCATGTCATCGCACGGTCTTGTATGTGTCTGTGACACAGCCAGACACGACCTCGAGTCGGTGCCAAGGTACAGGATGTGCACAAGGAAGTACATGCAGTGTACTCCTAAAACATTACTTCTTCCTATTTCTAAGAAAAAATCGTTAAAAAACTTATACCTGAAAAAAAGATCTGGGTTTTTATAATATACATGTTTATGTTATATTTATTTTTTCTTTAAATTAAAAATTATAAAAGGTTATTATCACACCCAAGTGGAACCCAAATTCAAAAAATTAGGCCTAAGGATTGTTTTGGTATCCTATGACACATAAAAGTATGTTATAACATGTGTTAGAGTAGTTTTATATTATTGTAATATTATTTTTACCTTTAATTACCAGATTTACCCTTTAACCATGGTAAATAAAAATAATTTCTGAAGTTACAATTCATATTGTGAAAAAATAAAAGGCACCTATTTAAATAATTTTGACATTATGATTTGTAATATGGAATTTATTTTTTTAAATTCAAAATAAGGAATTGGTAAAAAGTAATTTAAAATTATTTCCCGTGATAAAACCCAAAAAATTATATTTTTAAGAATTGAAAACTATCAAAATATTGACATGTGTATATGTACAATTTCATTGTAAAATTATATCCAATACCATCATTGGATTAAATGATAAAAAATTAATACAATTATAATTTAAAACCAGTTAAAAGAACAATCTAATTATATAAATAAATTCGATGAAAAGTCATATTTAAGTTAAAATGATGAATTTTTCACTATTCATTAAAATATGAATGTTATTATACAAAACTAAAAACTTATCCAAAATAAATTTTAGGTACCTCTTATAATTTATAATTTAATATTGTTAAATTGAGTATATTAATGTGTTAAATATTATATTAAAAATTTTTCTCCCTTAAAAGGTGGAAAAATGCATTTTTTGAAAAATACTTCTTTTATCTAAATAATAGAATTTGTTCTTATATTATGTCTAGAAAAACAAATAACTTGAATTTTAAAATTATATGGAATATATTAAATTACTAATGCGGTTAATACTTCTTTTAATCTGTTTTTTACAGGGATGGTTGGATATGTCATGGTGCACTTGAAATCGGTGTTGTGTGTAACACGAGATATTGAATTATTATCAAGAAGGGTACCCTTGAATCATGGGGTGTTGAAATTTCCCCTAATTCAATAATGTTTTCCCTATCAATTTAAAATTGGAATAAAAATCTATGGTTCGGACCTTTGAAAATATATTTATTGAAATCCAACATCAAAAAATGATTATTGAGACATCTTTTTTAAAATAAAGAAAGGGTAGTTTGAAGGTCACTTGAGATAATGTATTTTAGGATTACATATAAGAAAATATGGATATATAAAAAAAACTAATGATCATGTTCTGATGAAGGATGATATATAACATCATTAGGAGAAGGTTAATAAACATAAATGTATAAATTTTTGATAATCCAAGGGTCCATTTGATTAATCACAAAATAATGTACAAGGATAAAATTTATTGATTTATGATATTTTCTCTAGAGTTAAAGAATTAATTTACATAATAGACTAAAAACACAAGGAATAATACTTAATTTACATGTTTAATTTGATCTATTAACTAATTCCCACCAAAACACACATTTTTCTTCAAAAGATAACAAAACCCAATGAATATTCTATTTATCTTAATCATATAATGTTCCAAATATAAACTAATACCATTTAAATAAATAAAGATATGTTATAATAATCAAGGAATTATTGTTGGACAATGGTAGGTGATAAATCCTTGTCTCACTTCAGTTGTGGGTTCGATTCCAGTAGTCTAGTCTGACACAACAGGTTGTTGCCTGACCAGAAAGTTTCCCTTTTTCTCAAAATATATTATAATAACATTCCTGAAATAAATTTAATAAATATTTTAACCTTAAACAATACTATGCAAATTTCAACATAATCCATTCCAACCATTAGAGTTATCAAAAATTCTTTTTTCCAAATTCAGTCTAAATGGTCTCCAAATTTCCAAATTCAATTATAACATTAGATTCCCCAAAAAATGTAACGCTTCTCTTATTGTCACATAATGAATATATGATTACCATTATAATATTAAAAAATTAAATAAAACTAAAATTATTGTTGTAAAATCCCTATAAATATCACATATTTCATATAATTAGAATATAATTTTTGAATCAAAAAACAAAAATACATTAGTTATCCCGCTTAGACCATTGTAACAATATAAGCATGACCTTGATCCATTTTCTTTTTTTTGAGCTATATTTTTTTAACGATTTGAAAATTATTTTCATAATTTACCATAGCTTTACAATTATTTTATTGCATAACTTCTTTCATTCCTTTATTATCACGATCCTAGTGGCCTTTTCCACAAAATTTATAACAAACTCCCATTCCTTTCATGAAAGTAACATGGTGTTTCATCCCATGATTATCACACAAGGGAAAATCCTTCTATTCCCCTTTTCCCTTTATAAAGGACATATGAATTATCCTACAAATATCCTCCAGGAGTGTCAAACCAGGTGCACTGTAAAGCTTGTTGTCATGTACCAGGTTACCCCGAGTCAAGACCCGAACTCGTTGTCTGAGTTTTCATCCCTAGGTACATATTTTTGATAAACAAGTCCACTTTTTGCATCCATATATGGATTTATTTATTTAAATATCCACGTAATATATACTTTACCAAATTTCATGGGGGTTCTTCTATTCCTATCCTCAAATTCTATCTTAGAGTTATGATCCCTAATCTATGTTTTCTAAATATAATTCAAAGGTTGTTCCTAAACATCCATTGATAAGAAATGTAATTCCTCAACCCTAGAAGCCCAGATCCTGTGAATTATTTTAATACAATGGCATGATTAAAAATAATCAAATCCCAAAAGACCGGTCAGTTTAATAGTAATGGAAGTTAGATTGCATGTATGAACTTTATACTACAATTTATAACATAAAATACAACATAGATAATTCTTTGAGAACGCCATTATTCACCTATAATAACCCTACATATCAATTATAAACACTTCTTGGCATCCTAGGAAAATAAAACATAAGAAATTGGTGAGCTCAGATGACCAGTAAGGATAAACAATATAGTAGAAGATATCACAAATAAGAGTAAAATTTTAAGGCAAAATACAAAACTAAAACACATGACTTTTAAAACATTATCTTAAGCATAATATGTAAAGAATAATTAATATAATTCCATTTAAAAATTTACACAGATATTCTACTAGTCGAATAATAAAATCAGAAATGAATAAGTAATCTCATAATGAGGAAATGCATAATGTAAGACATCATAACCACTATGTCAAGGCCTTACACGAAGACCATACACAAATATCTTTCCAAGGTCTTGTGAGAATACACTACTTTGACTCATGAGACCTACCTATGAATCAAGATGATATAGTGGTCCCTACATATAACTCAATATGTCCAATACATTTATCGTATGAAAAGGGATAAATGTAACATAAATTGTCTTATTAAAACTAGTATACAAAATGTTAATACTTCTACCATAAACCATGAATGGTACTAAAATAAAACATCCCCATTCAGACATATCATAAACCCTTAAATATATTATTGAATGCTGTATCATTATAAATAAATATCATTTAATCATAAGATCCAACAAAGGATATTGACATAGATGAAAATATTCTAATAAAATCATTATAGCATTTTTAGAGAAATATTCCATTTTTTACTTTGAAAACATTATATGTAATTCAATTTTTTAAATAGTACATTTAAAATTAATTTTTCAATAAAAGTGTCCCATACCAATTTTAAACTTTTGAATTAAATTAATAACTTAAATCATTTATTTCCATATAAATAAATAGTTAAAACCATTTTGAAAACATTGTCATTAATGAGAAAGGTTTAGAAGAATATTATTTAAAATATTTATAATGATGGTTTAGTTAAAGAATACCATACACAAAACCTTAAAATTAGACCTTTTGAATTTTTTAAGAAACATTGAAATGAATGATAAATATGTTACATTAAATAGTTATGGATAAAGAATATTAGATAATATTGAGATTTTGAAATTTACCCATACCTTAGGACTGATACTCTTCGTACGTGCCTGAAAATCATATATAATGTTTTTAAACATATTATTAGATTATATAAGAATGATAATAATATTTATGTTATCATATATGATTCTTTTATGACATTATGTTTCCCATTTATTAACAATTCATTGTTAATGCACCATTTTGGGTAATAATCACTTTGTCTATCGTACATGTTTTGGCTTATTATTCTCGATCGTATTACTTATATAATTATTTAATTTCTTCTATAATTTATAATATGATATATATATATATTATAAATTAATAATATAAATATATGTAATATATTTTTATATGAAATGTTATTCACCATTCCTGGAGATGGTAGGTCGTACGTACTCATGAACACTACTTTTGATTTCTTATCATATTGAATAAAGTAAGTGAGTAAAATATATGTATATATATATATATATATATATTATTCCATTAGTCCTTTTATTTCATATAATTATTCATAATATATATATGTTTTATAATCATTCTGGGATGGTGAGCGTGGAAGATGAGTCTCATCGTGTCATGGAGATGGTAAGCTCTACTACGCACGAATGACAATATCATTTCTTTAAAGGTTAAATAGTATATAATTGGATGGAATATGAATTTTAAATAAATAATATCATGTTATATTTATTATATAAGTAATATATTTTCATAATTATAACCTTCAAAATAAATTATTGATGAAAAATAGTTTACACCACGACATAGAGATGGTAAGTCATACATATGCACACATAGTGATATTGTTTTTCATAGGAATAGTAAAAGGAGGTATATGGTCTTAACATAATCATAAAAACATATCAGAATATATTAAATGCTGGAATTATTATTTTATTATGGTAACAACTTAGCAAGATGAAGTAGAAGAAGAAAATCACATTGAAAGAAGGGATAAGACGATTACATCTTCTTCGGGTGTATCTTTTTGATTTGCTCCAAAGGACTTCTTAAGATGGTTTTATAACCAAAGGGTGGACTCTAAGATGAATTAATGGACGTATGTAAGATATTTTGGTAGGGTTTTAAAGATTCAAATGGCTTTGGAGGAGTCAATAATAGATAAGGATAAGTTCCCTTTCATTTATTTAGGAGATACATGTTTATGTTATATTTCCCTTTTCTTTAAATGAAATATTATAAAAGGTCATTATTACACCCAAGTGGCAGAAAATTTACAAAAATTTAGCATAAGGATTTTATGGGACACAAATGACTTAAAAAATAATATTAGGACATGTGTTAGGGTATTTACATTTTATTATAATATTATTTTTACCTTTATTTACTAGATGTATCCCTGGAAAATAAAAATAATTTCTAAATTTACTATTCATAATGTTAAAAAATAAAGGGTACCTATTTAAATAATTTGGACCTTATGATTTAAAATAGAAAATAAAATTTTCTAAATTTCAAACACATAATTGGAAGAAATTAATTTAAAATTAATTCTTATTGTCAAAGACAGAATGTGGGGTTTTAAGAAGTAAAAACTATCAAAAAACATTGACATCTGTTTATGTCCAATTTCATTGTGAAATTACTTAAAATGGCCAAAATTGGGTTAAAGGATAAAAAATAATCCAATTACACATTAAAACTAATTAAAAGGTGAATAGAACTATATAAATAAATAAGAATAAATGGTATTTTTGAGTTAAAATGCAGTATTTTTTACTATTCATTAAAATATTAATGTTATCATAAGAACACTAAAAATTTATAAAAGATGAATTTTTATGCCCCACTTATAGATCAGAATTTTATTTTTTCAAATTGAATATTTAAATGTGTCAAATATTGGATTTTAAAAGTTCTCACCATTAAATGGTGGAAAACAACATTTTTTGGAAGATATTTATTTTATATAAAAAATAAATTTTTCATTATATTATGTCTAATAGAAACATAATATGATTTTTTAAATTATATTGAATATATGAAATTCATAATGTGGTTAGTAATATTCATAACTTCTTTTTAAGAGGCTAGTTTGATAGGTCATGGTGCGCTCGAGCGGTGTTATGTGTAGCACAAGATATTGAATTATTAAGAAGAAGAGTACCTTGGAAGATTGGGGTGTTACACTAATGTACTAATATAGGGGTCCTTGAGGGTAATCAGCATCCTGATCCACAATATCAAAAAAGTACATCAAATATTATTTTCTCAGTATAGGTGAATTGGGTCATGAAAATGAAGTCGTACAAGGAAAAATTCCTATTTAATAAATAATGAAAAATGTTTTATTTGATTTATTTTTAAGAATTAAGATTTATATGAAACGTTTAATAGAACAATTAAATTGATTCCCTAATACCTTGAAGTAGATTTATCATTAAAACACCCAGTGGTGTGATCAGTATAACCCAAGTGTTGGACTCTTAACCTTTTGGTGTATGTGAGAAGATTATTCTTGAGAATATCACAATAAACACCTTGGTGGAATTTTATTTCATGCTAGGAATAGATTTTATCACCTTATATAGAGAACACATTACTTTTTACAAAAAGGAAATAACTTTTTATAATTTAAACCATCCATTTTTCGTCTATAAATGAAAGGAATATCATGAAACTTCTTTAGAAAATACTTCAATAGTGTGTGTGTTGATACCCAATAAAAAATCCCAACTTGACCAAATTGTTGTGTCAACAAAATGTATTAACAAGGATAAAATTACCATTATGAAGTAATACATTGATTTATTTCCAAAAGAGTTTCTCAAACTTCCCCTAGAACATGAGGCAAAGTAATCAATTGATCTTATAAATTAATACACTCCTATATCCATATTCACCTATAGGATGGACACAATCAAACTTGAGGATTTAAAGAATCAGTTGAAGGATAATTTCAAAAAATGGTTTATAAACTCTTTTGTATCATCTTGTCATGCCTTAGGGAACTTCTTAAAGATAATAGATGGATTGTTGAGGTTTTGTATCAATTACATGGGGTCTCAACAATATCACCATAAATAAAAACTATCACATTCCAAGGATTGAAGAATTATTCAATTATATAATAAGATCTTAGTACATATCAAATGTTGATATTCATTCTTGATATCTTCAGTTGATTGTGAATAAGGTAAATATTTTTAAGACAACCTTCATTATAAGGAATATAAATGGTGGGATCAAATTTATGTCCTTTGGATATTAAAATACCCCAGAAATATTCATGGATTTTATTAATAGAGTCATTATAGACTATGTGGAAAACATTTATATTGGATTTATCAATGATATTCTAATTTCCTCCAAGATCAATGAGGAATTTGAATAGAATAAAAGGATTATAACATAAATATTATTGATGGATATAATATATGGTATGTTGAAAAAATACGACTTATGTATGAAGTGAGTTATATTATTATAGAACATGATAACACATGATGGTATTTTAGTGAAATCATTAAATTAAAATGGAATAGATTAATATCTTAACCCACTAGTTTTAGGGAAATCATTATTTTTCATACCTTATCTAGGTACTACTGATTTTGTTGTGAGAAATTGATTTTGATTAGATTTCTCTCTAACTATGTTTACACATAAAGGGGTAATTTATGTATTGAAGGAATAATGTGAATAAATATTTAAGGAATTCATGAATATTCTATTAACTGCACCATTACTCACACTACTAATAAGTGTTCAAGGATTTGTATCAAAAATTGATGCATTGAAGAAAGGTTTGAGTTGTGTACTCATGCAGAATTATTAAGTGATAGCATATACCTCATGAAAACGTATAATACATCAGAAAATATATTTAACAAATAATTTAGAGCTATAATCTACGATATTAACCTCAAATATTTTCTGTCACTACGTTTATTGTGTGAATTCTGGCATATATACCAATCACAGGAGTCTAAAGTATATATTCACACTAAAGGATATCATCACGTGTCAAAGAAGATAATTAGAGCTAATCAATTACATTTATTTATATATTCACTACCATTCAATATATGTGAACAAGTTATAAGATTTTATTAGTAAAATTGAACCAACTAAATTATCTATGAAATTGATTAAGAAAGACCATATATTTAGCTACTCACAAATGATAGATTTAGAAATCCAAATGGTAGGAAAGACAACCTAACTGGATCAAACAATTTCTTATCAATCTATCCAAGAGAAGATCAATGAGGCATAAAGGAATGATTTGGAGATTTAAAATAAGGTAAAAGCAGTTAATGAAGATAATATCTGTAAGATCCATATCAATGAGTATGGTTTCATTTGATTTTGAAGTACACTATATGTGAATTCATCACCTGAGATAACAATGATTTATTAGATATTTTTTACAGTGCATCTTTCTTTATACATCTTATAAGTACAAGTATATAACATGATCATTGAGAACCCTTCTAGCCATAAATTTTGGAGAAAGATATTGTTGATTATATATCAAGATTCATGGTATGTAATTAAGTTATTTTAAAATGAAAAAAATTCCAATGGCATGATGAAATCATTTCCTATACCCATGTCGATATGGTGGAAAATCACGATGAACCTTTTCACTAGTCTCAAAAAGTCATCCAAATAAAAAAAAAGAAATATGTGTTATTTTGGATCAACACACCAAGACTTACCACTATATCACTATTCAAGAAGATTTCATACTTGAGAAACTTTCCATGATATAAATGAAAAAATAAGTGAGGTTGTATGCGGTACCAATTTTCATAATATCTAATCATGATTCAAGGTTCACATATAAAGTCTTGAGAATCCTTCAATATGATTTTAATACTAAATTTAATTTTAGTACGACCTTTCACCACCAAGATGATGGAAAATCTTAAAGAATTATTCAGACACTTGTGTAAATACTGACAGTGTACTCAATGTAATTTAATGGATTATGGGATCAACATCTATAATTAGATGTGTTATCATAAAACAACATCTTATACACATGTATTCAAAATTATCCATATGAATCTCTCTATAAGATGTGATGTAAACTCATACTAGTTTAAATGAAGTTGGAAAAGATAAGATACATGGATATGATCTTGTGAAATGGACGAAAAAGAATATTCAAGCCTTCCAATGAAATATAAAATCTACTTAGATTAAAAAAAGTGCTATTCATAAAATCCTTAAAGGTATTTGGAGTTTGATATGGGAGACAAATTTTTTCCTTTGAATATCACTATGGAAGAGATTCATGATGGTTGGATATATAATGAAGAAATCACTAGTTACATGAGCCCGTTCGAGATGCTTGATTGTATATGAGTAGTGTCAAATTTTATTTCACATCGACCAAATATATATCAAGTTCATGATGTGTTCCACGCATCTCTTTTGTGGAAGTATATACCAGGACCATCACATACAATGAATATGGAGGTGGTGTAACTATAGAATGACCTCATATATGAGGATTATACATTGAAGATCTTATACTATAGTGAAAAGGTATACCTAATAGGAGAACCCACGTTGTCAATGTTTTTTTAAGTAACCATAATTATTAAGAGATGATTTGGGAAGTAGTGGTTATAACGAAACATAAGTACCCTCGCCTATTCTAAATATATATTGTAAATATATATTTTAAGGATGAAATGTATAAAGGGGGAAAGAATATAATGACCCAGAATTTTCAAATGATAGTTGTTTCCTAAAGATATTTGTGTTATATTATGTATATAAGAATTATATACACAAGGAATGTAAAGGAACCATAACATAATTAAGTAACTTATGAAAATAATTACACAAGTAAATGAATAAACCCACAAAATTTACAATTATTACAAGGGGATAAAAAATAGAAAATAGAAAAATTATAATGAAAAAATTTGGCCCACCTCGACTGGTTAGAATCACCCCTCCAATGAACAACACTATAGAAATGATTATCAATATAAGAAAACAGATAAACAATATAGAAAATGGAAATATATAACCTTGTGAGGAATTAAGGTGAATAATTAATTATGGAATGAGTAGGTATTTATATGAGGTAATTTGACCATTAAAATAGTAATGTGACTATTTGAATAATAACATGAGAATTGGGTATTGTAAAATTACCAATGAGAATAGGAACCTAACTAGTGGAATAGAAATTTCACATCAAAATAATTAATTTTAATATATATAATATTTATCATGACTAATTTAATTAAATATGAATATTATAATAAAAAAATTATCATGACTAAAAAACTCAAATAAATTTTAAGTGCATTTTTTATGAACTATAATTTTATGGATTTCATAATATCAAAATATTTAAATTAAAAATTAAAATTACCATTGTTATAATATTTTTTGATAAAAATAATATTTGTTTTAAAATAACCACATAAAAATTTTCTAGGGGTATTTTTTTAGTACTTTTCAATAATACATCAATTTTCAAGTCAATAGTTAAAACACAGCTTTTCTTATAATTGATGTATCTTAAATTACATCATTTATGATGCAATAATTACCTGAATATTTTTTGATATTTAGTATAGATCTGAACATATTTAATTTGATAAATGAGTCATTAAATTACAATTAAATGATTTAAAAACCAAGAAAGTACTATCTTTTTTCTTAAATCAAAATTTTTACATCAAAATAATATATTTTTTATTTTTTCCAAATTAAAATTTGATTAAACAATATAATTAGAATTATAATGTTATTAAAAGTATTGAAATAATTTTATTTAGTAAACATATGGTTTATAATTTCTTGAATATCATCTTTACATTTTTACAATATATAGTTTATTTTATTTAATATTTTCACTAAAAACTACCACTCACCTCAAGTATAGACAACCCATCTCCCTCCACTTATAAAACAACTCCTCCATCAAATTAAATATTAAAATACCATACCAATTACTATCTATGAAGACTATTATAATATCTAGGGTAGTTATTGAGACATCCAACTAAAAGAATCAAAGTATTCTTGTTCCATAGAGAAGAAAAAAACATAGAAGAGGGTAAGATCTCAAAAATTATTCATCTCATTATCCTATTAACATTCTATTTTTTTCCACCACATTCAAAAAAAATCATATAAGAATCATTATGTTTTATGTCCAAATTATATTAATGGTTTTAAACTATTAAAAATATTTTATTTATGAAATATTATATTTTCAAACATCACATTCCCACACTATTGATAATTTATCCTTAACCATCGGTTAATCTCCAATGAGGGTATTTCCATTTCATTTGTTATCACCAATTATATGGAGGGTTATAAAAATAATCTCTTATATATAAATTTATAAAAAAATTTATTTTAAACTTCTATATTAATCATACATATTATAAATATCCATAAAAAAATAGAAAAATTGAAGGAAAATCATGTTTTTTAAATAAAGAATAATATAAAAATGCTTAAAGATAAAAAATAGAACATAAAGTGTATATAAAAATTGTTAAAATTTATGACTAATAATATTAATTAACATAATTTACCTTTGTTTAATTTTTATAAAAAAACTATTCTAATTATTCTAATGGTGGACAAGGGATGAAATAAAGCGGTATTTAATGTAAGGGGATTATAAAACCCAACATCATTTCTTTCGGTTATCCATATTTTCAAAAATATTTAGTGTACATATTCCTATAGTTTTCCTTAAGTATCACTTCAATATTTTTTCCTTTTCATTTTTTGTGGATATACATGTTTCCTCCTATATTTTTAATCAAAATACAATGTTTTTTTAAAAATACATTTCTTTCCAAAACAAAACATTAACTATTCATGTTTTATTTCTTCTCCATATAAATTTGATCTTTTATTTGTAAATATGATATACCTTTACCATCTAGGATACAAAAAAAATTCATGAAAGTATGCTACATGAATTTCCTAGGAAACCCATTCCCTTGCAAATGTTATTTTAGTACTATGATTGTTATATGGTTTTTATGGAATGCATGATTATGCTAATATTATACTATAATGAGTGAGACCAGAATTTCATATCACTATAATGTAATGGGTAATGTGATGTATCTCATGTTTTCTGGAATGCATGATTATTTGTAATGGGTAATGTGATGTTATTTTTGTATTATTTCATATGATTGTACAATGATTTTATCTATTATCACAATGATGATGTTATTATTTATGATCATTTTTTTTACGAACATGATGTAATATTTGTTCACAACTGTGTATTGTATTTGAGCACTATGATGTGGGGTTTCATTTTTATATATCTGAAATTCCATGAATTTCAAAAATTTATTACTCATGATTAGAATTATAATCCCATTCTTATAACGTTATTATGATTATTGTGATCATCCATGTACTATTGATTCACATATCTTATTTCTCTTATGTTATCCTTAACCTTACTAGTATTTTAGCTCAACACATTATTTGATGTATATACTCAAGTGACTACATGTACTAAAAAAACATGACATCATTTAAGTTTATAAAAAACTATTATTTTAATAATAATTTTTATGTATATATTAGGTATGAGCCTAATTTTTTCAAGATATTAAAACTTTTGATCCTTGAATGTAAAACTGTTACGTTGTTTATCTATAAAAAGATGTAATGGTCATGTAAGAAAAATTTGGTTTGGTATATTAAATGTGGTTGAACATTAGGATCAGTAAACAATAGGTAGAGGATATACTCTTCATGGTCCTAGATATAACATCTCATGATAATATTTTTGGATAGATTCCATTACGCTGTTCTAGAAATAACATAAGGTTCAATCACAATAATGCTCATTTTATGATGCTACCTTGGTACCCCATCTTGAAGTCAACATATTGGAATACTATAATTGAAAATATGTATTATAGTAATTATAGAATAATTTTGGATCTGAAAGATAAATTACATGAAAATAAATTACCTTCTCTTACATGATGGATGTATAATTTAGTTAATCACCAAAACTACTGGCCTAGTGTCCTTAGATGAAAACTATATAATCCTTGTATTTGTGATTGGATACATAAATATTGTGCTTAGAAAAATGAAATTCTCTTATAAATTATTACCATAATTTGAGTGTCACTCCAATAACAATGTTGACTTGAAAATGATAGTGTTCCACACAAGAAGAAGAATACACCTATATAATTTATATGTGTTTCATCACTTATCACAAACATAGGGGTGAATTAACTTTCACAATATCTCCAAATTGTGGACTGTGGTGGTGAGAACATCCAACTAGTATTGAGTCATGTAGTTTATCCATTTTGGGGAAAACTATTGTGTTAGAATTAAGATACCTTTTTAGAATATCTATAGATATCCCATGTCATTTGAGAGAATAAATTATGGGGAATAATAATTTATTATTCCATATTACATTTCTCATTATTTCATTTGATATCTCATGAACCCAAAATGGAAACCAAAATCCATATTCATGATTTTTAATTTATTGATATTATAATATATACTTATTGAATTCTAAATGACCAACCTACCTCGCGTGTCCTTCATTCCACCAATGACGCTTATAACTTTGTGAATAATGTGATGGATTATAAGATCTGGTGGATCACAATGAGTTGTAACCAATAACATAGTCCTTCATATATAGTCAAAATAAATCTCATTGTCTTATTAGATTATGTTTTTCATGCACCCATATAGAAAAAATGGGTCCCCCGAGTGGTTAGGAGTGCTTACTACCCATGGAAGGATTCCAATGTCATTAAATTTCTATAAAAAGACTCATAGAGGCCCCAATTATGACACAAAAAATAATATAAATATGGATAGAGATGTATAATTTAATACCAAAGAAAATGAGAACTACAACATAGAGAAAAGTGGATATAAATAAATATACACTATCCCTATTAATGTAAGATGTACCCTAAGAAGAGAAAACATAGGGTGGTAAAAACTATGGCGTTGAATGCCTAGGTAAGGTAGAACCTAGGTATTGACTACCTGGGAAATAAACATTTGGGAACCATATCACCTTGGAGATTATAGTTTTGGAAAAGAAGTGCATGGGCTCCTAACCATCTAGTTAACCTATTTCCCATGTCACCTACCTAGGTGCACATTCATCTATGTCACCTAAAATGCGGTAAAAATATCCATACCACCTGGATCCTCTATTACAAACCTAGTTATGATCATTAAAGGTCTTTGATCTCAACTATTCATCATACCCCATCCACCACCCCCACTAACCGCCTTGACAAATCAATAGATGCACCATCAACATTTCGGGCTCTGTAAAGTAAGATTTGGTTTGTAATAGCTATAAACAAAACACTGATCCAAAATAACACATTAAATATTTTTAATCGACTTGTATTCCAAAAAAAATAATGTCAGGATACTCTTATTTGGTTTAATCATATAAATTTAGTCATGAATCCTCTCTTAGATTCCTCATAATAACATGAGTTAAGATCCACCTCTTGGTTCCCTAGAATTCCATGATCAGAGATACCTCTTTGGGTTCCCTTGAATTTAAAAATTATATATTGATCCCTTAATTTTATAAAATATATTCAGTCTAAAAAGTTATAAATTAATGATAATACCTATATTTGTTTTAAATATTCAATAATTGAATATTTTGACCAGATAAAAGGAAGACAAATTTCTCTGTGCAGTATATGATAATACCCACCAATGATCGATATATCACTAGGGGTGAATTAGTTATACTATTTTATTTTATGTTTCTTTTATTTTGAAACTAATTTCCTTTTTATGAAGAATTAAAACATTACTAAAAACAAAACATTCAGGCATACATAAGAAAAAAGAATTTACAAGGTTAACAACTCATCAAGAGTATCCACATCCCAAAAAAATGTTTGGAAATAATTCAATACCACACAATCTACTAGAAATTAATTTTTTTGTGTGGATAGAACAAGTATCATATTCCCTGGGACTTGTGTAGCACCATGTTCAATATAAAAATTCACATGCTTCAGCTAGTATGAAATTATATAATATAAGATTGTGTAACATGTTTAGAAACATTTACAAATTTATTAAAAACATGTTATTTTTTTGCCTTGTCAATGTTTACTTATAAAACCATCAATATAATTATTCACTTTCTTACCCAGCTGCAGTTAAGAACTTCTTTGGTATTCAGGATGATAATGAGTACAATGTACTAGTCTAATTCTTTAGTCTGATTGATTTGTCCATAAATACAACTCTACCAAAATACAATTGAAACAACTCTAAACAGCTTCCAACTCAGTCCAGAAATCTCAGTCTGATTTCCTAGTCCATTGACTCAGTTTGATCTAATAACCTCCAAATATAATATTATTTCTTCTTATTCTCTCCAGAATAATTCCATAGGGGAACTATGTCTGGAATAAATTTACCGATAAAACACCAGAACATCTTTATCTTTGTCTATACATGAATAGTGTTCTGATCCTTCTGAAATTACAATCTAATATCTTACTTTTATAGGTTAACTGAAAACGGTTTAAATGAGAATATGAAAATGTTTTATTCTCAAATAAAATTCTTATATTCATATTTTATTTTCATTTCAAACACATCTTTGAATTCTTCAGCGCTTCTCAACTATACTAAATTCTTTTACATACTTCTCGAATATGTTGACAAAATCAACTAACTTCAAAAATTTTAAAAATTATTCTATATGATTCTAATTGAGATTATTATTTATTTATTATTATTAATACTTATGTATTATAAAAAATTCTTGATTTAGTTGATATGTACCAAATTTTAAAAAAAATATTTTCATTCTGATTCTCCTTACCAACTGTTCATATGAACAATAAATGATTTATCATTATGATTCTCAGTACCTCTGTTACTCATAATCATTATTCCTTAAACATAGTCACAAATTATAAATATATTAGTACTTATTGGAATCACTTAATCAATAATTTCAAAACCCTATTTGAAAAACACCTAAAAACATCCTTAAAAAAAAGTAATCCTCTATTTTTCAACCCGTTTTCAACTTCTTCAAGAAAATATCATTATATTATTTTCCTTAGACAGCTAATCCTATATCTAATGAATTGGTCTCTATATTCATCAGATGGATTTTTATCACCTCAATCTTGGTATTATAATCCAAAATTTTTCTGATGAATATTGACCCATTTCATGTAAATAAATATTTCTTATTTCTCTCATGACCCACTTGTTAAAAAAATCAGTGATCTGTTTTATCTTGAACCAAATGATGCAAAAAAGTTCAACCTAATGAAAATGGTTGACTATATTATTTGTCTTTACATGATTGATCAGTCTTTGACTTTATGACATGAATTTATCCAAAAAATATCCTCTAATTTTCTATTTCATTGGTCTGAACAACTCCCAATCAAATCAATTATGCCTCCAACTGATCAGTGGAACACCGTGTCCGATATACAAATATCAGAAAAAACATCATTCCTTTCTTGATTATGGTACAAATAGACATCTAGAAAACACCAACTTCTTTCTATGAATATTTTAACTTTTTTATTATTAGTATGACTGAAAACCAACATCTTAAACATCACATTTCAAAAAAAAATTCCCACCCTTCATACAATTTTGCAACTATTGTTATCACACCAATGAACTGAGACTATAAAAATTTGACATCATGAACATTCATCTTCTATAATAATTCTTCATTTATCATTTTTTAGTCATGAATTTGAAAACATTTATGATCAAAATATCTTTTTATGACTTACATTGGATATTATTATAACTTCCCACCCATCAATCAATTTTTTATTCCTTACCAATTCTCCAACTGATTAGATGAACCGTTTCTCCCCATTTCATTCATAATTCTTACACCAAATGTTTATAAAAAAACTAATGATTTAAAATAAATTCAAGACCATAAAAAATATTCATATTAAAATTATATCTACTTAAACTCTGATACAATTTCTCATCATGATCAATACTTCGATTGTAGACTAAATAATGAGTCTGATGAAACTTTTATTTTAGAAACAATCTTCCCAATATGATGGGATTTCATAAGATTTTCGGGACAAATATTTTGATTACAATTAATTTTATTTATTTATCTTTTCCGAATGTTTGTATATGATGACCATATTGGGATGGAATTGTTCTGATGACTCATTCCATTAGTCTGGGTCATCTTTTCATGCCGATTGTCTTGATTGGATTAACAACTTAGAAAAAAATCTTCCTTCATCTAGATATCTAGTATCTACTCACCAATTATGTTTTTTACACACTTTACTATTTTTCAACAACATAATTCTCAAAATTATCAATTGATAAAAAATAAAAAAAAACAACATGGTCCTAAAAATATCCCCTTTTATTTATTTATCAATAAGAAATTCATTATATCACAACAACAACAATCATCATTTTCATTTATCAATTATTTTTATTACCCCTCTATATGTATTATCCTTTTATTATAAGATCATAACCCTCCTTCATATCTTCTATCCATTATTTTCTTCTTCCCACTTTTTCTTCTCTCTCCCCCTAATTGACAAGAAAATTCAAGGGGTCCATCGTGACATATTTCCCACATTATTTAAATAATATCTCATTTCCTAGGGTTGGAACTTTTTATCATGAAATATTATAACTCTTCTTTAAGAGGATATATGTATCACATGATTTTGTTAAAAAATAGCCTACAATTAAACAAATGTATGTCTATGTAGGTTATCATGGTGTAGAAACCAAGAGTATATAATCACAATTATCAATGTTTTCCACAAAAAAACATTCATATAATTCGTTTTCATGATTATTTTTTCTTTCACATATCTATGGAAATATAATAATTTTTTTGAAGACAATATCAACCTCCACCCATCTCAATTAAAATGTAAGAAAAGTTCATGTTTTAAAAAACATATCTTGAAACTAATATTTCATAAACTCACTACATTATTTTGAATTAAAAGTAAGAGACTAATATAATAAAATCTTTATTTAAACTCCTTTAATTTCATGGATTTTTATACTAGTGTAAAATTATTTTGTGAAAAATGAGGAACCTCAAAGAAATGATCCATCTAAGAATCTTCTCTCAGTTTTTAATTTTTGTTAATCTTCTTAGATTTTTCGGTGGATGATATTTCTTCCTAATGTTATACCTCCTCATATTTTTTGATAATATTGTTTTTATATGTAGACTATTTTGAGGAGGATGTCAATTTTTTTCAACATTAGCAGCATTTTTCTTACAGAGAGTTTGTAACAAACATTTCATGCCTTTATTTGGTTCTCAAAAAATATTCAGACAACTTTTGGTAGCATTCCCTTCTTTATCACATATCATACATATATATAAGTCTTAAAACCACAATATGTTAATATCTTATCATCAAATATTTTCACATATTAAAATAAATTCTTCCATCTTTCTTCATCTGATTTTTTTTCTATTAGAACATTCTAGCCATGTCAAATTTTTACAGCCTGATAAATAAGAACTCATTCTTTTCGAACTCATCTTGTTTTTTTCTCAACTCTCAATATATCCATCTAAAATTTATTTATTTTGGAGGATTTAATCCCCCAAAAAATTCCGTTTTTTAAATCTTTGAATAATTGTAATGTTTTTCATTAAACTTACACATATTATCCATTTAAAAAAATCAACGACAATACCCAAAGTACACATAGAAAGAATACCTTCTTTTATATCATCTATACATTCCATAAATGCGAACATCTTTCTCAAAACCATTATTATATTTCATATTAAAACATTGTTGAGTACCAAACATTCAATCATCAGCCGAAGTATTCTTATTCAATAGGGATTTCTTCCCAACCTTATCGTAACTAGAAAGGGTTTGAATTTTTTTGGATATAGAGGTTTTATAATTTTTTAAAAATCAAAAAATGTTGGATTTTTCTATATACACAAATTTTTCTACATTCTTCTTCTTAGAAACATCTAAACATTTATTTCCAATAATTGAAGGTACTTGTTTATCATTCTTAGGTTAACTCTTTATAATTCACCAAATTCCGATATAGAATTTTTGAATCATATTACACCCTCATTATATTTAGAATATTTTTGTTAAAAAAGTTCAATATCTTCTTCATATTCCTTAAACATTACTTCCTGATGTTCATTATCATTCTTTTTCTTCTCAAGATGCTCTTTCATAAAATAAATCTCTTCATGTAACCTAACATTCTTTTCAGGAGGAAATTATATAATTTTTATTCAAGGATAATCCATCTTCAATTTATTTATATCTTTTTCATGTTTTATAATATTCTCTAGACATTCATTCAATTATCCTTTGAAATAAATTTATAGTAGAGTTTATTTATGTTTATAAATATTTCTTTCAGTATCAACAAATACTTTATACTTCCATTTGGAATAGGATTATCTATATATTTGTTACAATATCTTAACTCTTATTAATCACTTTCTTCTAAATATCCTCTTTGAGGAAAATAGTAAACAAAATTCCTAATGAATCAACATCGAAAACATTTTATGGGATGTTTCCATTTTAATTTCATGTAACCATTTTCACATTCTTAGAAAAGAAGCATATAAACTTATCAAGATTGTCACAAACCTCATTTTTGGATTCAGAATCACCAGCTTCTTATTCTTATTCATCAAGAATATCATTAGACATTTCATTCATGGATGACTTCAATGACATTTCTCTATTTACTTTTGTATTCCATTTATAATATTATCCTTTATCATTTCATATGTAATGAGAGTACTATGAAAGTCATTTGAAGATAGTTTTTCGGGATCTCTATCCTAAAAATATGAAACATTGTCATTATACTCATCAGGAAGAATTATCAAGATCATTTCAAAAATATTTTAGTATTCCAACATCTCACCAAGACATATGATGGTGCTAATAATATCATTCACCCTTATATAGAATTCACCAAAATAATCATCCTCACTAATCATAATATCGTCATATTTTTTCCTCCATATTTGAAATTTTAAGTTCTTCATTTTTTTATTTCCTTCATTGATGTTTTCAACTTATCCCTAATACCTTTGGTAGTCAAAAATACCATCACTCAAAAAAAAGCCTTCAAAAAGTGATGAGAGTTGGAATGTATTTCTCTTCCATCATTCTCAAGGTTTTGTTATCAACAGATGTAAGAGGATAATTCTTAACATGTTGTATAAAACCATCTCTAGTAGCTTTCAAAACATCATAGAACAGATACATAAGTTATGTAAGAATTATATCTGTATAGAAAGGATAATTGCAACCATTTAAGATTGGAATCCCATTACTATTCACAAAACCCAAATTTTTCATAAAAACCTCTTCTTCAAACACCTCAACAAAGAAGAAAACAAATGGAACCAACACATTAATACCAATATACAATACACACCTAGGATGGATGTATCACTGAGGGGGGGGGGGGGTGGATCAAGGATAACATTTTCTATTATGTTGCCTTTCTTTAGAAACATAATTTTAATCCTATTAATGTATTATCAATTTTCTAAAAAAAACATTCACACATCCACAACAACGTAAGTATTTACATGGATCATTACTCAATAAGAGTAGAAACATCCTTGACATGGTTTTAAATCAATCCAATTTGAAAAATTCCATTATAAGATAATACTTTTATGTGGATACAACTAGTAGGATTTTCCCTTACACTTCTGTAGCACTATATTAAATAAAACATTGTATATGCTTCAAGTAGCACAAAATGATGTAATACATTTTTGTGTAACAAGCTAATAATCATTCACCAATTGCATCAAAACATGTTACTATGGAACCTTATTAACTTTTACTTATAAAACATTTAATTAAATTCATTACATTCTTATCCAGAAGTAGTTAGAAACTTTTTTGAACTTCATAATGATACTCTCTCCGATGTACTAGTATAACTCTTCAATCAGATTAATCAGCCTAGAAACATAAATTTAATTGAATATAACAAAGAAAACCATGAACGCATTCTAACTGAGGTATGAAATATCAGTCATTTTTCCAATTTTTATGACCCAGTATGACCGAATTACAAATGAACATGATCTTATTTCTAATTATATTTTTTGTAAAACTTACTTCGGAGATCTCTGTCTAGGAACATCTTCTCACTAACACTTCAGAACTTCTCTCTATTTTGGCACACATGGATAGTGGTATGAACTATTAGAAAATACATTTTACTATCCTCCTTTATAGGTGAAACCAAAAATGATTTAGGTGGTAATATGAAATTTTTTTCGCACACAACCAAATTTTATTATCCTCAAATTTAATTTCCATTTCAAGTAGATATTTTATTTCTTTAGCTATTTTCAACTCTTCTCAGTTCATCTTAAAACTTATAAAAACTTTTCACTACATCATATTGCTTTGATCTTTTTAAAAATTCTTTAGTACGATTTTGATTGTCATTATGATTTATTTATTATGATGAATAAATATATATAATAGTAGGTTATTCAATAATTTTTTCCATAGAAACTGAAAAAAAGAATTTTATTTTGATGCGCCATACCAACTGTACATATAGTCAATAGATAACTTCTCATTATGATGCTCAGTAGAAAATATTATTCAAGATAATTTGAAATTATTATTCCATTAACGTAGTCACAACTTTTGATGATATCAATAATTATTGGAAGCACTTCAACAATAACTTCAAAAACCCTTTTTATCAAACACTTTTGTAAAACACTTCAAACCAACATAAAGACTCACTTTGTCAAAAGGTTTTCAATTTCATCAAACAAATCTCATATTATTCATTTAATCTAATCGATGATCCTGAAACTAATAATTTTATTGGTTTCATTATACATCTAATGGATTGGTCTCTATCTTCCTATGATGGATCAGTGTCACCATAAGTCTAATAGTCGACACCCCACATTTTCTGATGAATATTGCCCCATTTTCTGAAAACAAATAATTATTCATTCTTTCTTGACCCACTTTTTATGAAAAAAATAAAATATATCTATTTTATTGACCCAATTGTTAAAAAACTATTCTACCTAATGAAAATGGTTGACTACACTATTGATATTCACTTGGTTGATCGGTATATGAATTTCTTACAGGCATCAATCCGAGAAAACTCAAATTATTTTTTTATTTCATTGGTCCCAACAACCACCCATCATATAATTTTTCCTCTGATTGATCAGTGGCACATCACTTCTGAAATACCAGTATCAATAATAACTTCTTTCCTTTCATGACCATGGTACAAATATAATTATAGAAGGCACATACTTCTTTTTCCAATGATTTGTATCTTATGGATTATGGGTATATATAAAAAACCATCACATTAATCATCACATTTCAATAAAAATATCCATAAATTAAAACAATTCTATATCCAGTGTTCTCACACTGATGAATTGAGACAAGAAAAACATAACTTTATAAAAAATATTCTTTTCAAAACATTATACTTGTATCATGTATCTTTAATGAATTATTAAATGTTAAATATTGAAATAGAATCATTTGAATTACTTTAGAATGTACTATAACTTCTCATCCTTTTGACCCTTATTTCTTCCCAATAAAACCTCATACTGATTGGAAGCACCACTTCTCCCCTTACATACATAAGGATTGAAACACAAATATCTTGGACATCATATGATTTATAAGGACCTCGATATTAGAAAAGAGTCATCTTATTTATATAGGACCCACTTAAACACCGATTAAATTTCCCATTATGATCACAAATTACATTATAAACCCAATAATGAGTTATAAAACTTTTATTTAAAAACATCTTCCAAATCCGATGGGATTTCATAAGATTTATGGCTCTGTTTTTCTGATTACAATTCATCATTTTTATTTTTCATTCCAAATTCTCGGATATAATTATCTTATTACAATGGATTGGAAATGATGACTCTTTTTGATTATTTTGGTCTTTTTTTATACCGATGGTTTAGATCTGATAGAAAACATTGCAAACAACCTTCCGTCATCCAAATTTCTAGTAGCTTCTCCCCATGAATGTTTTTTACTCACTAACTCTTCTTCAACAAAATATTTCTCATAATGATGTATTGAAAATAAATAACACAAAAAGAAACATGGTCATTACAATGTTCTTTATAATTAAGGCTTCTAATCAATCAATTTCATAGGTACTGTAATAGGGGAGGAGTTCATGATCCAAACATAAATTTGAAATAGAATAGAAAATTCAGAAATAAAATTCCTTATTGCACGAGTGAACCTCCAATTCTTTCATCTTATAAAGTATTTTTTTCACCACCCCTGTTTATTAAGAGGATACATGAATTTGGAAAGTAATAGAGTAACATAAGAACCAAATATAATTGTCCCATGAGAAAAGGATAATTAGAAATATATAGATTGATAAACCAAGTGAGAATCCTTCTATTAAGAATTATCAATATTGACCATGCATTATTGTTGGATAAATTACACTCATGGGGTTCAAGTTTGTCACATATAATGAAAGTGGACAAAATGTTGAATATACTATAGGGGATCATGATATATTTTAAATATGTGGTAAAACATGCATCAGTGAGGTTTTCCATGAAACACTATGGGATGGAACCTCAATCATAATGCTTTTGTTATTTTCATATCCACATCATATCCGAGGTATATACATATTGTCTCAACTGTAAAATCCTAAAAATATAAGTGGTAAATCTAATAGTTCATGGCCTCCTCCATGAAGGTATAATTCTAACTATGAATATATCTTATGCTAATTTAATGGGATTGTAGTGACAATGGTCATACCTATTTCAATAAGTTTACATGGGTTAGGATGACCCCATCTCAACACCAAAACTCTTTGGGAGTCTCTCAATCAAGAAAGGAAATTCACACTATCTCTATCAAAGGGCACATGAGGATGATGTCCACCAAATTTTGGAATCCTCCCTAGAGATGACTAAAAGGGTGGTTATACACTAAATTCATCATCACTAATGTTTGGCACCAAAAATTTAAGAAACTAAAAATATAAATATTCTATAATTAGGAAAAAAGACTACGGAATCCATAAGTAGATCCCACTAAGATAATGAATCCATACAACTCAAGGGAAGGTCTATATCCATCCATCATCCAAAATTCTTGGATCCCATCAGTATATCATTATAGTTTCCCATGGCTAAAGCCCTATCACCCTTAGCTGGAATCAATAGGATTTATCAATGATGGGATTGACCAGGGCTTCCAAAGACACCTCAAAAATGAGGAATATAATTTAACATATGTTTGTTTATTTATGGAGATATCGTACTAAATCAAAAATAGAACATTATAATGTCTTTGGAATCAATGATGGGTATCGCTAAAATATACAAGGGTAAACCCTAGTGAATGGGGTTGGGTACATTTTTACCCCTGTGGTCATCTCAATTATCATCATCTTGGATGAAATATACCCATATCATAAATATAAAACTAAAATGTAATATATTATTTATTTTAATTTTTTTTTGTTAGTAAATGTCATTACTAGTATCCAAACTATTGTTACAAAACATGATATTATAATAGAACATGGAAATGAAGAGGAAATTTTAAAATTACCACTCACACTATGATATACAATGAACGAATTTGTATCCCACATTAATAGAAAATCCATGATTCATAATCCACTAAAAATATTACTCATTTTATAACTCAGTAGTCTAGTCCCACTAATTATTGAAAATTCATAGAAACAAACACATCTCACCTATCACCCAAATATAGAGATTTTGTATCTATAAAATAATTAATATCTTAGTTTAATTCTATAATCGGGAATATTGATCAGTTAAATGGTGTTTTATTATGGGAAACAGACTAACTATGTATTATTTCAATGTAGAAGTATCTCAACCTAAAAGAGTTGAACCACTTCCAAAGGAAGATATTTCTCATCCCCTAATGATTGAATCATTAAATAAAACAAACATGATAATGTAATAGATTGATAGTAAGACTACCACGATGGATGATGATCAAGATAACCTCCCACCTCTTATCTAAACGGACTACCAGTTCTTATAATTCACCCATGGATAAATCAAGTTGTTTTATATCACGAAATAATTGATGTTTTTAATGATATGATAGAAGATATAAAACATTGATGTTCATTTGTACAAGAAGACTTATGTATTATCCCATGTGTGTTAATTTTAATCCCCCAATTCTAAAAATAAAAGATAATGAAATCTAAAAATTATATGGAATGAGAGACCAAGAATAGAATCTCACCCATTTTTATTCTCAACGAGGCACCATATCATGAATCATAAAAATAGAAGCGGATATTAAACTCAGATACTTCATCAAAACCTTATAAGTTCCCATATGTTATTTGTAGAGTAAACTTATAGTATGTTATTTTATAATAATGCAAGGAATTTTTCAACAATTAATTAACTAATCAAAAATATATTTTGAGAAAAAAAATCATAATTAACGTCGATAATTTTAAATATTAATTTAAAAGGTGTTTTTGGATTCCATTAAAAGATTGAATAGGTTGACATACTATATGAAAATAAAACATCCCCAAAAAATATGGTTTTCTATGGGATGAACTAACATAATGAGTTTTCAACCATATTAATACCTTTAGATTAAATTAATGGATTCTAAAATTTTTCAAGTATTGCATAGTATCTGATGGATTATATTCGATGAACCAATAAAAGAGTTCATAAAAAACCACCATCACTGATAATTATTTCATGGAATATAGAAATGGATATATTATCCCTCATTATAATAAAATTAATTTTACAAGACGTTGATTATAAGAAGAACATAGTTTATTCCATCAATAATAATTTGGTTATAAAATACATCCAATTTACTATAGGTATAAACCATATAATGTTTTTAGAAATTATGAATATAGAAGAAGTAGTAAATAATAATCATCTAAGTTATTACAATTATCAAAAAAATTTGGGTCATGTGATATTTCAATGGTTTGTCTTTAATGAAATAATGTATAAGATTTTTGATTTTGGTCAACTACCATCAAATAGTCCAAGGGTTCAGGTGACATGTGTGTCAGATGATCTACATTTTATATAATATGAATGGGAAGCATCCACAATTAGAAATACAATTTTTTTGATGATCATGTTTTCTTCAATATATTATAACATAAAAATTACATCATTAATGCATGGATGAATAAACAATCCATTATTCCAATTCCAATTACAAGGTAAGATACTAATCATTTATAGAGATTTTTTTTAATTTTGTTTAGGTACACTTTTTCCTTATTTTGATTATATCTTTATTGGTTTTTAACTTTGTGAGTTTTTGGGTGAATTTTGATAAATTTGAAATGATGTGGGATAGTGAACAGTTGGTCCATCATTTTCCCAAACCATTCTCCCAGGATTAAAAAATGGCTGAACCCAAATAGAGGATATTTTCAGGGTTGGCACAGGTTTTCCCAACCATGACCCATCTTATTAGTAAATGTGTTACACCCTAAGGTGGGGATCACATTTAGGCACATTGTTAGGGGAACAAGTACCCTATAAGAAAAATCATTTACATAGAAAATTGAACCCCTAAAAATGATATTAAAAATTAATATGATCTCCAGAATTCACCAATCATAGAACCAACTACACACTAAATCATTCATATAATTTTAGATGCTTCCAAATTAACCAATTTGTTCTCAAACTCAATTTTTGATGAATCCCAGACTGGATTGATGGATCTCTAACTCTATGGGTATATATTTTCTTCCAAACTAGGTTATAATCTATCCTACTCCAATTTCTTGATAAAGAGAAATTTTTTATCCACCATTGGAAATGGTTTGGATCTAGGTCTTGATATTTGTTGTTATTTTTTATCATGTATCTAGTAATTGATTTTAGATGTCATTTTTCATTGTGGGTGGGACTATTCTATTTCAATTTGGGGATTTTTCATTGGGATAATGGTCAATAATGATTTTGAGGTAGGTTTCATAAATTGATAATCCCATAATCAAGATTTAGTTACATGTATGTAATTATGAGATTTGAAATTCCATGATTAAGAAATTGAATCTGATATTCATTTAATTAAATTTAATTTCAATGTAATAATGAGTTGGATTAAATTTGGTTAATTGGAATTAGTGGAATTTTATTAATTAACAAGTTTACTAATTAATGAAATATAGTGATTTTGGGATTGATAAGACATTTTGATTGTGTAATAGCTCAATTAATGTGATTACGAATTAATTAAAAATTATAATTATAATGGTTGGATTAGTCAGAAAGGGTTAATGAGTTATAATATTTAAACAATGAAAAGTTGTTTAATGGTGAATTTCTCTGGTTATTCTGTCTGATTAAACTATTGAACCGTGGTTATTTTGATGATTGAGAAAGTACTATAATGTCAAATTGTTGATTTAAGGTTAATTTTTATTAACCATTATTGATGTAATATATGTGGTATATGTTTTATTGATTGACATACTAGTGTGGGACATAGAATGACACTTTAAATACCCATATGCGATTGACTTAAATTTGAGTGTGGGACACAAAATGATGCTTTAAATACCCATATGTGATTGACTAATAAATGGGGTGTGAGACATGGCATGATTCCCTAAACACTCATAGGGTTCTAAAAATAGTGTTTTAGCCCCAAAATGTTGTCATTGGAAAATTGTTCCAATTGTACATAATATGAAATTAAATGATGATTGATTACCATGGAATTGTGATATGTGATATCCCAAGGAGATAGTTATGAATACAAAAGGGCTGAAGAATGTTTTGATTGCATGGGTGTCAACAAGAAGATGAGGATTTTGGGTTGTAAAATAAAGAATAATATAATATATGTAAACTGTTTACTTTATTTCTTGTATTTTATTCTTTACAGAACTGCATACACTATTTTTGACAGGGTGTTGATTTCGAAACCATTAGTGGTGGCCTACTGAGTTGTAATTACACGACACTTGAGATTCACGATCATTACCTGAATATACTTTATTTTTGTAGGGAATGATAAGGGATAGAGCCTAATGTTACATGGATGAGTGAAGATGAATAATTTATGAGAGAACCAGACATGGTTTTTGGACCCTCTTAGAGTTGATATTGTCTTTATTTTGGGGTTTTCATTCTGAAACTTGACACTTATATCAAATTAAATATCTACTAATATAGTTTTTTTCATTGTATTATATTGGTTATCATGTGATACTGGTATTATTTTGATTGTGGTTATTATATATTGAATATTTTTTTATTTCCATTTTTCTGCTACTTTGATAAATTTGGTATTGTCTATCCATGATTGATATTAGACCCTCGCTACTAGTCAACAGCCTTTGGTGTATAGGGAGGTTCGCCTGAGGTCACGTAACCTATCGACATGGGGAACCAGTATGTGGAACCGAATTGAGGACGTTAAAAAGTTATTTCAAAGGGAATTTATTTTCTTTTCTTTTATCTTACTATCTCGGAATGGTAGACAAGAGATTATGGAGATTTAGTTCTTTTACAGAATATCATGCATGGGAATAGCTAAACCATGTAAGGGGAAAACTGCAAGTACCCGAGGTGGGATTGTTATTATTGATGTGTATTGCTATTCGTGGATTCTATTTCACCTTTAGAGGTGCACTTCTTTTTTGATGTGATTATTATTTTATATATTTTTTGAGATTTTAATTATGGACTATTATGGCACAAGAGGTCATTTTTTATTCATCATTCTAGGCACTCCAGATTATTATGTGACCTGAAACATTTGTGTCACACACCAAAACAAGTATTTTAGGTAATTTATTTTAATAGAATTGATTTTATTATCAATTGAAAATTATAAAATGATGAAAAATATTGATAAATGTGTGTTTAATGAGAAAAATGAATAATGAGAATGTGTTTACCATTTGTTAACCAATACCTAGATAAGGGATGTTTGAGAGTAGTGATAACACCTCAGTTTTGATAGTGTTTCAGAGTTTTGGGGAATGACTTATTATTGCACATTATGAATCCATTTCTGTAATGTGTTCCTTTCATGTTATGTCTCCAAAGTATTGTGTTTGGTATTGAATATATATTCGTCCATGATGACACTTGTTGAGAGGTTCTTAGGAGGTTATGTATAGAAATTAACCTCAAACAGTAGAACCTAATTGAATATTAGTACCGAGTGAGAAAGTAGAAGAATATTTTCATGAAAACTTTTGTCAGTTCATGCAGTTTATGGAGAGAGACCCATGGAGGGATGGGAGTAATTTTTCAGAATTGAAATAAGGAATTTAGTTGTAGAACCCTCAAATTTTTACTAGTGAGGGTGGACCTAGGGCAATTGAGTTCTGGATTGCAACCATCTGGACTATACATGAATAATTATAGACTCTTGTTGAGAATTCAGTAAAATTGAGTCCTTATATGTTATTTAGTTAGAAAAAGTGTTGGTGGGACATCCAAAATCAGGATTCATAGTTGGAAAATATGGAGTGGATAGACTTTTAAGAGAATTTCATGGTAAAATTTTTCCCAAATATGCTTAGTCATGGGTGGATGTCTATGTTTATGAGGTTGGTTCAAACGAGTATGTCTAGTATATGATATGTTGGTCTCCGTATAGATCTACATAAATTTGATCAATAGTTAGTATGATATAAGGTTATGGTGTATAAATGAATTTTCTATGGGATTAAATGTAAAATTAAGGCCTAGGAAAATATCTTATAGATGAAAAAGTTTTATAATGTGGTGAATCAGGATCTCATTTCTAAGGGTAACCTAAAAGAGGATTTTGATGGAGGATAGGTGGTTTATTTAGGGTGGTAAGGAGGTAAAAATTATAATAGAATGAATAATCATAACAATAATGTCGATTAGAGTAGTGGAAAGAAGCCTGGCTAGGGGAAATGATGAGTTACATGGGATCTTACTCAAGTGATCTGTCACCAGTGTGGTAGGTTTGGCCACATTCTTAAATAGTGTCCCTAACCACTTGTGGAGTAAATATCTTGTGGTGTGATGGGACTTCTATAGTGTATATGTAAGAACCCATGATAGATAGGAAATGATAGAGGATATTGGTTGAAGCAGAGTGTTTGAATATGGTCTTCAACTACATATCTGTCTAGTAGTTGGAGTTCAACTAGACATGATGACATTGATAGTATATGTTGAAACTTTTGGAAAGAGTACCCGTATTAGTAGAGAGGTGAATCTCATGGGACTCAGTTCATTACATAGAATAGGGGGAGGGGAGTTTCATGCAGTTCCACCAATACATATTGATAACGAGGTTGGACCATCTACAGTTAGAGGTTCTGTTTTTGTAGCTTCTATGTTTGATAGTTCCTTATTTGAAACCAGTTCCTTCCATTTTTTTCAACACAACTTTTTAATGGGATGAATCTGGTAGTGGAGTTTGTGAGAAGCGTTATTATAATCGATCTACCATTGGTAATAGGATTTAAGGACATATTTTTATCCAAGTGGTGTTATATCAATGTTGTGGAGTGTAATTTCAGTTGGGAAAATTATATCCATGTCATGTCAGGATTTGACCTAATTATCGGTATAGATTGGTTAGTAAAATAATGGGACCATAAAAATTGTAACTATAGGAGAGTAAATTTTACATCTCTTGAGGTTAAAAATTATATTAATTATGGAGAGTGGTATATGCATGTGAGCCGTGTAGGGTTAGTCTATCATCAATTAGGGGAGCTCACCACCAAGGTTTCTAATCTACCACTGGATGATGGAGGTGAAGAGCACAGATTCTTTCCATCTATAGAGGCTTGATTTAATGATGATTTTTATATTGACATATCGAGGCTTCCACATGAAAGGGATGGGAAATTTACAATTAATCTAATGATAAGTGATGGCCCTATTTAATTTCTACTATAAAAAATAGAATCAAAAAACATTCTAGAGATTAATACTCAAATGGAAGATTTTATGGATAATGGAATTATTCATCCGAACACATCATCTTGTGGTTGACCACTTTTCATTTCTAATATTTCTAATGGAAATCTACACTTATGTGTTGATTATCCAAATTTTAACCAGATGAATATGAATATTCAGTATCCTCTTCCATGTACCAATTTCTTAATTTACCTATTGATGGGAGGTTGTGTTTTATCGAAGATTGAAATGAGACGGGGGTATCATAAGTTGAGAGTTCGACTTTATAATATACCTATTAATAAATTAATAATTAAATATGGAATTCTTTTTTGTGATGTTGTTTGGGATAATGAATAATATTTAATTGTTTATGGCCTTGATGAACATAATATTCCAACCATACATAGATCATTTTATGGTAGTGTTTGTGGGTTCCATTTTGGTGTACTCTAAAACTCATGATGATCATGACCAACATATTGACATCATCCTAATTGCATTGATTGAGAATCAATAATATTCTAAGTTATATAAGTGTAAATTTCGAATTAATCATGTATACTTCCTGGGTAACATCATCTCACGGGAATGTGTGTTAGTGGACCACTAGAATTTTCTAGAAGTGGTTTTTAGGAGAAGCTTGTGATTTTTTTGATATCTATATCTTTCTAATGTAAGTGGGATATTATCATAGATTCATCCCAAACATTTCTCACTTGGAGGAATATCTATCAGGATTGAAGCAGAAGGGGGTTATGTTTGAATGGTATAGAGCATGTGAGAATAATTTGTAGGAGTTGAAGAAGTCATTGACTACCACACCCATCATGATCTTCCATGATCTAGGTGTATAATATAAAATGTTTTGTGATTTTTTGGGATTATTCTTTTAGTGGTGCTTATATAGTGAGATCGAGTTGTGGTATATTTTTTTATGGAATTTGGTTCCTCATGAACATAAATACCCTACACATGAAATTCAGTTAGCTATAGTGGTTTATGCCTTGAAGTGTTGGTGACATTATCTATTTTGAAAAAAGTTCACTATTTATAATAATAATAAGTGATTAAAGTACATATTTTTACAAAGATATTTGAGTCTATGATAGTGGATATGGGTTGAGTATATGCAGTCATTTGACATTGATATAGCATATAAACCCAATAAAAATAGTTTTGTATAATCTTTATGAAAGAAAACTCAGACTCAGGTAGTTTAAAAGTCTAGTGTTGAGTTGAAGATGATGACTCTATTGTATTATATGTATTGTATGGTTCATGAGGGATAGGAGTAGATTTCCCTCGTATCAATGTCAGTGGATCCCACACTTTTAAGAAGGATTAGGGAGAGGTGGTATCAAGATCTAGAATGTTTTTCTTTGAGGTAAATCCATAAAGGTGGGTAGTCACCTTTATAGTGTTCCATAGATGTGGAAGAGATCATCAATGTCAGGAATCATATTGTTGTTAGTAGAATAATGTGGGAGGAGATGATGCCTGAATTTTCTTCCTCGATGTGAGAAGTGTATCCGAGTGTGAATTTTTTTTACTATGACCCATGATGATAGTTTTAACGGCCTAGAATGAAAAAAGTGATAGTAGTGTTCGTGACATGATGATACACCTGTCACTAAGTGATGGATGAGAATCAATGACCTGGTGGTTTATTATAGTGTATTCTCATTCTATAATGGATGTTTTATGACATTACCAAGGGATCATTGCTGGTTCTTTCAAGTAATCCCCTAAATAATGATTCTATTTGGGTGATAGTAGACTGACTAAAGAATGTATCACATTTCATTCATATACAAGAGACATTATTAGAAGAGTAGTTACAAGAAAGGTAAATTTAAGATATATTCCATAAGTATTTCATGCCATGGAGTATTGTATCATATTGTGACCAATTATTAACTTCGTGTTTCTAGAAGGGCTTGAAGAAGTTGCTTGGTACATGGGTATTACTACATACATCTTTCCACCCACAGAGAGATGGCCAGTCGGAGAATACTATAAATATTCTTGAGGATATGCTTTGAGCATGTGATCTTGATATTTGTGGATCTTGGAAGAAGAACCTACATCTTATTTCTTTTTCCTGTAAGAATAGTTATCAGGAAAATATACATATGGAACCATATGAGTATTTTTATGGTTGGACATAAAATCACCTCTAGGATGGGTGGAGGTCAGTGTGTTAGAGCCATTGGGACTGATTCTCATACAGGAGACATTTGAATAAGTTCATGTGAATAAAAAATGAATGGCTACAAATCCTTGTAAATAGAATTAATATTTTTATATATTACATTGTTCCCTGGACTTTGTAGTGGGTGATCATGTGTTCTTTTGGGTGTATCAAATACTGGGTTACTATAAGATTCATAGATATGGAAAGTTGGAACCCAGGTGTGAGGCTCCTTTTGAAGTTGTTAGGATAATACAGATGCTGCGGTACTAATGGATCATACACATAGGTACAATGTTATGCACAATATTTACCATGTGTTAAAACATTGGAAGTGTCACCCCTAACCCTTCTCATGTGATCTATGTGGGTGGTATTGATCTTGAGACTGGTTCATTATATGAGGTGCATTTGATACATGTATTGGGTCATAGAGAGAAAGTGTTGTAGGGAAAGAACATGCTGATAGTTTGAGTATTATGGATACATGGGAATGTTTAGGAGGAAACATGGGAAATGAAACTAGAAATGTGGGATTAGTGGCTTGATTTTGTTTACTCAAAATGATAGTGGTGATTGAGAGTAAAATTAAAGGAAGAGTCATTAAAAGGTGGGGAGGTTGTAGATTCCATCCCTTTTAGGGGATGTATCGATACCATTTTTAGGTACTATATATCTTTATTAGTATTGTTTTTGGGTTTTACCATATGAATAATTTTGGTGAAATTAGATACTTTTGAAGGAAGTGGGGTAGTACATTATTCGGGCACTATTTTCCCAAACTGTGGACCCAGAAAAAAACTTTTGAATCGTAATAGAAGGGATTTTAATGGCTAGTAGAAGGGTTTTCAAGATGTGAAACATCTTAGAAGTAATCATGTGACACCCCTAGGTGAGGTGTAATGTTTAGATCATGGTTAGGTAAAATCATGAACCCCGTATAAGAAACCATGCACATATAAAATTAAGCCCCAAAAAACTAGATAAAAAATTCATGAGCTCTACAGACATCACCTAATGTCCGCCCAAATCAACTCTAACTTATATTTATGGTGTTTGGAGACCTTTTAAAAAATTAATATGTCTCTTGAATACCAATCTTAATGAATAAAATGTTGGATTGGTAGATCTGTAGCTTTATGGGTATATAGTTTTATCATGATTTAGTTTATTTGTCTCTCACTGCAATTTTTGGATAAAAAGAAATATTTTCTCCATTGTTGGAAAGGTTTGAATTTTATGATTTTATGTTTTTTTGAATCTTATATCTATGAATTTATTTGATATCTTGTTCTTCATTATGGGTTTGACCATTCTGTTTATATTAGGGGAGTTTATGTTGGTAAAAATATTGTCAACAATAGTAAGGTAATTTGTTTAAATGGCTATATATAGTATTTATTTAATTACAGTAATGTAATTTTGAAATTTAAATTTCTAGTATTTTCCAATTGAATGAGATATTCAATTGATTTTATTTAATTTCCACGAGATAATGAAATTGGTCAAATTTGGGGAATTGGAATTAGTGGAATTTGATTAGTTAATCAGTTAATTAATTAATGGAATGTTGTTATTTTTGGACTGATAAGATACTGAGATTATGTAATTGGCCAGTTAACGTGATTATGAATTAATTGAATATTTGAATTATGACAGTTGGGTTAAACTTAATGGGTTAATAAGTTATATAATTTGACTAATGAAAAAATGGTTTAATGATGAATTGATCATTTTATTGCATATGATTAAAGTGTTGAACAATGAATATTTTGAGGATTTATATGGTAACATAATGTAAATGTTGATAAATGGGTTAATTTTGATTAACCATGATTGATGTGATACACGTGTGATTGATTGATGTATGAGTGCAGGATATAGACTAATGATCTAAAAACCCATATGTGATTGACTTATATTCAAATGTGGGATATAGAATGATGCTCTAAATTCCCATATAGGATTTATTGATCAATAATGTATGAGGTAAGGACAGATGCTCTAAATACTCAAGAGGTGCTAGATATGGAATTATAGAAAATAAATGTGGGAATTAGACTAAATTTCTAATTGGTCATTATATGAAATGAAATGAAGTGATGATTGATAAACATAGTATTGTGAAATGTGATATACCTTGGGGATAGTTAAGATTGTTGTATTTGTTTAAGCATGCATTGATAGTATGGGTGTCAACACGAACTCAGATATATTATGTGGTTAAAAAAAGAATAATTGAATGTATGTAAACAAATCACTTTATTCATCAATTTTTATTCTGTTTACATCTTCATATACTTTTATTGAATGGCTATTTTTTTTAGAAAATGTTTGTGGTGGCCTAATAAGTTGTACTCACACCCTTCTTAGGCTTCCAGATCAGTACCATAATTAAATTTATGTATATAGGATTGGATAAGGGTAAGATAACTATGTTAGATTGATAAGTATGGATGGAGTACAGATGTGGGAACAATACATGGCGTCGAGACCCATTAGGAGTTGTTATTGTCTTTATTTGGGGTTTTTTATTTTAAACATGACACATATATAGAATGAAATATCTACTAATTTAATTTTGGTTATTGTATCCTATCGGTAATCATGTGACACTATTACTATTCTGAATATATTTATAATCTTTTGGATAATCTTTAATTATTCACATTGTTGTTCTACTTTGATAAAGTGGCTATATTCTACCCATGATCAATATTAGACCCTCCTTGAAAGTCTGTAGCCTCCAGAATATAAGGAGGCACACCTAAGTTCAAATAACTGATCCGATCGAGGCACAAGTATGTCGCATCTAGGTTTGGATGTCACATAAAACATAAACTGGAGAATCATAGACTCAACAAAATCCCATGATATAGTATAATCAACATAGGCATGAAAAGTCCTAGTAACATTCTTCAATGATTCAAAAACAAATCCAAACACTCTTATATTTCATGCCCCCAAGATGGGGACAATGGGAACCATCCCTCCCAAATAGACTGGGGCATCATCCCACTAACTGGTACCATGAGTACTATCCCAACGAATGAGACCATGCACACTATCCCACCAAATGTGATAATAAAATTATAAGTAGTAGTATTCTTACACATTAAATGTTATACGAGTAATGAAATATAATGTTGAAAAATAATAGTTATATGTAATGGTATAATTTTTATTCAACAACATGGTACCAGTCATATCTAATGAATATTGACCTGGTTTCAATAAGTGAACTCTTGGAAAATGAAACTACACACTTATAAAATCATTTTAGGATCAATAGGTTATAATACCCCCTAATTCTATATATAGGGAATAAGAGTTTAGTGATATCAAAAATTCCTCTAAAGAAGACATATTTAATCTTATTGATTCATTAGAATGAAATATTGATAGAGATTATACTAGATTTTAAAGGCACTTATAGTCACTAGGTACATCATCAAGACTACCAAAATTACTAATTACTTATTTAATTGGTAAAGGAATATGTGTTTCCATGTCATATTCCTTTCAACCACCAAAATATGTCATATACATCTCCATTGGAAAATAAATCACTCACATGTAGTAAAAAAAAAACTAATGTTAATAGAATGTATATATAGAATTTTATGAGGATATTTCCTATATGGAGTAATATATCCTCTTAATACAGTGGTTATATATAATGTGACTTACCATATTCCATTGTTTTGGAGAATTTATTATATTATTCACCCACAAATTGAGTGAATTTTTGGATATCATTTGACCTGTGTCTACCTCATACTGTCCCCAAGATAGTTAGGGTTCTACAATGGGGGGGGGGTGAAACCATAGATTTACTAGCTTCCAATATCTTCCACACCTTGCCCTAATCTAATCCATATTAGGAAATACCAACCGAAATATCAAATTTAAACAAGTAAATATATAAATTGTGTTATATATTCCATGAATGGGAAACAATTATTTCAATATATTAGTGGGAAACTAAAAATTTATATTTATTAAATATATATAATTTTTCTAATTACATTACCCTTTCCTTGTAAAATAATAATATTGATCACCCAAGGATTAATAGACATGAAGATGTAGATTTTAGAGATCATTCAAATGTAGAAATTTACCATCCATTATTAGGGAATTAAATAAATAGATTCTTCATATTTATGTATTGTATTTAAAATTATACATATGGGGGGATAATGGATCTTGTGACACAAAAATATATAACTCATCCAAGTTAGAAACCAAAGAATAACATGAAAAGAATCTTAATTAATCAATTTATTATTTATCCCAATAATATAAAAAAGTTTCTTAAGCATGAGTAAGTCTTTATATACTTCATTTATTACGTGAAGCATGCTTTTCTTTTGTAGTTTGAAATAAAAATATTATATGATTTAGTTTTTAATGATGATCTTGAATATTTCCACTACCATCAATTATTGAGACATGTGATTAAAAAATTAGTTTTCAATAAGTATTATCCCTATATGTAGATAAAATACGACATGATGTGGTTACAAAATAATAGATCTCATGAAATGTTTCTATGAGTATTTATCCCACTGGAAGAGAAGTATAATTCCTTAGGATCCAAGATAGATGATCAAATCATTTTCATATGATATCAAACTACATGACATAAATACCTTCCATATGATTCTAAAATAGAAAACATTGTGTTCAGTCCACAATTCCTTAAAAACATCACATGTGGTATTTACCTCTTGAAACAAAAATTATATCATTTATGAACTCCCTCATATAACCTTGTTCCTATGGGAATGGTTATTCATAGGAATCCTTAAATTGTATTACTCCTTTTCCTTAAGTCTCGTAATTTAATGGTCACTCCTTTTATCCTTAGGATAGTTGAATGACATGTCGAAATCCTATTTTTTCATACAAATGACAAGGTATAAATAACCAATGTCTAGGATAAAACCATAATATCTTGAGACCTCACACTATATCATGTGAGGTTTTTTACCACCCTATTGTAATAGGGTTTATTCCTCTTACCAAAAATTTCTATATACAATATTTCCCCAACTATTGTGTATTTTAAACCCTTTTTGATATAACCTCTTTCTGAAAACCAATATCTTACATTTGATTTTGAAATAATTATCTAAAAAAATAATTGAGTTTATATTATTCTCAACATAAAGTAAAAGTCATTTAGTTATAATTCCTCTCATGAAACCTGCAATAAGTTTTAAACATTATATTCTTTATTTCCCCTCTCATAGAATCATTTAATGGATTCATAAACTAATCCAAAATGTCCAATAAGAAAAAAATATTACAAAAAATAGTTAGAGATGTTATGTAACCCCTGGTGTATGTTTCCTATCTAAAAAAAGACTCACCCAAAATATAGGTTTTATTTTTTGTCTCTATGATAGTTTTTTATCCATTTCTTATTGTAAACTTATTTCCACTTTTCAGCATTATATTATCTCTAATAAAAACTTTTCAACACATTATTAACCTCATTTTATTCCCCCATGATCACAAGAATTATAAATATCTCTATATATTATGACCTTTTATATTACATACATCATTGATGTGGATCTATGTAAAATGAAATTAAACTACTTAAAACATTGGTTAAACTGTACAAAATAAATTTTTTTTGTCATGGGTTCTTTTTGATAGATCATAAAATTAATTTCACACTATCCTTACCACATGTCCATAGGATTTATCATATATAGTCCATATAACATTACATAAAAGTATTTCAATTAATAATTCAATAATTATATTAATCTCTTTGGGTTAGCATTTTCCTTTTGACACCAAATTTTTAATACCCACTTATGAAATATGTCAGCCTACATAAGAGTTCCATTTCTTATTTGATTTTATATCAAGGGAAATCATTCCCAAATGTTATAGTTCACCTAACTACTATAAAAATTACCCATTACCAAAACTATATGGGTCATTATTTGCATTATTTTTTCCTCGAGAAATGGGGATGACCTTGTTTGTTTAAGGTTCAAACATTCCAATCAGTTTCTAACGGGTTTATTCATAGAACTGGAAACATCCAATGATTCTATATCAATTTGGGCCTACTTTCCAAAGGCATGTGCTCATTAGTTGTGGACCGATGAGGCTTAAGAATTTTCATTGATCGAGAGGATCGAAGGTAAGACTCATCACACCTTTTTGGGGGGAATTATTGTCTAATCTGGGACTCTCTTTATATATATAAGTTATGTTCATGAATCCTTATTAAATTACCAAGTATGAAAATGAGATTTCCTTAGATCTGAAAATCAATGATTGATATGTATGATATTTACAAAATATTTTATATGTATTTGAGGTTATTCATTGATATAGAATCATCTATATTTATTAGAGATTCTTAGTCAATGGTATCCTTCAACACATTATATAGAAATATCTTCGTCATTATGATAACCATACTAGTTTTAAAGCCACTCAGTGGGGCACTTGAAGTTTATTGTCATACAGAAGGACATGGATTATTTCAGAGTTCGGATTGTACCCAAAAATGGGATACCTATGAATTATTGTTTAGAAATGGAATCAGAACCACGTAGTTCAGAAATTAAGATATAGTTTAACGTCAAATGGGACAGATGAGAATTAATGGATGATAGGCTTGAACCTTAGAAAAGATTACTACGTACTCTACTTTTAAGGTAGAGATCAATGTCCACATAGTTCGAGATAGAAGTGTGAGGATTATTCATGATTAATGGATCAAATAGAGATGTTATAATTACTTTTACACTCTAAGATCATGTGAGTCATGCTCGGTGTGAGAAACAAGAGGTATCAGTAAAACCTGACGATTATGCCATGAAAGATGCAATTATAAGGAATGATGTGGGGCTTACGTATACATGACTGCCCAAATAGATAAATATTGAGACTTACTTCAGAGAAGAAGCCCAAGAAAAGGGTCCATAAAAGTATATATGCTTCATGGAGAATTGGATACTCTTACTTGGGGCTTACTCATGATGAATATGCCTAAATTATGTGGGGATTTGTGATTGGGTTTTATTCCAGAGAAGGATGCCCAAATCAAAAGAAGTTAAGACTGGTTAAGAGAAATTAGGACTGGGGCTTATTCCTGAGAAGGTGGCCCAGGTTAAAAGGATATGAAAACTAGGGCTTACTCTTGAGAAGGAGGCCCAATTTAAAGGGACTTGAGAACTGGGGATTACTCTTGAGAAGGAGGCCCAGGTTAAATGGACTTGAGAACTAGGGCTTACTCTTGAGAAGGAGGCCCAGGTTAAGGGAATTTGGAATTTGGGGATTACTCCTAAGGAGGATACCTAGATTTGGGAACTTGTAACTGGGGATTACTCCTAAAAATGAGGCCCAAAGTTTAAGGAGATTTAGGACTTGGGGCTTATTACTGAGGAGGATTCCCAAATTAGGGGACTTGGGGAATACTTCTAAAAAATGATGCCCATATTTGAGAACTTGGGGATTACTCCTGAGGAGGATGCCCAAATTAAATATCGTGGACTAGGGATTACCCCTGAAAATGAGGCTCAGGTTAAGAGAACTTGGACTAGGGATTACTCATGAAAAGAAGGCCCTAGTTAATGATCTTGTCATCTTAAAGGATGAGGGTGAATGAATGAAATCTCAAACCTTAATGACATAAAGATATGTAAATCACTGGGTTTTGAGAGATGATCCAAATAATTCCTTTCAGATAAGGATTCCAAAAAAGGAACCTTTCCATAAATGACACTGTAGAGGGTTTTGAAGGCTAAATATTGGAGAGGAGAGGTGGATTTGAATAAAAGAGATGAACTGACAAAAGGGACACCCAAAAATAGGTAGGCACGCAGGTCCTGTGGGGGGCGCGCAGGTCCTTGTCGCAGACGTACACATGCGCGACACTTGGGTACCTGCCCGCCAGTCAACCTATAGAGTAATACTTGAGAAAGGCTTGGCTCAAGCCCTTAGTATTATCCCTAAGTGTTTCCAAAAGGGTTGCGCACAGGTTCTGTGGAAGGGATATGGGGGTGCATAAGTGTGACCATTTCCCATAAGGGCTGGACACATAGGCGCACATGTGTTGATGACTTTCAACACTTAGGCCTCATTCCTATTCTCTAGATCTTCTGTTCTAGGTAAGAAATTACCTTAGATGTGATCGGAAGACTTCAAGAAGAGACTAGGGCACCGGGAGCTTAAATTTGACTTATGGAATTTTTCATCCTCGAAATGGGGGGCCCACAAGGTGTATTTATAGGCTGCTGAAAACCTTGGGTGAAAATTAAATTGGGCGCACATGCCACCTACATGCCCAATATGTGGCACGTAGGTATACCTACATGACCCTCTTGGAAATTTCCTGTCCCATGCTCGAAGAAATCCATGTTCATGCCTTGGTTAATTTTTGATGTTTCTTAAAAGGATGAATCACTTTGTGTTTATGGTATTTCCCTTTTCATTCATTGGACTCTATGATGGAATGGAGTGTCAAAAAAAGTCCCCCCTTAGAGTAGGATCCAAAATGAATGAGGATTTGACTCTAAGGTAAAGGAGAAAACCATTGAAAAATGGCATGCAAGTTTTGACCACGTAGGTAGTGGTGCGCAGGTGCGAGCTGCAAAGGCCTCAGTGCCTTGGGATGTGGTATTGCCTATAAATATGCACCTCATTCTCGTGCACAACACCAAGATTTGAATGATTTTGAGCTCTCACCATGAAGTTTTCTCTCATCACACAGGTTGCTGATTTTCTGTGGTTTCATTGCTTCTGTTCGTGTTGCGCTTCTGCAAAGGTATTTTTACCTCCACGGTGATACCTGCAGGCCAAAACCTGCACGACACAGTTACACTTGCCTGCCAAAAATTGGACTTGCGCACCTTAATGCCTTTGGACAATTTTTTTCACTTTTCTTCACAAATTTTATGAAAAATAAACTCAATTAAGAGTTAATTATTCAAACTTTGTAAAGATTAAATGGCTCCTAGAAGAATTGGAATGGATGGTGAACTAGCTAGTATGAGAATTGATGACATGATGAACATTGTTGGCCATGATTACTATGATATCTGCGATAGCACACTCCCAGATATGGGAAATTACTTGAAGAAGTATCATTCTAATTTAACACAAATTATCTACTTGCCTCTGTATGTGCATGGTCATCTTCAAGGAGTCAACATTCAAGATGCAAAGAATTATATGCCTGAGATGCAGTCGCAATGCTACTCCTCTGTTTCGGTTATAATATGCATTAAGAGAAGAAATAATGGTGTGAACTTTAAAATTTTTATTTCATGCCTTTTCCTTGCAGATATGAAAATAGAAAACCATGGGATGATATGTTTTCTGATGCCAGTTGATGGATAGAAGAATATCTTGAAGTTAGAAACAATATCTAAAAAGAGTACTCTCTCCAAATGGATCTTTTCTTCCAATTCTCCATTATAAAATCCATGTATCCATCTTCCAAGTGTCTTGGACAGAAATAGAGTCACTATTTGATCAGCAAATTTTTTTCTCGGACCGCACAAAAGAACATTCTTTTAAATTTTTTCCAAGAAGAGCTTTTATCACTGCATCTGTTATTGTATCCAGTTGAATGAATAAATTTCAGGTCGTTCTTGATGAAGCTCGAGATTTCGTAAATCAAAAGAAGAGTTATGTTGAAAGCCTCTTGTAATTCTTGAAAAAGAGAAGACACTCCAATCTATGGATGTCCTTCTAACTCTTGTGCTTCAATGAAAAACACTTTCATCCTCAATCATTTGTGCCTGCATTCTTTTTCTACCGAAATCATGCAAAATGTACGTCTAGTGATATGGGACTCGACTTTTATTCAGAGTTCCCATGTATTTTGTGATCATTTTAAATTCATGCTAATCGGACATAAAAAAGTCTAATGTTTAAGGTCAAAATAGCTTTGATCAAATGGATTAAAATTGACTCAACTCCTTGATAATTTATCTGAAAACATAATACCATATTCAAGTATGAGGAAAAAATGTAAAATATGACTTAAAGAAATTGTTAATCTGAGGAATGATATGAAAAAGGGATAAAAGGCATTAGAAGAAGTATTTAGCAAGAATTAAGTTACAATTATTTAAAAAACCCGTTAGGGGGCAGAATTATCTAGGGCCACCTAAGGGCATCGACTGCATAGTAAAATAATAGCATCTTTTGGTTGACTAGTCTGTTATGTAGATTACTTATGCAAGACTGCCTAAGGGCATGTGCTACATAGTCAGGAAAAATAACTCTAAAAAATTTTACCCTTCTATTGCTAAAAAGCCAGTGGAAGTTTATGGAGATTCAAATTTTCCAAGGCATAGAGTTTGCTGTATGGAGAGAGTTACTTGAATATGGAGAGGATGTTTCAAATCAAGATTATCAAAGAATTGGATGAATGTCACTCCTGTGAAGGTTTGACCTAAATGTAGGGATGGGAAATATAAAACATAGACTTGAATACTTTCAGATCATGAAAAATAACATGGGACAAATATGTTAAGGGTGTCTATTTTTGTGGATCCCTACATATCTTCGTTAAGACAACTAAGGAGAAAAGAGGTTTTCTTCCCAAGAATGATGTCACCATTATTCAAAAAACCTATTAGGGGGTGTAATTATGTAGGGAAACCTATGGTCATTGGCTACATAGTCAAATAATAGCATCTTTTGGCTGACAGGTCCGTTATGTAGACTATTTATACAAGGCCTCCTAAGCGCACGTTCTGCATAGTAAGGAAAAAAACTCTTGGGTATTAGAATTTTTGTGACCAGAAGTCAAGAAAAGGGTTATGGATATCTGGAAGTATTTATGGTTAGGAGTATGACACATGAAAATGAGTATTGTCCAATGCATGAAGGATTTACAAAGACCAAAGCTAACCGTAATCATGTTGTGGCTGGGTCCGAAATTGAAATTTTGGACTTCACAACATATCTCATTAGAATGAGTATCAAGCCGAATGTAGTTCTTGAAATACAGTTTAACGTCATGTGGGATGATATTATAGGAAATCTTAGTTTAGGGTCATAGATCTCGGACCATAATAATGAATACACATTGTGTGTTTTATAAACCTGATGTGAATGAAGAACATGGTTTTTATACCACATTAATGTTTTCACAAGGGGAATTTTTAGTCAAGGGACTAAAAATGGAATTTGGGGTTAGGCCCAAAGACTTGGGGTTGGATTCGAGGGATGCTCGAACTTTCCTACATATCCCACAAGGATGGTAATCAATCTGTACGTAGTTCCTGAAATACCCTCTATACAGATTTGGGTCGTACATATGATGGGTGAAAGTGGACTATAGTACAATGATGGTTTGACCCACGATTAAAGGTTCTGGCATTTCCATGTATGCACATAATCTTTGGAATATAACTTGATTGGAGATCAATGTAAATAATGATTCCCTCTCAGGTGAGGGTGTCAAAGATTGTTGTAGTTTATTGTCATACAGGACAAAAGTGCGAATGGTTTAACATCATATAGCAAGGATGATGGTGAACCAATGTAAAAAATATTGGCTCTGGGGGCGACTTCATGAATCAACATCGTATGAGATGGAAGTGAACCAATTTGAAGATATTTGTTTTTGGCTTGAACCTCATATGTTTACCAACATACCCAGCCTAAAAGTAAAGAATCAAAGTCTGTGTAGTTCGATTAAGAATGATTTAGTGATCAAGTTGTACTTGAGGAAAACCCGAAGATGGTTTTGGGACTTACACGTGATTAGTGGCCCAAAGAGGGTGTTATGGTTGAATTTTACTCTAAGCTCACGTGAGTCATACTCGGTGTGAGAAACAAGAGGTAGCAACAACATTAATGATTCATATTTTTATTTCTTGTTGGATGATGAAGAGGCTGTGCATTTTAATGTAATGATGTAAGGAATTAGGGGGGAATATTCTGTTTAATGTCTTGAAGTGAGGATAATGGGGACACTGTTTTACATCATATTCGATGTATTAGGGAGTTTTTCACAGTTTAACGTCATTTGGGACAATATAGTTTAATGTCATGTTGGATGTAGGCATATTTTAACGTCATGTTGGACGATGGTGTGAATATTTTAAGGTCATATGCATAAACCATAATGATGTATTTGTGTTATACAAAATACTTCTTCAGAAATATGGAATTGGTTGGAGTCCTGATGAGTTATCCATCCATTGATATTAAATAATAAGCTCTATTGGAGTAGACCTTATGTATTTAGTAAGGTCCTTCCCACTTTGTCTCTAGCTTGGGAGGTTTCTTTCCATGTATCATTGGAGTTCTGAGAACCAATACCAATTATCCATGAATGAATGAACGGAGATGAACTTTTTTTGTTGAAATCTCGTTCTATTCGATTCTGATAGACTTCTAAGTGGTGCATGGTGAACAATATTTTTTCATCTAATCATTCCAATTCATCCAATCGCTTTTGAGATTTTTCATCTGTAGTTGACTGATCAAAAATGGATATTCTGAGCGAGGGTAATTGTACCTCAATGGGAAAGACTAATTCTGTTCCATATACTAATTAATAGGGAGTCAACCACCTTGTAGTGAGGGTGGTGGTCTGATAGGCCCATAAAGCATCAAAGAGTTTACCAGGCCGTGATTTCTTATCTTTATCCACCATCTTTTGCAGTATATTTGAAAGATTCTTATTAAAGGCTTCTATTTGGACATTGGCCACTGCATGATATATAGATGAATGATTGGATTTGATGTTGTATTCTTGATACAACTTCCTTACCTCAGATGAACAGAATTTGGTGCCATTTGTCGTCAATATGGTATGAGGGACACCAAATCTGTTAATGATATTAGACTTTATGAAGCTAACAATGGTTTTAGAACTAACTTCTTTGAGAGTTATTGCTTCTACCCATTTGAAAAAGAAGTCAGTAGCAATAAGAATGTACTTAAACTGCTTGGATGTAGCTGAAGGGTAAGGTACTACTACATCCATTCCCCATGTGGAAAATGGCCATGAGTATTTAGTTGTATGAAGCAATTCTAGGGGTTGATGAATGAACTTGGCACATACTTGGAAACAATGAAACATCCTTGTGAAATAAACACAATCTTGTATCATTGAAGGCCAAAAGTATCCAAGCCTTTGAATTTGATCATATAGTCTATGTCCAGATTGGTGGGAACCACAGACTCCTACATGTACTTCTTTCATGATAGCCATTGTCTCTTCACCATCAATGCATATGAAGAGAACTCCATCAAAACCACTTTTGTAGAGTATTTTTTCTTGGTGATATGGGCTATCATAAAGAGTAAAATTGACCACACGTCGCTGGAATTGTTCTTTCCTAGCTGTATTAGGTGGGAGTGTTCCATTTTGAAGGTAATCCTGGATTGGAGTCATCCATCCTATAGTATGACCATATGGTTCAGGAATGGGACTAATTTCATTGATTTCCTCTGTTCTAGTTTTAACATAAGGTGAAATTGTACGACGGTGGGAAACAGTGATGATTGTCACATCTCGATTTAGATCATCCAGAACTGTAGCTATATTAGCTAATGCATCATCTTTAGTATTTTGTGATCACTGGACATAAGAAAATGTTGGTTCCGAAGGAAATTCCTCCATTAACTCACTAAAGTAATCATAAAAAGGGATTAAATCTTCTTTTATGATTACATAATCCCCATTGACTTGTTTAATTACTAGGTATGAATCAACTTTCATTTTTATGTGATTCACTTGTGCTTGAAGTTCCAACTCTAATCCTACGATGAGAGCTTGATATTCTGCTTCATTGTTTGTACTACCTTCCTGCAATAAGAAGGAATAAGGTAGCACTGCCTTTTCTGGGGAAATAAACACAATTACCAACCAAATTTTTTTGAATTTAGGATCTTTAATTTTCTTTCCTGTTGGACTTCTGGAAGCACCATCAATGTACATTTCCCATGTTTGAATAATATCTTGAATAGAGGAGACTTCTTAATCCGTAAGTTAAATATACAAATATGTATCTTCTACTGAAGGGTGTTCAGCAAGGAAATAAGCCAGATCATGGACCTTTATTGCCTTTTGAGACACATATTGGATATCAAATTGCTGCAAAATAACTTCTCACCTTGCTTGACGTCCTGTAAGCATTGGATGACTAAGGATTAATTTGAGCAGGTTATTGTGAGATACCAATTGGACCTCATGATGTTGCAGGTAGTGTCTCAATTTCTAAACTGCAAAGATTAATTCTAGGCAGCACTTTTCAGTACTTGAATATTGGGTTTCTTCTTCATGCATAGTCCGACTGAGATGGTAAAGGTTGTTTTCATTCCCAGTATCATTTTTTTTGGCATGGAAGGCTCCTAATTATCGCTCTAAGGCTGTCACATAATGAATAACTGGTCTTCCTTGAATAGGTGTCATTAATATAAGTAAACTAAAGATATATTTATTGAGAATATTGAATGCTTCTTGACATTCTTTAGTCCACTGGTAAGTGACTCCCTTCTTCATCAATTTGGTGAAGGTTAAACTTTTTCCTGCCAAATTGGCGATTAAACGCTGAATATAGGAAAAGTTTCCTTGAATTACTCTCAATTCTTTCAAATTCCGAGGAGGTGACATACCAAGGATTGAGTTTGTCTTCTCAAGATAGACTTCGATACCATGATGGAGTACAATAATGATGAGAAATTTTCATAAGGTTACCCCAAAGCAAGATTTCAAGGGGTTTATCTTCATATTATGTTGTCGAAGTTTGTGGAGTATGATTTCCAAATCAGCCAAGTGATTAGAACGTTGTCCATATTTAACCGCCAAATTGTCCACATACCATTAAACAAACATCCCTAAAAAGGGTTTGAAGATACAATTCATGGCAGGCGGATATGTTGCGCCTATATTCTTTAGGCCAAATGGAATTACCCGATAGCAAAACACACCCTGAGGGGCTCTAAAGGCTATAAATTCATCATCTTCTGGAGCCATTTGGATTTGATTGTACCCAGAATATTGATCCATGAATGAAAGTGCTTCATAGCCAGTTGTTGCATCAATTAAGAGTTATGTGATCAGAACTGGAAATTCATCCCTGAGACAATGCCAATTAAGATCTCTGAAACCAATGAAAACTCTAATTTTTTCCATTATTATTTTTCACAGGGACAATATTAACCAACCACTTGGGATATTGTACTTCTTTGAATAAGTTAGAATTGAAAAGCTTATCCACTTCAGCTTCAATTTTTTAATCATAAGCTGTGTGTGTTCTTGTGGCTTGCTTAAATCCTCAATGTTCTTCTGGAAAAACCTAACGATGTGTAGCAACATCAGGATCAAGACATGGCATTTCAATATAGTTCCAAGAAAATATATCTTGATTTTGCTTCAAAAATAAAATATAAATTTCTTGATATTCAATAGTCATGGCCCCACTAATTAAGGTGTGGAGTTGATCTTATTTTGTACCCATATTTATTTCTCTGAGTTCATCCACAGTAGTAGAGATACCCTCTTCAAATGCTGGACGAGAATCCCTGAGATCGACCTCTTCTTCTTTAACATGTGTTACTTCTTCTATTTCTAATTTCATCAAAGATGATGAAGCATAATTTCCATGAACATGATAGATGTTAAAATTTTAACATCTTGAATAAGAAGATTCAATTTCTAACCCTATTTATGATGAATGGTATTTCTTGGGTAATAATGAGGAGATGATGGATTGAGAATCGAAATCATCGTTCACCTTTGACATTGCTATAACTTCTTCTGGCCTGGTTAGTGAAGTATAGAATTGCTGGATTTCAGCAGATAAAATGAAGACATCTCCATCTGAGCTTTCATCATTGCATGGTGAATCACCACTTTCTCCCATGTTGTTTGGCTTGATTTCCATAATTGACATTATGGAAGTTTCCATAAGAGTACTTGGATTTGGGTCTATCCTATCAATTTGACTGATAGGCAATACATAATCTGTACTCACTTGTATGAATTAGTTTACTAGAATCTTTTTCAAACCATATGGAGCATTAATCTTGGTAACCTCCCTTATTATGGATTTCTCCTTACCCTCCATGTGATAGAAGTCTGCCTCAATGTATTAAGGTTCACATGTTTTGAATGGGGATTTATCACCATACAATGTCCCAATTTGACCATTGAATCAATATTTGAGGCATTGATGGTATGATGAAGGGATAGTTGCATGTTGATGTAGCCAAGGTCTTCCAAGAAAAATGTTGAAGGATGTATCGTGATCAACAACCATGAAATATGAATTGGATACAAGGTCTCCAAACTGAGTTCTGAGTGTAATTTTGCCCAGTGGTTCTTGTTCATTTTCATCATATCCTTCTAACATCAAAGTAGAAGGAGATAAATTAGATTCTGTGAGTCCCAATGGACGAAGTGTACGAATGGGGATGAGGTTGACTCCTGAACCATTATCAATGAAAGATCATCGGATGTCTACACCATTTACCTTTCCAGATAAATAAAAAGGTCTAACATTTCCATGCACAACATCATCTTCATCTTCATCTGTGAAAGATATCACTGTATGACATTCTGCATGATTATTCTCTACATGGTTGACTTCAGCCGCATCAATTTCAGTTCTGAATTCTTGAGGACTTGACAAAGCCTCGATGAGTGCCTCCCAAAGATCCTTTGATAGATTCAAGGCATACAGAATTGATAATTTGGTCGGTACATGGGACAAATGCTTTAATACATCATATATTTGATCCAATGGTTTGTGTTTCCCAACAGTAACATGTGGTTTCGCAGGTGACTTAGAAGTTGATGCTTTGGAAGTAGATGCATCTTGTATCCGGGTAGGAGTTAGAAACACTCCTGGATTTGTAATATTAGACCAAATAGGTCTATTTACTTGCTGAGAGAATTAAGGTGGAACCTCTAACCGATCCTCCAGAATAATTATGCTAGGACTGAATCTGCTATTCGTGGAAGAATTTTCTTGTTCTTGTTGAGCCCGCTGAAGGTCTCTACCACGAGTTTCTACTGCATATACAGTTATAACAGGGGTAGGATTGAAATAGTGGATTCTGGGATATCCACATCTTTCTCTGTATACCAGAAATATGGAACTACATCTAATTCCTCTATTTGATACAGGGAACTCAGGCTCATTAGGATCAAAACTGTGACTGGCATAAGGATCATTTAAATGAATCATGTTAACAGAACCAAAGATCAACACTTCTTATGAGGAAGACTTTGACTGATTTTATAGTTTAGGTTGTGCTGTTTGGGGGGGGGGGTGCTTGTGGATTTGAAGTATATGGCATAAATTCTGGCAGAGTCAAAGACAACATGGGCTTTGACACGATTTCATTTTCTTTTAATTGTTCCTCTTTCTTTGAATTAGGCTGCCCCTTCGAGTGTTTTCCCTCTGAAGAAGAGGGTTTTTCTATGGCATTCATAGAAAAAGAGACAGATGGTTTCTTCAATTGAGTTTGCAAAATGGAATGAGTTCAGTTGATAGTTTTACTGAACATCCAATCATCATATTTTTGCACATTTTTGTTTTTGGCTTCCTGCCACTTGCCTTCTTCCTGTGGATTTGTAGCAGTAACACATGCTACCTGAGCCTAAGAACCTTTTAGTTTGACTTGTCCCGATTCCACCATCTTTTTCAGGAGTTCAATGAAGAAAAAACACTCCTGAATGGGATTCCCCAACATCTGATGAAATTGTAAATAGTTGGGATAGTCATCATTTCCTTCTTTGTTAGGCCTTTTGGGCCATGGGATCTAAACCAAATTGTTTTCCAGAGCCAAAATGATGTAACTAAGAACCTTTTCATTTTGTAAAGAGCAATATTTTCTCTTCATATCCTAAAATTGTTTTAGTCTTTGATCTCTTTGATCATCTTGATGAAACGACCTCTATTGTTGTTGCTCAGGAGGTGGATCCCTTCGATAAGATAATGGTTTTGATGTAGAAGCAGGTACAAGTTCTTATTTAAGTGTAACTGTAGTAGTATTTGTTTTATACATTCTACTTCCTCTAGCTAATGGAATTACACGATTTTTATCCTTAGTCCTTGAATGAGAGTCATCAATCTGATGAGCAATTGAAGTAAGGTCTCGAAACCCTCTTGTGTATTTCAAAGGGATCAACAGTGTGCATAATTCATCATTCAAATTTTCCACACAGATTGGCAACAAATCTTCTTGAGGGACTGATAATCTTAGGGAATATGTTAATCCCATCCAGCGAGCAATGAAATATGAAACTTTTTCATTCTCCATTTTCATACAATCTGTATGATAAAAAACTGTTGTCTTTGTCAATGTTGAGCTGAATTGAAGAAGGAATCATTTACAGAGATCCTCCCATCTGGTAAATGACTGGGATTTCAAGCTTGTACACCAGACAAAAGCAGGCCCATGTAATGACTGTACAAAATACCTGAGATTAACTGCTTCTTGTTACTAAGGGGTTCCCAACATAGGATTGAAACAAGAAACAAAATGTGTTATGTGTTTCCCTAGTTCCCCTGAACCATTAAAAATTGCGAATGTGGTACTTGAAAACTTTGATGGGGTAGGAATTGCATCAACCCATTTAGGATAAGAAATTTTTCTGGTTGAATTTGTGAATTATTTACCTTCGTAGCTTCCAAATGAAATTTTAATGACTCAATGGTAGTTATTAACTTTTTAGAAACATCTGGTTGAGATTGGACCTAAGCAGGTGAAATAACCTGGGCTTGGACAAGTGTGGTGGCTGGTACTGCAACTGATAGTACACCACCGATTGTTGTTGTGCATGACCCATAGGATTAGACCCGTGGGGGTGTACTGGTAAAGGAGGATATTCTTTATCCATCTCAGTAACAACAAAAAAATTCCCTTGGCTAAATAACTCCAGCACGCTTAGGAGGGAGACTACCTTGAAGTAGTTTTTCATTCAACATCCTTAATTCCTTTATTTCTTCCTCTTGTTGTGTGAATATTTTCTCTAGTGATAGTGATTGGACTTCTCCAAAGCAAGGGTATGTAACCTAATTATTTCCTTTCCCCTTGTTGGATGCCCTTCGAAGAGGGGGAAGTTTTTTATTTGAAGGAATACCTAGATTCAAGGTAAGCCTTTGATATCATGTACACTGACCTTCTTCATTGGCTTCTGTGTTCACATCCTCAAGAGCAGAAACTTCCTCATCTGATCCCTCTATGTGAGCCTCATGTTCTGGAGAATCAGCAACAACGACATTGATGGCATTTATTGATGGATATATCATTGCATCCTTTCTATCAGCATTTAAGAGATATTTTCTTCTTCCATATACCTAATGAGACATTGCCTTTTCTTGATTTGATCCCTCTGGAACTTCTTGACGAACCATAATTTGGAGTTAATCTCTTTATAATTCAGATATTCGTTCCTCTTGGAGCTTCTTCCCTAATCGAGAGAAGACTAAATTTCTCTAAGGAAGAGATTGAGGATTTGAAAAAGTCCCCAGTCCGGTGGACTGGGACTGTTCTTACTATTCCGTCTCAACTCCTCAAATCCTATTTTTTGATTCCAAGGGTTGGGCTAAAAGAGTCCCTAGTCTGTCAAGATGGGGTGGTTCTTGAGTTTCTATATCTAAGAATTTTTTAAAAACTCTCCCGATCTTACAAAATTTAGTCTGGAAATTGGCTGGATGCATTAACCTACATCCACTCAAATCTCCTGGTTCAAACGAACATTGGATGATTTCTGACACTTCTATCAGTTGATGATGTAGATGCTCTAAACGAGAGGCTTGTTCGATAAACTTATTTGCCAGATGCAAGAGTAATTTGACAACTTTTTCGCTATATTCCAGACATTGAGAAGAACTAGTTGAGGTTTGTTCTTGAGCGAGCCTTTGATTACAAACAAATCCAATTGGTTGTGGCTGGCCATGGGCAATAGCATTGCATGAGAATATTTTTTGCGGGCTTTGTTGGCTGGAGAGTACAATGAAATGCAGTGCTCCATGGACACCCCATCCCATGATATGAATACTAGATAGAGAATTCGAAATTTACTAGCACAAAATTTTTAGTGTGCCACAACATTAATGCTGAAGGGCTCTCTGCAGCTTTTAAGACTTCAGATATCCAGAAACTGAGAGAGAGGACAAATCAATTTGGCATTGTAACACTTCTATTATCTTGACATGATTTTCATATTCATCATAAGATAATATTTTATTTTTCAATTAACAAAGAGTTTTCTATATGTTGAGATGAATATCGGGAATGAAATATTTCATCAACATCTCTGGAATGTCATATTGAGAGTTAGACAAAGGCCAAAACATAACTGGCATTTCACCTTTCACCAGTTGATTTATCATATTCAGCAATTCTTCTTTATCGTTCAACAACGATTCTTATTCCAGATTAGATTATAGCTGGTGATTCCTTGTTGCTTCATCCAACTCAACAAGATTAGTAGAGAATTCATTTATCAAACAAGAACATGAATGACCTAGGGGTGGTTCGGAGAATGACCTACACCCCAGGCTATCTTCTGATTGAGAAAGTATTTCACCTACTAAAGGTAAAGCATCATAAATTACTGGCTTCACATTTGAAAGTTCCTTAAGATAAGAGGTCTTTCTCATCATTACATTGTACTTTGAAGAATTTTCCATGAAATTCTAATTACTACTGTGGAGAGGAATTTCGTAGCTAAATTCATCATCATGGGGAGGACCACCATGGTGGGTTATAGCAAAAGCTGAAACCTCTTGCTCCTTAGTCTTTTGTCCACGTAGAGGGTTATCATGGCTCTAATCTGAAGATGATACTTCGAGGTTGACTGATCTGTCATGAAGAAAGCCTTCATGAGGAAGTTTCTGATGTAGACCATTAGAATTATTGTCCCCACTATTGGGAAATGAGAGAGTAGAATCTTGAGTTGCAAAAAATAATTGTATAAGTGCATCAAGTACTCCAGCATCAAGTAAAGAATTATTATAGATTGGACCTTGATTTCTTGACTATGCTGGAAGGTTCAATTTCATAAATGCCTTCTTACTCACTTTGGGAACCACTTGTTGACAAAAGTGGTTATTATGGGAAGGTGTATGTGCCTACTCAGGATAAATAGTCAGTTTATTGTGATTATCTCCATTCAAATCAGGTGTATCTTCCTGACTTGATTATACGTATGATATGGGGTAGTATTCCCCACAACCCTCTTGGAATAGAACAGAGCTGTGTATATGTTCCGGAGTGATATGTTGATGTGTCACTCCACTGGTAGGGACATATTTTCATTTCTTACCCTGCGATGCTGCTGAAGATGTTATAATATTCTGACAAGTATCCAAAATATGAGCAGGGATTTGTTTTTGCTCTTTCACCATTGTAAGAATTTTCTTGGTGACTTCAGCTACCGGAATGGGAATATACATCCATTCCACTCTTGTAGTAGGTGTGTATTCATGCTCCTTTCCTCCATTTCCTGTCAGTGAATTCTTATAGTACTTATGTGTGGGGGCAGAGAGTTGACTCTACTTCGAATTTGTCGTCGGAGCTTTCCGACTGGCATCTATGAGTGATACCAAACGAGACTGTTGGAAGGCTTGATTAACATTGGTAGGTGTATGTGCCTTCTTTGTATTCCTTGTCAAGTATGGTTGAAAAATTTGGTTTCAATAATGGCAGACGAGACTGATTACAGAATTGTTGATTGTAAATAGGTGTATGTTCCTATTTATTAGTTGCCACTATATCATATTGGTGACCTTCGTTGGTTGTAGTCAAAAGAGCCTGCTAACTAGCTGATGAGTTATAAACATGTGTATATTCCTTCCAATAATACACCGCTAGAATTTCTTAGCGGGATTGGCGTGTTGCTTCCAGACGAGTCTGCTGGGTAGTAACATCAGGACAGACGGGTGTATGTGCCCGTTCATTTCTTGTCATCAAGTTGGCTTGATGGACTTCTCCAGAGGGGGAAAAAGTATGAACTTGCTCCCGGTTGACCAGATTTCACCTCTAGTGGTTCATCTTTCATGCTCAGATCTGAGGAACTTGAGCTGAACCCCTGAAGGTGATACCCTCATCATGTTGAGGGCGCACTACCACACAAGTCTGGAAGTGATTGTTGATGGGATCCCTCGGTAAGGACACTTGTATACTTGAATTAAGGCCTTGAGTGACCTTTTCATTCGCCTCCCTAGAATATGGGAGGTATTTTTGATTGCGTTATGGGGATAATTACCCGAAACGGTTGGAGATGGTGGTTGGTACCACCTGCTTCTTGATCGCTGTTCATCACTGTCTAGATAACCAGGGCGAATTATTGACTTGGAGGGCCTGTCGAGCGGCCTCCAAAGTCAGAATGGTACTATGTAAATGGTATTAATTTACCAGTGAATTTGATACCCAGCGTTGAGGATGTTGAGTAGGTGATGTTGTCCTCAGGGAAGATGACAATCTAGCAGGAGTAGCATCAGATGCATTCACATGAGTGAACTTTAGAGAAGCCATTTCTGTAACGTAGAAAATCATTGAAATGAGTTCCTATTTGATATAACAGACATAATCAAGATAGGTTCATCCACTACATCTTTTGGATGATCACATATATTATTGATTGTTTTGTTGGCCCTCTCGTTGAGTTTATATAGGGGTCTAACAAATAAGTAAAACGTCATTTTAACTTGTTTATGGATTCACGATGGTTTCACCATTTTTTGTTTCCTATGGAAATGGGGATGACCTTGTTTGTTTAAGGTTCAAACATTCCAATCGGTTTCTAACGGTTTTATTCATAGAACTGAAAACATCCAATGATTCTGTACCCATTTGGACATACTTTCCAAAGGCACGTGCTCATTAGTTGTGGACCGATGAGGCTTAAAAAATTTCTTTGGTCGAGAGGATGGGAGGTCGGAATCATCACACCATTTTGGGGGGAATTATCGTCTACTCCGGGACTCTATTTATAGATTTATTTTATTTTTGTGAATCCATAATAGATTACCAAGAATGAAAATTATCTTTCCTTAGATCCCACAATCAATGACTGATATGTATGATATTTAGAGAATCTTTTATATGTATTTGAGGTTCTTCATCGATATAGAATCATCTTTATTTATTATAGATTTTTAGTCAATGGTATCCTTCAACACATTATATAGAAATCTCTTGGTCATTATGATTACCATACTAGTTTTAAAGCCACTCAGTGGGGAACATGAAGTTTATTGTCCTTCAGAAGGACATGAATTATTTCAGAGTTGGGATTGTACCCACAAATGGGCTACCTATGTATCCTTTTTTAGAAAAGGAATCAGAACCCACGTAGTTCGAGAATTAAGATATATTTTAACTTCATATGGGACATATGAGAATTAATGGATGATAGGCTTGAACCTTAGAAAGGCTTCCTATGTACTCTACTTTTAAGGTAGAGATCAATGTCCATGTTGTTCGAGATAGAAGTGTGAGGTTTATGCATGATTAATGGCTAAAGAGATATATCATAATTAATTTTACAATCTAAGCTCACATGAGACATGATCGGGGTGAGAAACAAGTGTTATCCGTAAAGCCTGATGATTATGCCATGAAAGATGCAATCATAAGGAATGATGTGGGGATTATGTATACATGACTACCCAAATAGAAAAATATTGAGACTTAATTCAGAGAAGAAGCCCGGGAATAGGGTCCATAAAAGTATATATGCTTCATGGATATTTAGATACTCTAACTTGGGGATTACTCTGAAGAAAGATGCCTAAATTAGGAGGGGATTTGTGGTTGTTTTTTATTACTAAGAAGGAAGCCCAAATCAAAAGAAGTTAAGACTGGTTAACAGAAATTATGATTTGCTTTTATTCCTGAGAAGGAGGCCCATGTAAATGGGACATGCGAACTAGGGTTACTCCTTAGAAGGAGGCCCGGGTTAAAGGGACTTGAGAACTGGGGATTACTCATGAGAAAGAGGCCTAGGTTATAGGGACTTGAGAACTGGGGCTTACTCCTATGAAGGAGGCCCAGGTTAAGGGAATTTGGAATTTGGGGATTACTCTTATAGAGGATGCCCAGATTTGGGAACATGTGATTGGGGATTATTCCTGAAAAGGAGGCCCAAAGTTTAAGTAGATTTAGGACTTGGGGCTTATTCTTAAAGAGGATGGCCAAATTAGGGGACTTGGGGCCTACTCCTAAAAAATGATTCCCATATTTGGGAACATAGGGAATACTCCTAAGGAGGATGCCCATATTAAATATCTTGGACTGGGTCTTACCCTAGAAAAGGAGGACCAGGTTAAGAGACCATGGACTGGGGCTTACTCCTGAAAAGAAGGCCCAGGTTAAAGATCTTCTCATCTTAAAGGATGAGGTTGAATAAATGAAATCTTTAACCTTAGTGACGTAAAGATATGTAAATCACTATGTTTTGAGACATGTTCGACAGAATTCCTTTCAGATAAGGAATCCAACAAAGGAACCATGCCATAAATGACTTTGAAGAGGGTTTTGAAGGCTAAATATTGAGGAGGAGAAGTGGATTTGAAGAAAAGAGATGAATATATAGGAGGGACACCCAAAAAGAGGTAGGTGCGCAGGTCTTGTGGGGGGGTGCGCAGGTCCTGGTCGCACAAGTACACCTGCGTGACACTTGGGTACTTGTGCGCCAGTCAACCCATAGAGTAATACTTGAGAGAGGCTTGACTCAAGACCTTAGTATTATCCCTAAGGGATTATAAAAGGGTGGTGCGTAGGTTCTGATGAAGGGATAAGGAAGAACGCAAGTGTGACCACTTCCCATAAGGACTGGACACTTAGGCGCGCATGTGTTGATGACTTTCAACACATAGGGCTTATTCATCTTCTTTAGATCTTCCATTCCAGGTAAGAAATTACTTTAGAAGTGATAAGAAGGCTTCAAGAAGAGACTAGGGCGCCAGGAGATGAAATCTGACTTTTGGAATTTTTTGTCCCCGAAATGGGGGGCCCACAAGGGGTATTTATATGTTGCTGAAGACCTTGGGTGAAAATTAAATAGGGCGCACAGGTCACCTGTGGGCCCAATATGTGGCGCGCAGGTATACCTTTGTGACCATCATGGAACTTGCGCGACCCATGCTCAAATAAACACATGTTCATGCCTGTGTCGAATTTTTATGTTTCTTCAAAGGATGAATCACTTTGTGTTTATGGTATTTCCCTTTTTATTCATTGGACTCTGTGATGGAGAGGGTCAACAATTTCTGTAGAAAAAATAGCAACAACTAGATCCTTTATCCCATCCTTAAACATAAATTCCACTTACATTCATTATGTTTCACTTGTGATAAGACCTTTAACTAATCATATCTATTTTATTTACATTATTCTCTCACTAGGAAGCCCATACATTCATAACCTCCACACCTATACAAGATCCATATTTTTATAGAGTCTTACTTTGTAGATATTTTTATGGACTGATTCATGTTATATGAAGATATTTATAGACACATAGATCTCTTATCATGGTCCAAGACATATAATACTATTCCCATATAATCATCTCTTCTATCATATTTTATGGGTTTTATAATAAAAATAGGGTTTCCTATAATTGGTCAAATATAGGATAAATCCCTCATAATGACATAACTATATATGTAATAAATTTTATAACCATATTTTATCTAACAACATATAGATATCCCATTCCAATCCCTGTTGTAAATTTAATCAAGTTCAAACACCCTCTTATCATATGTTCAAGTCATTAATGTTTATTCTATCTATATTAGAATCTATATAAGAATGACATATTTTTTTATTTTATAAATATATATGGATGAATTCATGTTCTCATTGAATATTGAGTGATGTATTAATATCCTATCTTAGGATCATCCAAAAAATTACATCCCATTTATTCCGCATTTCCACCCTTGTTTTTGGAACATACCAATTAATTTTTGATAAATACCTTTATCCCCTTACCAAGGTATCCATTCATAATACTGAATTTACTTTTTATATTTTTTGATCTATGAAGAGGTTCATAATTAAACACATTTTATTGAGTTCTATGACTTTAAATACCAATAAATATCTTATTATAATCAATAAGACAATAAACTACATGTAAAATTTTCTACCCAATTTTTTCCAGTTTTTTTGTTTGGTTAATCATTCATGTTGGGTCAATTCACCCATAACTGACATATGTTAAATCTCAATATTATTATAATATATATGTCTTTAATCTTTAGAATCCATCAGTCCTACTAATGTGACTTTAAGACTATACATATTTTTATTCAACATTCCAGTCACTTTGTTTTGCAAATGGAATATCATTTATATTCATTTATCTTATGGAAAATATCAATTTAATGGTTTGTGCTCATTTTTTTCCAATAATAACTAAGTTATAATGTATATACTATTTTTATAAAATATATAACACATCGAATTTTTTATGGATCCATTAAATGAAATACAATTTTAGTTATAGGAAAAAATCTATTTGAGAGAAAGGTTCTATATCATAGAACTATGGGATAAAATATAATGGATTGTTTCATAATGGTTCTACGATTCATATAAAAGGAATAAAATATAGGAAGTGTTCTACCAAATTTTATTATCACTAGTGTTTTAAGGGTGTTCAAGAATTGGAGGGAAACTTATGTTTTTGGAGGTAATATCCCTAACATTAAATGCATCACCAGTTTCAAGGTTGCCTATACTGGAGAAGGAAACGTACATTGTAGTTCTATTGAGAAATATATGTTCATCCCTTATTACACATTGGTACATAAAGAGTATTTAATTGATAGTGTGATTTAATTAAGGTTCAAATATTATAGGTGTTCATGTAATAATGAATCTATCACACCAAAGATCTATTGAAAATGTAATTTCCACTTTGTAGTAGAAACATATGACGTCAAGGGTATATTTTTGATAAAAATAGATTTAGTGATCTAAAATCTAACATTATTATATAATATATAAACATATTATCATATTTTATGGTTTCAAGTGTTTTAATTATGTTAAGAAGATAATGTGGAGATTATTGTAGCATGTGATATTGATCATATTTTATTGATTTGGTCAACCATGGGAAGATATACCATAAAAATGTAGTCCTCCCTTTTTTATACTAACATTCAATGGATTTTTTGTGTGATTTTACTCTTTTTTAAACATAGATATATATAATGAGATGTTTTAAAATGGGAAATAATTTCACCGCCATGAAGTTTTATAAAAACTAGATGTTTGAAAGGGATGTTATCCTTTATATACAAGTCCATTAATAAGAATTAAATAGTACCTAATTACCACATTCAGTTGGGATAAAACACATAATTCTCCTAAGAATATAAAGAAATATCTTATTGATCCTAAACCCTAGATCAATTCAATTTTGTTTAATTATATAAAACAACATAAATGAGTTTTAGATATGGGTCGATATCTAGAATTAAAAGAACATTCTTTATAAGATAAAATAGGGGGAATTGAGATATTATTTATTCAATTTATGGAAAATATAAATTGAGAAATATGTAGGATAATCAATGAGATTAATCTCACTAGAACATTGTCAGGTTTTGAAGGATAAACACACAATTCTAGGTATATTTTCTAAATTTAGTTTAATGAAGAAGATGTTTATCATGGAATAAGAAGTGACCTCATAATTATGATAATATGCAATGATCAATTCATATTTGGGTGAATATTGAGTTTCAAGAGTTAGTGTGAACTCTCTATTATATAATCCAAGAAAAAATTGTTGAGCTCTAGTGTTTTAGGTGTATTGAAACATTACATTTTTTTACTCTTTGGAAAAGACTAGTTAGGAAAACCAAATTAAAATCTCTTGTGATGTTTGTTAATTTTTTTCTCATAATTAGATATTAATGGAGTTGGAAGTGTGTTTCTAAAATAAATATAACATGTTTTAGATCATTTTGTTTTTGTTTTTAAATAGGTATTACATAGACTCATCCCACCAACTTAGAGTTTTATCAAAAACATTTTATAAGTCTGTAGTTTAATATAAAACACATTATTTTGTAAAATTATGTGGTTAATATTACTAATATTTAATTATGTTTTTAATTTTAGGAATGATATAATGATTGATTAAAAATGAGTATAATAATGATTAACTAATGCTGAACATAATACTATGTGATTTGGGATATGTCAAGGTCTAATCCAAAGGCACAAAATGAAAAATAAAGTTAATGATGGGTCATGTATTTTGGAAAATCATAATACACATGATGAATCTACTATTAATAATGTGAAACTATATTGAATTTATGAGGAAAATGTATAAACATGAAAAAAAATCATCTGGGAGATATCTTAGTAATTTATGACATAACATGTAGTTTCATGCAATGAAACATACGAAGAATGACTAAAAACATTTCAATGCATGAAATAAGAAATTTAATTTTTAGCCATTAAATAATTCACATCATGAAATCCCTATTCACTACATCAAAAAGTACAATAGAACCATGATAAACTAAAATCAATGTAATAAAGAATAAAAGTTATTATTTTAGATCTAGATCCATTTAGTTTTCCCAAGATTGGTATGAAACAGATGTATTACTACATTTATGGTTAATTATATACTACCTGATCATGTCCTAGGACTATAAATATAATACAATGTGGGATTTCTAAAGGGTTCACACTATAAGGGGAAGCTCTGGATAAAAGCCTGCTACTTATTTCTTTCCCTTCTTTTATTTCCTTTTCTATCATTATCAAAATTCTTTCTTTTTGAAGCATCAACTTGTGTACTTTGTACATATAAGGGTGATTTTTATGAGCCATAGGGAAAGGGGGAAGCTGTAGTGATTTTATTTTGATTTGATTTATATACTTAATTTGAATAAAAAACTTTTTTATTTACCAATCTGGTTTTACCCGAAGCCCGAAAGCATATGATTTTATTAATTAATTTATTTTTTAAATTGGATTTAGGGGTAAAAATACATTGACTAAAATCTCTGAGGCATATCAACTATGTAAATGACCCTAAATGCCCAAATACATGGAGTAGAACCCATCCATAGATTATTTTTTAATATTTTCCAAATCACCTTATCTTTAAGGATGATCAAGAAGAAACTCCCCATAAATAATTTTACGGTTCCTGGTATCGATGGAAGAGTCACACCCTAAAATCCGTTTCGATAATATAGAATTACAGAAGGATTCTCCATGAACAGATCCTTATCTAGGGTGAACCTATGTTATTTCCATCATAGAAAATGTAGATATTCCACACCTTCTTCATCACCATATGAATCAACATGCCTCCATCATCCTCTTTATTATGGTTATCATTTATTCACACCCACTACCAACCATAATGACTATACCCTTCATTGTTGAGGAATACAATCCCAACCAAATAAAAAATTTAACCAGGGAAGATCCTACCTCTATCTATTGTTTCATGACTTTCCACCTCTAGACCACACCTGCACTGATGGACACCCACCTCTAGCAAGACTGAAATTACAATGAGCAAAATATTTCGTTCTTCTAGGATTTGAAACTGGGTTCAATCTCAGATAATGGGGTGCCTTTTCAACTATCTTGGACCCCAACTACATCTAGTTTAAATTATTTATTTTCATAATTAAATATAGAAATAGTTTTTTTGTTCTTCTAATTTATATTACCTCAATAAATAATCAAAGATTTCCCTCCAATTTATTTTAGTCTCTATTTGATGGAATATGCTAAGTGTTGGTGGTGAGGTCTAGGTGATCTGAAACATGTGTGTTTAATTGTGTCTCAATATATTATTAATTAGGTAATAATAGTACATAATGAGATATTTCTATAATTAAACAGTGAACTCTCTGAAATTACACAAACATATGAATGGTTAGACCAATCTATGATTTCAGTTAGGTATAATCTCACCATTTCCATTCCAGAATTGTAGAGAGAAGATGTAGTAATGAATCTCTATCATTAAAATTTAGTAGAAAAATATTAGGCCAAAATTAAAAAAACATGATAACATTGAAACAAAATTTATGTAATCCATATCTAATCACAATTATCATAAATTATTTTAAATTAATCAATTTAAATTTATTTTTAAAATTATCATGCTTTTAAACCAAATTAGAATGAATCTTCCAAAATATTTATAAAATGTGAGAAACCATTTATAGTGAATTCTATTATGAATAATACCTATGGAAAACCTTGATGATATACTAAGGAAATAAATAAATTCCACCCACTTAAAAAGAGTGAATCAAACATGGTACCATTTTTAGAGAGGCACTTCCCAAAAAATTTAACACTGAATGAACTAAATACGAAATGTTCCATTAATATAATATGATCTATAAATTGAAGTAATTATTACCCAGTTATGAAATTAAAATTTAATAACAAACCTATATGATTAAATCCTTTCAAATTCAAGGGAAATATTTATTATTCACTCAAAACCTGATATAATGGATATAAATCCCAACAAAACCTAGAGATTCACAATTGCTCCCTAATTCACTAATCAATAGAAAAAACTCAACATACATCCATTAAAAATGATTTTTAATTTCATGTTAACATGATAAAAATACTCTCTAAAATCCATGGTCTCTATGGTGAATATCCTAACTAGAATATTCAAGAATCTAGCTTAAAATGTTCATGCTTTAGCCCTAGTGAAGCACTTGAATATCAACTCAAGTGGAGGGATATCCACTCTCAATTGAGGGAGATACTATGGAATGGTTATAAAATCTATAACTAGGGGAGATCAATGATAAGGAAGATAGGTTCAAAAATACTTTCCCTAGATTCTTGCATTAAATTACGGAGGAGAATAACTTCTTCATATTCTTATGCCATGTCATTCTTGATGTTCAACAAAAACTATTAGATGCCTACCATGAGGATCCTTGATAGAAAAATTACTAATGGAAGTAAAATATTTGATTGAAAAGATAGCTCAGAATATGAAACAATTCAATACATTAGGAATAGGTACAAGATTTCAATTTGAGTAAAAAACTTCTGATTCATCACTTTTATTTATAACAATGGATTTCAAACAAATTATTTTTCCATGAAATCATGGTTTGAACCCCATAATAGAAAAACATGTACCACCATATGTATATGGTTAATGTCTATAGATCCATATTTATAATAAATAGTGTGCTGATGTATATTGAATTTAGATTTCTGAAGGGATATTCCATCCCTATAAATTACAACAAAAACAGTATATACCATCATTTTATAATAAATACCAACCTCACCTACTATACCAATAGAAGTAATAAAAACCAACACCACTTAAAAATACATATGAAATGCAATAAAAAGAGTAAATATATCAATCAACACCATTCCAGTGATAAACGAGTGAGTATACTTCAACTAGTTCACTATCAGTTGAATAGAAACATATATGATCCCACGTTTCAGGGTCGGATGTCAAGATCAATAAGGTGAAACAATATAGAAAGTATTATTTATATTATAACCTATAATGTAAGGAAATTAATAACCTAGATATTCCAAAATCCAAGGGAGAGTGTAATAATGATTACAACATGAAGCATGAATGATATAAAAACACCTATATAACTCTATTTTAATGATTATTAACATACTTATAGAGCTCAAAATGACCATACAGGAGAATAAGTTAATAAAAGATAAAAATGACAATGTTTTGGAAATAGGGACATGAAATTACCATTGAAAATAATCATTGGGAGAGGATATTAATTTCACATACCATTACCTTATATGTTAATTAATTAAAAAGAGATAGAAGAAGAAGAAAATAAAAAAGAAATTCTAATGACCATTCAAAATTATTAATTCAACATGTTGTTGTTTGAGGTCATTATATAAATTTCTAAATATTAAAAATTTCTCGTGGTTCTATGAACAAAACATGGATACTTTAATGAAATTATAAAACTAGATTAAGGGGAAGAATATAAATACCAATCAAACCACTAATACCATAAAAATGTCAATATCCATGGAAATTATCTATTTATTTCATTTTTGGATATTTAAAATTTTCAAAATATTGTTTTGATCCTTCTACTTTGATAAAGTTCATGCCTCACTATATATTCACTTCTGTGCGTATAAGATTATTGATCCCACCTGATGGGTTTTGAAGCTTAGGAATTTATCATTTTTTCCCTGTAGGGGTTTTGTAAAATGTTTTTCTTAAAGTCAAATATTTACTTTTCCTAGATATGTTTTATGTGCTAATAATTGATCAAGATAGGATCTGACCACACTAAGCCATTATTTTGGGGGAAACTATTCATAAAAATAGAAAAAAACATCATCATTATGCATGAAGAAATACTTTAAATGTATCATGGATATAATATAGTGCACTAAAAATACATAACTCCATAAAACATTCGTCAAGAGGGAATTAACATTCATCACACTCTCATGAATATGATACAAAACGAATTTAAGAATTAATAATTATTTATAAATTGTTATCATGAGGATGGAAATTTAAAATCAATAAGACCACCAAAATGTATGTCAAAAAAATTCTAGAGTTTGTGATTTTATACATGGAAAATAAAAAACATAAAATTTCATTGATAGTTTATTATTAGAGGCTCAAGTGCAAAAATGATGATCATATTTTGAAATAATGAATTATAATATTAATTAAGCTTCACAGGAATAGAGTAGTATAGATATCGAGAAGGGACTAACTGTAAGGGAAGTAAAAATAGATGAGAGGAAATCCACATGTCCTATAGTACAGTAAGAGTTTCATAATTATATATAAGGATTCACTAATTCTATTGAGGAAGGTATATAATCATCTTATCCCATGTAGAATAAAGGATCGTGAGAACAAGTTATATCAACACTATACCAGTTTCAAAAAATATCTATTTTAATTAATAGTACAGATATGTAAAAAAGTGTGAATATATAGACTAAGAAAATTTTGGAAATATCATACATAATAAAGTGAAGAATATTGAAAGGAGGACAAAAAATCTTAGGAGAAAATAAATTTTGTTTGCAATATAATAAAAATAATACAAATCTATACATTGTGAGAAACTAATCTATAAGAAAAATTTATTGTTGGTTTTAATAATGTAGTGGTAATCATGCACAAAATTCCTATTCTTATTAGCGTAACATATATTAATAAGGAAATAATAAAGAACAATTTGAGGATACTATACTCTTTAAATACTATTATCCTTGAGGACCCACTATATTGTTTCATTTATTTTCATTTTACATAATGAAACAATTCCATTAAAATATACATACCAAAGTAATCTATTTTAATATAATAAAGATATTTCATAAATTAAGTATGTGTGAGAGAATATTAAAGAAAAATAGCCTAGTATTTAATTAATAGATTATTTCTGAGCCATGCCAATAAAATAAAAAGAAACAGTGCTTCTAAAAGGGCACCCATGTTTTATGTATTTATCAATTCTTCCCCTGATTTCTATTTAATAATAATTAAGTAATTAAGAACTATAATATGGTTTTATTCTTCTTTAAATGCGTATAAATAGAGAGACATAAATAAACTATACATAATTCATTCTATAAAAGGGATTCACACTATGTAATCGATATTCATGTTATGAAAGGAGAACTCACATTATGAAAACTATGGAACAAATCTTAAACAAATAGGGTGAGTCAAACCAATTGAATCTTTATTACTAAAGAGAGTTTACTTTTATAGTAATTATATTTCTAACTCCTAATACTTTTATTTAAAAATATATTTTTTAACTTTAAATGAATTTACATATCTATAGTTTTACTTCATGTTAAACTTGACTAGTATATGAGACATGAATTTCCCAAGAATCCCATGATTACTTGTTTTATATTTCATTTATATTAATATTTAATGGGTTATATTAATATTTAATGGTTTAAATTGATAATTTAATGATTAGTGGAAGCATATGATGTCAATTTTGATGTATCGTTATTTAATGAAATTATTTGATTTAGGTAAATGATATTTCTTCCCATTTTCATACTTGATTTTTTCAAATTTATGTGGATTGGTTATATAATATTACAACATTCCATGTGTGATTTCCCAAATTTTATATATACTGTTCCCAAGATTATTTCTTGAGCGAATTTGTTTATTTTCTATCATGGGAATATTTTCAATGTGACCTTGGGGCATTCGACATATTGGAACATTCATTAGAAATTGTTGAAGATATGACTATGCAATGTATTATTATAAATGATTTAAGAATTATTATATATACTCCCAAATACATGGAACCACATTTTATATCAATAATTATTTATCCAATAGAATCTATGAATGAATTCTCTAGAAGAACTCTATATTTTAATCAGTTTAAATCTATTCAAACTAGACACAAATTATATTGTTTAATATTTCAATGTGGATGTGTGGGCATTAGGGATTTCATGGTGAAAGGGATGTATTAAATTTTATAAAAATATTGTGTAGGTGATATTGTTTGAATGATCATTTTAAATTAATTACTCTTTTATCATTTTATATTTTTGATAAAATAAAAAGAGACTAATAAATTTAAAATGGTTCTGTTTTCAGAAAATAAAAAATCCCTCCTAATACATTTTTTTGAATTTGAATATGGTTTACATGAGGAGTCTGATGTTGAATTAATGTTTTATGTGAAACTCGATAGTTTATCACTCGTTGAGAATAATTTTATTTTGATTGTTTTATAATTCGAATATGTGTAACATGGTAATTATCTTTAGATTTTTTTAATATTATATTCTTTAGGGAAAATGAGTTTTATTTTTGGGGGAATTGACAAAAAACATTTCATGAATGTATTTTATAAAAATACACATTTTTTTAATTTAATGGTATAACTTTTTTGATAATAAATTATTTCTATTATTTATGGTAGGATACAATGATTGATTGAAAATGAGTTAAAATATGATAAATTAAAGTTGAAAAGTTTCTCCATGATGAGGGACAGGTCACTATACAATACCAAGGCGTGAAATTGAAGGATAAAGTGAAAGAGTGGAAATGTATTTTGATAAATAATTATTCTCATCATGAATCCATTATTCATGATATAAAACATGATATAATTAATGGGGTTAACTACATAACATGAAATAACTCTCTGAGGTAGATATCTCAATAATTTACGATGTTACAAATAGTGTCTCACTATGAAAATTTTGGAACAAGAATGTAATTATTTCAAAGCATGAATGATTCCATGAAATGATAGTACAATAAAGAATTTACAAAATAAAATCAATATTCATGACCCGAGATAATCTTATATTACCATAAATGACAAAATTTGACGTAATAAATGTTGGAAGCCAAAATATTTAGGCATAGAAAAACCAATAATAAACTGGATTGGCCGAGAATTATTGTATTACCATAATTATGGGCAATTAAATCATACCCAAGCATGATATAATCCTATAAGTCAAACACCAGGGGGGATTAAAAAAAGTAAAACATAGTGAGGGGGAAACTCTAGATGATGGCCTTTAACTACTTTATTTTCCTTCATATTGTTTTCTTTTTCATTAGTTCATAAGATTTATTCCTTCCCCCAGATCTATTTGTTTACTAGATCCTTGAGGGGGATGTTTTCTAAGTGACCATAAGAGGGGGAGGCTAAACCGATGCTTCCATGACTATATTTTTATGCTTAGTTTGAATAAAAACAATTTTTATTCTACTAATATAGTTTCAATTCATTATTTATAGTTTAAAAAATCCAAATACCATTGTTTTAGATTTTGATTATGTTAATTTAAATTTTTGTGGTAATCAATATAAAATCCACCTCCACCCAATTATGTATTATATTTGATGGAACCTACTTTGGTTGGGTAGTGAGTGCTTAAAGATCACCATAATGTTTATGGAATTATTGCTTGAAATATTATTAATTATGGAATAACAATACCTGATTGGGGATTAGAAAATTAATCAAGAGAACCCACTACAATGGCACATCCAAAGAATGTATAGTTGATGAAAATATTATTCTAGTTAGTAATATTCTCACCTTCATTATTTGGATAATGGAGATCAGGGAACTAATCATTGAATCTCAGTCTTAATAGTTAAACATTAAAATATTTGGAAATTATTGAAAACCATGGTTGCATTGTAATAATTTATAGCTAATCCTGACTCAATCACCCTTCCCATCAATTCCTTTTACTTAATTAATTTAAATTCCTTTATAAAATTCCCATTTTTTAAACTAAACAAAAATAAATATTCTAGAATAAAATTAAAACATGATGAACCATTTTTTGTACACTCTTATTATGGATACCATAAAAGGAAAACCTATTTACAATACTTAGAAAAAAAAGCACACCACACAATAGGGTATGTGTCATGTATACTTCCCGATGATGGACCTATAATTGGAATTAAAGGGACAGTTCGTATGGTAAGGTTTTATCCCTCTCAAAATTCTAGAAGTTTTAGAGATTTATAATCATGAAGGAACACTAATTTTAAAAGGTTAAAAATTTCAGATATGGAAGAATAGAATGAAACACTACTTCTAGTTGTTGGTGATGATATTTTACCCTTCACCTATTTATGATATGTCAGTGAAATTGAACGAAACTATTTTTAGAAATAGATCATAAGTAATTTAATGTGGATTAATTTTTAATCAATAAATTAGGGTGAACATTGAATAAATATATCAAACTCATGTTAATGTCCTATAAAACCACTCATTCTAGGTGAAAAAACATATGACTATTTATAAAGGTCATTCTATTGAATTTTATGTAATGGTACTAGTGATATTGAATAAATATGGATACTTGAGGATACACCATACCGAATCTATTGATGTATTTTTCGATCATATAATTATTTAATTGAATACATATGAGGTCTTAATTAATATATAATGATGTCAATATGGAGGTTTATTTTCCATAAGTCAATGATTTGATACTAGTTTCTCAATAAATTATTTATAGTAATATTTTCACTTATGAAATAAAAAATGGAGACATTGATTATGGGGTGAAGGAGAAATAATGTATTTTTCATTTATATGGTTGGATATTTTTTAAATAATATTCATTTAAATATTTGGTATATAGAGTGACATATTATATTACTTCTAATCTTATTGGGTGGAAAAGAAAAATTAAAATACTAGATTTAAATTTCATTCCTCCAATGTGTTATGTGAGGATATATCACAGTAATGTCATTTAAAAAGATCAAGATGATGAGGATGATATATATATGAAGGAACTATTAAAGGGTAAAAAATAAATTATATATCACACTAAAAATTATTCAAGAAGAATAACATATTATCTCATGAATATATAATTTTAGTTGAGTCATAAGAATAGTTGGTTGTTTATTTCAAGGAATTCAGTAATGATTACTTGGTAGTCATTAAATATAGAAAATTATTTGATCATAGGGTTGCTATAAATGGTGATGTTGTGCATATAGTTGATCTGTAGGATGAACGTGAGGCATCCCTTGAAATACTAGATATATGGATGCCAAAAACCAATAAGTCAAATGTCTTTTTTCATGACTAGTGTTTTTTATGAAAAAAATAGAAGTAGAGAAGTATAAACTAAAAGTATATATTAAAAAAAGAAATATAAAATACAATTTAATATATAAAATAACATTGACGTCAATATTAATGTGTATGAAAAAGGAGAAATCATAGATATATTAAACAATATTGTTGATGAAAGAGTTTTTTGAAATAAATATCCTGATAAAAGGTTATAGATTCATGATGAAAGTGTGAGGATAATGAAATCATACTTTCTCTCACCGTGGTATCGAGTTGTTCTATTACCCCATTCCAAACTAAAACTATAAAACCCCAAGAGTTCATGGTAAAGAAAATATTACCCTCCTAAATGTGAAGAAATTTAAAAACAAATGGATAGAAATAATGGGTCATTATAACGAGGATAATACAACTATGGCTTATACTAGACTATAAACAAAACAAATTCTATGTAAAGTGGAGTTGGGAGAAGATCATGAGGATATTGAGAAATCAGTAATGGATGGAATGACGAAATCATAAATTATAATTTATTTTTATAGAAAATTAGGACACATTGAATATTTTTTCTCTATTGAATCAACATTTATCATTAAGTAAAAACACAAAAATAGGTGAGAAACTATCTGTTGTTTTCATATTTTTTAATGGTTATTTATTTTATGTGAGGGTTTTTTCTAAAAGGATTCTTATTCTGCTACAATGATTTTAGAATAAGTTACCCCTTATGCTCAGAAAGGAGGAAATAATGAGGAGGAATCTTTAATCAACACATCCAAATTTGAAAATTGATTCAATGTCCTATAAGATAAAGAAATAATAATTGAACCATTGGAGAAACAATCATATCAATCATCAAGATATATTTCAGCACATTCATGGATAATGTATAGAATATGTAACACCCATAGATTTTATCAGAAATATTTTTTTTATGTCTTATGTTATACACAACACCAAAGGAATCTTTCACAGTACACAATACGGACTTGGCTTGCATTACACGCAATCACGACCTTCCTCGATAGCGTGTGTAGTACACAATATCAGGTTCACTAAACAACGATATATTATTATGGACTAGCCATTATGAATAGTATTAAATTAATTTTGAATTTTATAACATTATTATTCATCTTATACATTTTCTAGAACATGGTAAGAGAACAAAATAATTTTTTCGGGTAAAATAAGTATTTTTCAAAAAAATGCAGTTTTGCCGCCTTTTCAGGGAGCACCCACATTAAATCTATTTTTGACATGTTTATAATTTCAATTTTACAAAATAATATTATTCTTTTGAATCAGGATAAAAAAATTTACTTTGGATAAATGTTTGATATTTTTCTGATAACTTTCATATTTTGATGAATAGTAAAAATACACTAATTTTTAATTAAAAACAAAAATTTTCAGTGAGATAGTTTATATGATTAAATTATAATATTGAATGGTTTGAAAGTATAAATAAAATATAATTTTACTATTTAATATAATGTATGTCATTATAATGAATTTCACATTGAATTCATAGGTAAAAACATTTCAATCTTTGGGAATGTTTTAACTTCTAAAACCCATTTTCTTAACAACAAGATTAATTTTAAATTAATTACTGCAAATTATGAGTTTTGAATTTTGAAAAATGGATTCCATATTTATAATCAGTGGGTTCAAATTATGTAAATAGGATACTTTTATTTTTTGGGCATTATGAATAGCAATTATGATACATTTTATTTATCATAGTTAAAGGTAAATCGAGTAATTAAGGGTAAATATAATATTATAAAATTACCATAACACCTGACAAAATCCTATTGGATGACTAAAAGTCGACCCATATCACGAAAGGGTTGGATTAGAATCATTTAATGGACTTTCTTCCATGAAAATAATGTAATTATTGTTAAAACCAAAGAATGTGACAACATGTTACTTTCTTAAATCTTATAAGTATAATAATTTTAATTTAGTGATAAACTTAATTAAACTTAGAACATAAATATTATAAAGAAATATAATACAATTATCTACATCATATGAATTTATTTAGAATTTTTAGGGATTAAATAATTATCATTAATTATGACACAATAGTGATGTTGAAATTATTTTCTTAATTAAAATATCAAATAAATGGTTTTAAAAATTTTAAAATAAATATTATATGAACTATTTAATGTGATACAATAATTTTATAGATACATATGACATTTTATTAATCTATTAAATCTTTTAGTTTGAACATATACTCTGTATATAGTTTATTTAAATTCGAATAAATGAATAGTGCCAAAATTGACACAATTGTTATTTTTTAAAAATAACAAAATATAAAATTGTTTAAAAATCACAAAAATATTTAAAAATTATAAATTAAAATTTATATGGTCTAAAATGTCATAAATTTTCAAATTCTCTAAAAATAACAACACATATGTAATTATTTAAAATAATTTAAAATTTAGAATATTATTACCACAAATAAAATTAAATTGATAAATAAGGATAAATAAAGTTGATAATGTTTAAAAAAAGTACTAACATGTCTAAATTTTATTGGTTGATGATATTAAAACCCTATATCATCTAATATTCGGATATGAGTCATTTGGGATATTTTTAAGTGGGTTTGGGATTTAATATAAACTAATATTTCTTATATTTCCAAAGGTGCCCCTCTCCTCCCTTATAAAAGGAAACCTCCTCCCTCTCCTCACACCTATTTGAGACTTCAATCTAGGCCAAAACCTGCCCATTTCACTTCCCCACTTCCGAAGAAACATCCTAGAGGTCATGGTCTTCTTTAATGACCAATTGTAGTGCCCTAAGAGGAGGTCTCAAAGTGGCGCTTCAAAAAAGAGGTAATATCCGTTACCGATTCTTTCACCTTTATATCTAATTCCAATTCTTATTATTTAGTTATTTCATTATGAATTAATAACATCAGTATAAATCATATACTGATATTTTATTATAAGTATGAAACAACCCTATTTCACCATCTATCCATCCTACTGAAAACGAAATCACCGCGCGTGCGTACGTACGGAATACCGTATCCACGCCGTGGTGTAATATATTTTCCATCCCCACCTTACTTTGATGGGTATAATGGTGAAAATAAAAAACTATATATGATTATTGTAAAGTGTTACTGATTCTGAAATATTATACATACACTCCAATACAATTCCACGATCATGGGAACGATATCATCGCTCGTGCATACGTACGGAATACCGTCTCCATGATGTGATGTGATTCGTTCTACATGATATTCATTGCATAATGATTATATAAATGAATTGAATGAAAAAATAAGATATATAGTACACTAATACCATTCTGTAAATGAGGTATCTATAACCTAAATAGAATTTTAAGAATTTATTCGACAAAACACACATAAGAAAAAAAAGTAACAAACACCCAAATAACAAGTAGTAATGAAATATTACTAATAAGAAGATATAAATATGACCATATATGATATCATAACAATAATTATGATTCTATAATAAGTCAATAACATTATTTAAATTATTATACAGGAGGTTCAGACAATTATTAAGCAAATCGGACCTAAGGTAAGGGACAATCTCGCAATCTCAATTTTTATCCGAGATTGTTTATACTTCATAATTTACTGGGGAATATTTATCATCCACATCCATGTTTCCTAAATATGTAATATTATTTCCAAACACCTAAAATTTTTCAAATCCAATTTTACCCTTCGATGAGTTTTGAGTAAAAGATATTAATGGAATCTTTTGTCGTTTTTTCGTATGAGGTACTTTTTGACTTTTCCGACAAAATTACGAGATGAATGTTTTTTTTACTTATACGACATGAATGTATTTTTAAAACATTATTTCCAAGAATATTCCTTTACATGTTTTCAAGTTTATTTTTAATCAACTTCTTCTAGTTTAAAATTATATGACATGTTAAGAAAGGAAAAATGTTTTTGAGGTAGAAATGATATTTTCATCAAGAATGGAGTTCAAGTGTTTTATCAAAATTATTTTTCATCTAAGATAATATATTGTTCTGTTTCTATCCCTATTATTACATTGATTTAATTATTTTGTGATGGAAATTTTTTTATTAATTCCTTTATCTTATATGAATTGTTTTATGATGTCACGATGTTTAAGATTCCCATTTTTATTACATGGGTTATGCTATGATGTATGGTTTATGATTTTGTGGCACACATAAGAATGGTATCATTATGAGATGGGCGGGACCTATATATCCCTCCAATGCACTGGGTAAAGATTTTATATCTCATTATATAGACATGGCGGGAATGGCCGGTTAAACCGTTTCAGTGAAACAGGACTGAAATGAGAAGTGAACTCGGTTCGGAAATGGACTTTTTCCACTAAGATAGTCTTGGCAATGATTCTTGACTAATAAGAAATGATTCTCTATGATTATGTCTGTATGACACAAAGTTTCATGTTTTATGTTATGATTATTGGGATTACATTTCACTACCATGATTTATCCCATGTTATGAAATTATGATCTCTTTTGCAGGGTAAGATTTCCAAAATGTTATGTTCTTATGAATATGATGTGATTGATATTTCTTTTGTTTACCCATACTGAGCATTTGAGCTCACCATTTTGTATGTTTTCTTTCCCCAGGTCAGGAAGAAGGTTATTAAGTAAGATATGCCAAAAGGGACTATAGATATGATGAAATAAATTGGAGACAGTGTAGATGCTTTATGAACCAGTTGTTTATGTTTCCCAGTTTCTAAAGACACTATACCTATACAGTCCTTTCATGGTTTTGTTAAATGTTGTAATAACTATGCTTCAATTTTGAAGTATTAAACATGTATGTAAAGTATGTGTTGTTATAGAATATATGAGAATAAAAGTAATGATAATGTCTCTTTGATAGCAATGGAAAGATATTTTTTTTGAGTTGATGATACAGGTGTACCTAAAACATGATTGGTAATTAAATTATTATCCATGTAATCATACACGATAATGGTTGAGTGGTTATATTGGGTAATAAAAAAGGACACAATATTGTTGGATTGGGAATGTGCATGGTTGATGGAAAATAAGTCACAAAAATAGATGTACTCTTGGTGAAAGGGAATAAGGAAGATCTTATATATGTGATATCATTAGGTTATTCAAGAAATACTATGGATTTTAACAAGAAGGGTTCGCTATTAAATCTATATATGATTTTCTTGTTTAATATGGAAGATGGAACAATGGAAATATTTTACTCATCGATGATGAATATTGTTCTTAATTAACCAAAAAAGATTAAAATGTTCAATAAAACAAGTTACTCAATCATTAGTTCAAAAAAACTATTTTTATAATATTCCAAGGAATGATTATGATTTTTTATTTCCCTAAACACAAATGTAAAAATACAAACACATGTGATTCTTGTCAAAAGGGGAAGACTATCTTGAATAATTATAGTCCAATGAATTGAAAATCACCAAGAGTTTTAGTTCTTGTACATACATATTTTTAAATAGATAACAACTAAATATTTATACAGACTATTCAAATATTATTTTTATTTATTAATTTAGAATGATATCTTAGTTGATTGTGATTTTATTCGAAACTGATGTGGATAAGTTTATTAGATGATACCAAAGAGAATATCACAACCTAATTGGTGTTAATATTCAATAGTTTATCTAAAATAATTGTAACATCCCAAGATTTTATGAATTTTAATTTTTTTCAAATTAAATTAATTTAGTTCCCTTTATTTATATGAAACACCAATTTTATCTTGCGTTACATGTAACAATGAGTTTCTTTATTAGTGCTAATGGCACTTGAAACCGAGTTTTATTAAACCATAAAATGATACTATTTTAAATATTACCTTTATATACTAAATGTTAAATAGGAGGGAATCAAAAATAATAAGTAATTTTTTAAATACAAATTTAAATTTACTAATTAGTACAGAAATATTTATAAACTCTTAATAAAAAATTATTCAATTTTAGGTAAATTTATTATATTAATCAAAAACAGGTTTTCTTCAAAAATTATTTTCTATTGTTTTTATGAGAAAATAATATAATTAATTGGAAGATATTGTAAAAAATTTATTTTATAAGAAATATAATTTTTTAAAACATCATATTGAAATGAAAATATTGTTAAATATTAGGATTTTTTAGAAAATATGGATTTATCATTGAATAGGGAAAAATAACAATTTAAATAATACTACCATAAATATTTAATAAATTAAATAATATAAATTAAAAATTATGTTTTAAATTGAACTAATTATTATTTATTTTTATTTAATAAAATTATTTACTTTTGAATCATGTTTTTGTTATATTTTAGTATATGTTTATTTTTGTGTTCAGAACATCCTTTTCAAAACAATTTTATAGTGCATAATGTATCTCAGTTTAAATCAATTAAAATAAAACCTAATAAGAAATGTTTTAATTAAATTTATATAGTAAATATAAATCAATTTTGATATATATTAATACAATTATTATTATTAGACAATAACTTAATATATAATCATATTGTTCATGAACAATTCTCATCTCGAAAACCCACTTTTTCGTCACATCTAGGAGATTTGATTTAAAATTAATTTTTGAAATTTTTTGGAATTTCTTTGGAAAATAATTTTAATATTTTATAATTCATAATATTGAAATTTAATTCGTCTAAAATCTGGATAATTATATTAAAATAAAATATCTTTGATGAATACTAAAAAATATTTATTTTTAATTGAAAAATTATTTTTTATTTAAATTACATATAAAGGTAATTTATATTTTAAATTACATTTTATTTAAAATAATTGAAATTATACATATATTGATTAAAATTTTTTACTGGAATTATTTTATTATTTAAATTTTATATAAAAACAATATAAAATTTTAAACATGTTAGCATAGAAACCCAACATTCTCTTCGCTTCCGTGGGATTATATTTTAATTCAACTATTCCAATTTTATGAATCCATTTTGTAAAAATGTATTGCATATATGGAATCAGAATAATTTATTTTTGTCTAATATTATTATCTTCATTTTTTACCAAAATTAATAGTGAAAATAAATAATATTAATTATAGTGATTAAGTTAAAAATGGGTTTACCTAGGGGCTCAACTACACGTTTAATGGTTAAAATAAACTTAAAACCTATGTAAAATATATTTCATATACATATTTTTACCATATATTGTCTAATTCTATATAATACTCCATTTACGACTTTTTAAATGACATAAACGCGGTTTCAATGTTTTATTTTCAAAGAATTACAAGTGTGACACTCACTTCACTTATTAAATTCTACCCATTATCCTCCCTTCATCACATATTAAATCAATTCTTATTAGGACAATATGTAAAAAAATAAATTAAATACATACATAATATCATTTTAGAAGACTTATTTTGGGCTTACAAAATCCTATGAATGATTATGGTGTAAACCAAAGGAGGCAAAAAAAAGAAGAGGCGATGTTATTCAGTCAATGTTTACATATTATGTCTTCCTAAAACACAATGAATTACTGATAAATGATTATTATATAATAATATAAATATATTAAATACAATAATAACTTGTAATATTATGGAAAATACATATAAACATATCAACTTCTGCCAAATAGGTTAGGAAATCATCTTTCGTATACACAAAGGACTAGCACCTCAAGAACTGATGTCACTTTCTTATCCATGACCTTCTATCATGGTTCGATATGATGATGTATATAATGTATATAAATGAATTTTATAACATAAATATACCTCAGATTAAATATATCTTATATAATGTTTTTTCACTTTCCATTACATAGGGATACAATATCGATGCTCAAGTGTAAGATGGAATACAGTTGTGCGAAGTGATGGGATTGGTTTTTCACAAAAAATTACATAGAAGATAAAAGAGATAAATATATGTTAGATATAGTAAATAATTATTAAACTAATGAAATATTTATCATTCAATGAAGATAAAATTTTATTTTATTTATTACCTATTAACTCACTAAAATATGATAACACCATTTGTGTACATGTGGACTATCACCTTTATGAAGAGATGTGAATCATTTTTCATCACCACACCACATGGATGATGTGTGTAATTATATTTAGATAAACAAAATGGTATTAATTATATCCTGATAATTTTTAATTATAATTTATTGTTTACCTTTTTTCATAATGATCTTTGAAAAATAGAAACTTTACATATGTGTACATAAAACCTACCATCTATATGATGGAACCATGAATAATTTCTCAAAACCATCAGTGATGTTTGATCATAATAGTAGGATTGATATATAAATATTAATATTATGTAATTATTATTATTCTGTAGATGATATAACAATGATCAAAATTAGAGGACCAAAAATAAAACATCAATAATATTCGAAAAACAAAGTGGTCATTACCGAAAACAAGTCTTCAAAATGGAATTTCTAATAAACAGTTAATTAAAATAAATAATTAAATAATACTTATTTCTTAATGTTATTATTTTTATGTACTCATAGACCCTATTGTTTAATAATGATTTGGTTGGGTCTTGTTTATGGGTTCATCATGAAACATTTTGGAAATTGTTGGAGGTTCTTGGGTTTTCATGGCTGGAACACAGTTTCACCAAATTGTGGGACCTACTAATGAAAACCATGAAATAAAAGGGAATTAGGGGTTGAAATATTTGTGCATAGTTTTACATAACATTTACCCACCAAGGATAAATAATAAAACCCCACTAGTAGGTATGCATAGTTAAGACACACGGCTTGTATTCCCGTGTGACCCTACCCAGTTAAAAGTGAGTATAGGATTTTATTTCTCCAGAAATTGGTAAAAAAATTCTTGAAACTATATATTTTACCTCCACTAAAATATAACTCACTATATTTCATTATAATAGGATTATAGGGATCTCAAGGTCCAATTTTGGCTCCTCCAAACCCTCCCTATGGTAGATCAATGCTAAGAGATCTTCACTCGGTCCTCACCCTGTAATAATTATTTCCCCATTCTCTATATCCTAATAACTCTATATCCTAGTTAGGATTTTTTACATATCTATGTTTTTGGAGGATTTTATACCAATTATTTTATATCTTGAAAGTAGTTTTGATTCTCATATCTCCATTGTCTACATTCTTTATTGGAGAATATCATTGGTTTATATGATCTCATGATCTACAGTTAGTGGTTTTGTTTATTATTTTCCAATTTATTTTACTTTAAATTCATTAATTAAAATTAAATTGGTTTAAATTGGATTATGGATTACCAAATTCTAGTGAATTTGGATATTGAATAGCTTTGGCATGAATTTGGGGAAAACTGCCAAATTATAGTGAAATAGGGCTTTGTTGGTAGAATTTGATGGAAATTATGAAATATGATTTATGAAATTGCATTATGAAATTGATTTATATTATAACAAATACAATTTTATTTTTAAGAACCCATTGGTTTTGTCCTAGAATAGGCATAAATAAATTAGAAACCCATTTTGGATTTTAAATGGAAATGAGCATATTGAAATGGGAAATGGGTTAATTGTATTTTAGATAGTTTTAATATATGTTTCCCATTATTGATTATTTTTTATCACATGAATGATTAGGTAGTTAGTGAGTGATTAGGGAAAAATACACTAGGATGGAAATTACCTAGAAAAATATTGACTCCTTATAACTATAAAATATACTTGTTAATAGATCTTATCCTTAGTGGTAAATTGGTTAGTCTTCATTAGCAAGTTTCACGGTGATGTGTGTGAACATTGTCGTTAGCATTTAGCAATTGGGTGATGATACCATAAAATAGAACTTATATACCTATTAGGTGATGTACATGTTCTTTGTTGTTAATTTTTTGATATATATTCCATTTCTTATAAACTGTTTGACACATGACTTGTGAATTTATATAAAACATTTCATATAAATTTTTTATTAATATATTGTTTGCAAAGTTTTCATAATTTGAAATGTAAAACATGATTTGTTTTAAATACTATTATTAAATTACATGATTATTTATTTTAAATTTAAGGATTTATTTGGTTAATTATTATGGAATTTTTATATGGAACCCTTAGTGGGACCCTATTAGGATTTTAGCTCACACACTACCCATTGCATTTGGTCTTCATATATTATATTCTTTCACGTTAGAGTAAGGGAAAGGTTCCACATATACGTGGTTCATATTATTGATCATTAGAACTTAGAGAGCAATTTCATTTGGGATATCGGTTGTTATCTTTCTATTTTCTAGACCTTTGTGGTTATACTTTGTATTTTTAAACCAATTTGACTTTTGGTATAATTATCGCTATGGAGATTTATTTTGATATTTATAAATTGTTATTGTTTCATCCATTGTGTTTGTGGAAAAATAATTCCCACTTTCATATTGTATGATTTTAGGTGCTAGTCTATGACCCGTGTGGATTGGGAACTCTCTTTAGGCCATGTTAGGATCAGCTTGGGTGTAAGGGTAATTGGGTATCCGGAATGATTTATGAAAAATTTGTATCAAATGTATAGTTTAAGAATATTTCATAAATGTTATTAGTTATTTATGTATTCTTTTCAGTACATAGGAGGTTGTTGTGATTGAGTTTCTAGATATATCTAGACATAATGAGGCTTAATTCACAAGGGATGGTTTAGGAAAAATATCTTGTGGATTAGTTATAGTATTTTACAATATTTTTATTGGGATTGGTTGAAATATAAATATTTTGTTCTTATATGTTGGGATTAATTTCCCTTGTTGCTATATTTTTTTATTAATAAGATGTATTCAATGTTGTATGATGCTGTTTTGTGTCATCATGCATATGATAAGACATAAAAATCAGATCTTGGAGGAAGCTGCTGATGAACCTCAGTGAAGAAATCCTATTGCGGAATAGAATATGGTTGGGGTTTTTGTGTTTTTTGTCAATGCTCTGGAACTGGAACCTACACCCTTTACTGTCTAGGATCCACCCATGGAAGCTTAGAGGGATTACATCATGATTCATTACTAAGAGTTCCTTCACAAATTTCCACCAATGTTTCAATTCTCTAACTATCATTAACAAGATGAGGATTCAATGAGAGATATCAAAAGAAATTAAGTTCTTAGAAAACCATGATGAAATAATGGTGAAATGTTATACCTTAAAGCTAGAGGGAGAAAGTAAGAGATGCTGGGTAATGCTGGTGACATAGAAGAAGTATAAGTAATTTTATTGGAATGAATTGAATGTTCTTTTCCCTCATTATTTTTATATAGATTCCATGGTGTTGTCTAAGGATATAGTGTTCTTCAAACTCATGTAGGTTGTCAGGACAATGACATGTGATGAAAATTGTTTTTATGAGATTGTGCAGTTTTCACCTACGATTGAATTAGATGTAAAGATGAAGAACTGATTGCTAGATATGAGACTTTAACCTGATATTTGTTTTCTATGTTTCTTGATGAAGCTTCATTGTTATGATGATGTACTATATAATGTTTTAATAGTGAAGATAGACCTGGTTGGTAAGTCAGGGTTGATGGGAGTTCCATTTTTCAAGTATTGGAAGTTATGTGAGTTCCCCTAAAGTAAAGAAGAAGAAAAAATATAATCATAATGGTTACCGACAAAATAGTTTTTCTAAACCTCATGAAGTTCCTAAAATATTCCCTTTGATTTTTTAGTAGTGTAGAATACCAGCTCACTCGAAACAAGTTTTCATCGAAGAACCCCCGATAAGTGGATATTATGAATGTTCAGGTCAACTGTAGAAGTATTTTTATGTGCATATTAATCCACATTGTGGTATGTGATCATAGAAACCTAATAAAAATATGGTTCAATAGGATTCTTTGTGCTCAAAGGGTTTCTAGCCATAGTCATCTGATGAAAGATTTTTCCTATAGAGGAAGGTTCTCTAGAAGAAGCCAGTACCGGTCCAGAAACTATGAGAGGTACCGTCATTATAGCATTGTCATTATTGGGTGCTTTATTTGATACTATTACATATCATTCATTTATTTCAATCCATATTGTCGTTCTTCTAAATAGTCATATAAAGAGTTTATCTTATGTGATGGATATTACTACACCCCATGGAATGATGAGAGATAAGAGTATCTATATCATTCGTGTGTTTTCTGATTATTAGATATTGAGCATATGTGGAATTTTATGGTTTTTGACAAGAAACCACTTGAATTCATATTTTGGATGGATGGAATCAATTATAATAATTACAAAAATAATTTTTACCTTTGATGGTCTATTTTACTAAACTCGATGGGGTTTCCCATATCATTTAGGGACAATAGGACCCAAGTTTGAGTAGATTCAGACCTTCTTTTAAATATTTGGGGATAGTTGTATTAGTTTTCAATTTTTTATCTAGAGAAAGAATATTTGTGTGATGATCTCCCTCTAGTTACCATATACTTTCTTGAAGTTTTTCCTCTTTACATCTATAAGTTTCCTTAAGAAATGTTGGTAAATTTTTCTATTGAATTAGTTCATAGAACTAAACCCATGCCTATACCTTCTAACAAAATGGAACTGGATGAAATGAAAGAGTTGAAGGCTCAGTTGGATAACCATTTATAGAGTGTATTTATATGCCTAAGTGTGTCACCATGGATGGTGCCTACTATCTTTGCAATGAAAAATGATGCGTCACTTTACCTTTTTGTTGATTTTAGAGAATTTAATTGATTCACAGTAAAGAAAAAGTATCCTTTAGAACATATTTTGGATCTATTTGAACAGTTTAAATGAGTGGATTTGTTCAAGAAGATTGATATTTGATTTGGTTACCATCATTTTGGTTAAAACAACATGACATTTAGAAAACCGTATTATAGGGAAGAAATAACCACTATGAGAACCTTTCATGCTATCTAGTTTAATCAATACCCCAGAAGTATTTGTGGATTTTATAAATTGGAATTTCCATTAGAATCTTGATATTGACTTTTTTCTCTTTTGGGATGACATATTGGTTTAACCCATTTCCATGAAGGATCATGAACCTCATTTGAGAGAAGTTATGGATTTTTTGAGAAATCATTGACTTTATTCCAAGCATTAAAAATCCCATTTTTTGACATGGGAAGTGAATTTATTGGGACACATGTTATCAAATGTTGGTATTTCATTTGATCATGATGAGGAGAAATTTATTATAATATGGTAAAAACCATGAAATGTTTTCTAGATTCAGATATTCTTGGGTTTGGTCAGGTTTTATCACAGGTTCGTACATGATATCTCAAAGATATATTCACAGACAATTTATCTATCCTTGATGAGAGTAATGTTTGTTTGGAAGAAAGAATTTAAGAGTTATTAAGTTGATCTAAAACATCTTTTTACTACTATGATGATGTTAACTCTTCCAGTGGATAGCTAGGTCTATGTGGTCTTCTATGATGCATTGGGATCACGTCTTTGTTGCATTCTTATGTAGGTTGATCATAACACATCCTATATATCATAAAATCATAGGCCACCCAATATGAACTGTCTGACCCATGACCTAGAACTCTCTACTAAGATTCATGCACTTATGTGTGGGCGGAGTTACCTTTTTAGAGAATTGTTTAACCAGTTTTATGACCACAATATCATGAGTTATATCTTCCATAAAAAATATTTGAATGTCTATTAGAGTTTTTGGGAGGAATACAAGAAATATTATTACTTTTACATCACCTATACCCATGGGAAAGGGTATGTAGTGTTAGATTCTGTAAATTTAATGCATTAAACCTAGTCCATAAAAGAATCATCATATTAGTGGAATCTAATGGATCTCTTTGTATAATTTCATATTAGAGTCTGGGAATTAGGGGTTGAGGTTTTTTCTAGTGTTAAGT